>VXAU01003784.1:1617-71963 GCA_013399695.1 Formicarius rufipectus | reverse complement strand
GGCGAGCGCTGCTGCTGCTGCTGCGCTGCCTGCTGCTGGGGCTGCTGGGCGGCGGAGGCGGGGGCCAGCCCCGCGGCGGCGAGTACTGCCATGGCTGGGTGGACGGGCAGGGCGGCTACCACGAGGGCTTCCAGTGCCCCGAGGGCTTCGACACGGCGGCCGCCACCATCTGCTGCGGCTCCTGCGCGCTGCGCTACTGCTGCGCCGCTGCGGAGGCTCGCCTGGAGCAGGGCGGCTGCACCAACGACAGGGAGCCCCCGGACCCGGGAGTGTCCGCCCGTGAGTGCCCGGCCGCGGGTCCCGAGGCAGGCGGGAGCCGGTCCCCACGGAACATCCCCCGGCCCGGACCCGGCTGTGGGGCTCCCTGCCCCGTCCCGGAGGGTGGGCAGGGGGCGGGCGCGGCTCCAGGTGCGCACAGGGCTCTCCTCCCGGGAGCGCGGCTGCGGAGCGACCCCCGCGCCGGAAGGCAGAGCCGACGGCCGCAGTGCGCGGGGGCCGCAGCTCCGCGCTCCCAGGGCACCGGCGGCTGCATCCCTCCCGACTGAAAGGCACACTTATATTTTAAGTTCGCATCGGCAGACTTTGCTGTGTCTGTTTCACTTGGTTGCTCCCGGAGGTGAGAGTGGTGCTCTGCAGTGCACTGCGGGCGCAGCCCCACTGTCCGAGCGGCCGTGGGTTTCCCAAACAAAAGAAACCCGGAGCGCACACAGAGACCTGTTTCCCAAGTCAAGCGTTTTGCGCTTATCTTCCACCTTTCGAATGGAAGCGATTTGACAGAATCTGCAGCATTTGAGGCTCGCCTGCAGATTCAAGCTGTTGCATTGGACAGCCCCGACGGTTTGGGGAATGAGGGAGGAGGAGAGGAGTGGGAGTCTTGAGCGATGCTCAAGAACCAGCGAGCGGAACATGGTATAAACAACTTTTACCTTTGGTAACTAGTAAAACTGAAAAGAAAGAAATTTTGATTGGAACCTACAGGACTTTAATTTTGTTTCCGTGATAATGTCTCAAAGTTCTGTCTTCTGAGCAGCTTGGTGTGCTAGTGGGACTGAAATGATGTGGGGTTCTGTAAAGGCTGTAGGGTTTATTTCTATACATCAGACTTGTTATTTCAGTAGGCTAATTGGCACCACTTTTCTTCTTCTTTCTTCTCCCAGAGCCAATCTATGTTCCATTCCTCATTGTTGGATCAATATTTATTGCCTTCATTATCGTGGGCTCGCTGGTAGCTGTTTATTGTTGCACATGTTTAAGACCTAAACAACCGTCGCAGCCAATACGATTTTCTCTGCGGAGCTATCAGACCGAGACTCTCCCCATGATCCTGGCCTCCACAAGCTTCAGGACGCCATCCAGGCAGTCCAGTACTGCGACAAGTTCCAGTTCAACGGGTGGCTCGATTCGCAGGTTCTCTTTCCCCCGGGCAGAGCCAGGGTGCCTTGTGGCGTCACCACCTCCACCATACACATCTGGCTGCTTCCAGACAGCCCATACAGTGCACCTGACCCAGCCAACCGGATTTCTGGTGTCGCCGCCGTACTTTGGGTATCCTCTCCAGCCAGAGCCTGCCCTGGCTGGGAAGAGCTGCTCTGATTTTGCTCAGAGCTGAAAAGAATTGTGAAGAAGTAACACAGCCTTTGGAAGCACAGGGACTCCTGCCAGTGGGTGCCACACTGATGTGCTCTGTGGCTGCAGAAGTCAGAACTGTTCCCATGGGTGAGTTGCCCTTGAAAAGTGCAGGGTCTCACTTGGGTTGCATTTCCCAAACTGGAATCACACAAATGAACTGTAAAACATTCCAGACAGTTACTCTAAAAACTGACTGGTCTGATATTTCAGCCTAATTTGTGCAGAGTGTGTTCAGAGACAAGAACCATTTTGGGATACAGGTACTCATTTCACAGTGTTATAAATTATATTTTACCCTAATGCGGTTAACATAGTAAACAGACAGTGGCTGTGTTCTGCTGATAATAATCAGACTAATTCTATAAAGCATCAATAACTTGAGAAGTGAGAGAGAAGTGAATACTTACTAAAGAGTATCCTTGCAACAGCTGACTGTTTACTACCTCCATGAGCAATGAACACGAGGAATTTTATTAGATATCAAAATGCACAGATTTTTTTAAAATACACATACCTGAACTGACACTGCATATTTGTATTAAAGAACATTAACTATGATACATAAAACTAATTAGGCTAGTTGAAAATGAACCAGTCCCAAGTAGCCAAATTATCTATGAGGAAAGTTGAATGTATTCAGCAATATCACCAATAACTTCTCTACATAAAATTCTAAAAATGGAATTCTACATAAAGCATTTTTCAGGAGGAAGTATTTATTCTCAGCTTTTTGTTCAGCAACATGTAAGTTGGACAAACTGATCATGAAGTTCCATTTGTAAAATTAGCCATGTACAAAATGTAAAGACAAGCTTGTAATTTAAAATGTATTTACCGCATTCACAACACTAATTATTTAGCAGTCACACAAAAAAAAATTACCAATAAACTCTGTGGCTGAAACGTTGTATCATCTCTATGACTCTGTACAGGTAGTGTTTGATGAATTTAGTTGGTGTAACTCTTCTGTAATTTTTCCTGTGAAAATAGTTTATTTTGCTTTTTAAAATGATTTACATCTTTAACTGCACCTGCTTTACAGATTTAATATAACATTTAATATAAAATTCTGACTATATAGCAAACTAATAGATTCATTAATAACTTTTACATGCAGCTATGCTGAAAAAGTTGTGAAAATGACACTGATTAGTTGGGTATTTTAGATTAAAATCCTGTGCTAGGAGTAAATTTTGTTTGCCCTTCTACATTCCTTTACCCAAGTAAATCAATAAACCAGATGAAGAAATAAAAAAAGGCATCTAAACCAAACACATACAGTAAGCAAATGGAAAACACACAAGAAAAAAAATGCAGTCATTAAAAGGATGCTCTGTATACTTATTTTTGTGAACAAAGTAATTTTGTGGGTCAGAATTTACAGTATCAGAGGCTAAGTTTTCTTGTTTTATCAACCTTCCACCCCCCTGTGTACAGGATCTGTTGAAGAACATTGTAGGTGACCTATCATACAAGTGTTTTGGAAAAGCTTCATTGGTTCTTTCTCGAGAGTGGAGCAATTTTTTATTCTTAGAAAATATCTAGTGATCAGTAGTTATGACAAATATTTTGAAATAACCCTTTCAATATGTTTTTTATTGCACAATTATTATGATCCAACAGACAGTACTGCTGGAAATGCAATTTCTAAGCAGAAACACAAGTTGTATACAATGAACCTTTAAGTAATAGGCTTTAGCTCAAATGCTGTAATTGTTAATTACAACCTAAATCATGATACGCAGTCTTTTATGTGTTTTACAAAATACTAAAAATTAGATTTTGAGTACTTGGGAAATTAATTGAGGGGTAAGTGTTCTAGCCTGCAATTTTATTTTAGCAACAGTCTTCAAGGAAGGGGGCAGGTAAATTTTTTGTCATCTGATGATATTTCATAGGACTCTTCGCACTGTATGATTTGAATAGCTACTAAATATGGGAAGTTCATCACATAACTTTTTGGAAAAATCACTGAATATTGCAATTGGTATCAGCTCTGTTGTTTGGAGGCATACTGTGAGATATGCTGAGCATTCCTGTATACAGCAGAAACAGTAAACCAATTAAACTGGAATTTTTTTACAAATTATAGTAAGTCTTCAATTAGTAGAAATCTTTATCTACCAAACCAAGACAACAGGCCCCTTCTGGAAGCAGAAGATTGATCAGTTTTAACTAAGAAGGTGTAATTTATATACCTTTAAAGAGTAATTAGGACATCAGAGACAGAGGTGGTGAGTGGCTGAAACTCAGTGTTCTCCTCAAAGATAGGCTGTACACAGCCAAGTCAGTGAGGCTCAGTCAGTTCTCATTACCATTTGGTGCTGCACATCAAACAGGCCAGGCTGTTTCACTGTGACCAGTGGGCTCTGCAATCAGAGTTCTAACTTAGGGATAGTTTACAGTACGCTTGCATACAGCTTTAGATTTTAATGATTATTCAACCTAAGGAGAGGCTGTGAAGTCTGCTGTTTAGCATGAAACTCAGCCTACAAGGGAAGACAGCTCTGAGCCACTTCCCTTCTTCTGCTGAAGCTGCAAAAAGGGTTTGTCCTCATAAAATGCTTGAAGAACTTGACACTGGAGTATTTCATTGAACCAGACTTATCAAAGTCTGTAAGTTTGTAAAGTGCTAAGTACTTCATAGATCAGTATTCAGAGTGCAACAAATTCTGCAGACAGTGTTCTAAGGGTGAGAAAGATCAGGTGTAAATAGCTGTGATGCAGGTGAGATGCAGATTATGCACCATCTCCAAATAGATAAAGAAAAATCTGTAAATTAAAAAGAACCTATTATTGTTCATGTAGGTACAGTTGCAGTGACCTATATAGCTAAAGGGAGACGAAAGCAGGGGGCCAGAATACAAGCCTATGGACGGAAACACTTGTTGCCTGTGCCGATAGTTTCCAACCCAGATGGATTTGGCATGCAGGTGAGAATACTGAACTGCCTTCCTAATGAAAATGAGCTACTGGCACTAGATACTCCTATGATTTATAGAGAACAGGGGGTTTTCCTAAAACTCAGAGAGAGAAGAGAAATGACATTCTGGTGAGAGTTCTAATGACACAGTTTGAAGGACTGGATCTGTGCTTGAACCAGAAGCAATAGTTCGCTATCAGAAGTAATATTTATAGGCAGTACTTGCTTTACTGCCATGCTGACAAAGTCAATGTAGCTATTTCTTTTGTAATTCTGGAGTTAGTTCAAACTCCTTTTACTAGAGCGGCACCACTCTAAAATAAATATGAAAGAATAGTCACAATAAATTACTGTCATTCACACATGATGCAATAAATGCTTTGCTTGCTGTTAACTGGTAATGATTTAGATGAAACCCAGGTCTTCTCTGGATAATGAATAATAGCGACATGCCATTTGTTTTGTGTTTCAACACTTTAGGATTCTTGTGTATCTAAAAATGTATCAAGGTTCTCCAGTGTTAGGAAAAACATTGCAAGTACGTGCAAGAATGCCTGAAGGATTTTTGAAACTAGGTACACTATATGGCTATGTAAACTCATGGATTATTTGCAATACCAGTCTCACTGGAACAAAAAAAGAAGATGACAGTTTCAAAAGCTTTTTGCCATTACTGTTCAATTACAGCTTGACAGCAACAAGGAGATGGTATCTGTTTTCAGCCTATTGTGATGTGCTGTGTAGACTTGAATTACACCGAATGGCTGTCTGCTTTTGAGGTGGCTACTGCTCCACAATATTCATGTAAACAGTTTGTGACTCACGGTTACATTGAGGCTATAATTCCACGCTATCCTGTTTTCATTATTGAAGGCAGAGGGAAATGCCTTTCTGCTCTTTTTTTCTTTCCATCTATGACTTGTGCAAATTCAGGGAGCTGTTGTGTAAATCAGGTTAGTGAAATGATTTTAGCTTAAAAATAATGTTTGCCATAAGAAAAGAGGACATGGATTTGAAAGGAACTTGGATCATTATAAAATGGATTATAACCTGAATAATTTCAATGGCCTTACGACTGCCAGTGTAATACAGGCAGTGACATACCATGAGGTGGAATATCCTTAAACCAGCTCTGCCACTAGAAACTTGGTCTCGTGAAACCAGCAGCATCTAAGATTCATCAATTATCGAACCTGCTTGGACAGAATACAAAGTAAATTCATTGTCTAGTGCATATATAAAGACTCAGTCACCTATCTACAACCAAAACTCAGTTTAGGTTTGGATAAACTGTTTTTATTTGGTGGTAGGCACTGTTATCACAGCCAAAAGATACAATATTTATCACTGTTGTCTGAAAAGGGAGATGATGTTTCCTTATTCCCTGTTACCTTTCTTGTACTGCATAGTTCTCTTTCAAAATGCGATATCTGACACTGCAGTATGTCAGGGCTTGGCTGAAGTTGCTAAATTGCAGACTCCAGTGCNTGAAAACTGAAAAAGACATCTCAGATGTTCAAAAAAAACCCCCAACATAAAAAACTAAACAGTATTCTGTTTTCCACTTTACATTAATAAACATAAGAACTCTTTGGTATTTGTGAAATACTATCTCTGGTGTGTTCCATTTTATAGCATTCAAACCCAAGACTGACAACATACATTTTCTTGTGAAAGTAATTGTAAGCATTTCCAACCAATCAAGTGAGCAAAACTTCTTAATTTAATGGCAAAGTTTATTCATTTTTTAACAATTAAAAGACAAAACATTTAAAATTTGCAGTTCAAAACATGCACATTCACCAAATGCCAAATGACATTTAACACTGCATATAACTGAATGTGTTACTAAAAGAACTACTTAGAAAACACAGTGCATTTAACATCCAGTTAAAACTAAACCTGAGAAACTACCATAAACACTGGGTCAAAAAATCTTCATTCATGCAGCTTCATAATTTCCACGACAGTTTCAGCAGTAATGGCTTAGTGGAGCTGTAAAACCTCACTTCACCTTGAATGCAAGTTCTGCTGTTTCAGACTGACCGCTCTCTGCAGCGGTTCATACATATCAAACACTGAAAATCGTAATGAAAAATTACGTTGAAGTAGAAAAACAATATGAATGCATTTATGGCTTCTATTCTACGTTAAAGAAACACCATAAAATATGATTTAACCCCCCCCCAACTTGTTCTGGTCACAGTTTTGCGATTACAAATCACACTCTACATGGAAATGCTTTTATTTCAGTATCAACCCTCCAAAGTTTGCACATCACTCCTTAGATGAGTAGTCCTTACGCTCAAGGCAGTCCTGTTGAAGCCTATGTGAGTAACGGTTTGCATAAGCAGGAACCAGGTTTGGAATGCTAAAATATTCCTTTGTTTAATAAAGATCTATTGGTTAACAGCGAGGAAACTGGGGGAGCGAGGGCAGAGGGAGGAAGGAGAAACTCACTTGTTGAGTTTTGTTACCAGTGAAAACATCCAGTACCGAGGAAGCTGAACTGACAAACTCATTTGCCTAAATAGCGCCAGCTTCTTGGTATATTATGAGCAGACTTTTAACAAAGGCATTATAAAACAGTAATCAACAACCACCATGCATTGCCTCAGAACACTTAGATATAGTGCCTCATGCAGACAGAATGATAAATTCATCAGAACTACAAGTGCTTTTACACAACACACAAGAAAAAAAGGGAAAAAACTTCTCTCCTTGAATGTAACATATATGCCAAATTACTTGTAATTTGAGATGGGTTCAAATGTCATGACAGAAGTCTTAAGACACTTAATGCTCGTCTTTCTAACACACTGAATTTTATGGATGCATGTGGACATATAGGAATCTTCAGCTATCTCTTAGTTTTTTCAAAATATTTTATTTATCATTTTATACAAATAGAATGATGACTAAGTATAAATCTGTTGAAACTGCTTTGCAAAAATATGTGTAAAATTAGGAAATGGCACAAAAAAATTCCAAATACAAATTATCCACAGCTTTGTCAAAGTTTGNCAAGCAACAGTATTTATATAAGATACCCGATTTTTAAGTGGCACTGGTTCAATTTTCAGATGGAAATTTTAAATACTAACTTGCAGTACACATGAAACAAATGGAAATATCCAGGTGAGTTCTGTATTTAATGCACATTTGAATTTTCAAACAATAATGAGGCATTGTTCTGAGCATTTTTGCCTAAACTGGTTTCTTTTCTCTTTAAACAAACATCAGCAGAATCCTTTTATTTTGACAAAGATATGATGTACTAACAGGATGATGATTATATTACTGTGTACTTAACATGAAAATAAAGTGCATATTGTATACTTGACCTGATTTAAAACTGGGCGGGCACACATAACTAAGATAATCTTATATTTTAAAATAGAATTGTATGAGCAAACAAAACCCACAATTTTTGCCACATCTGTCTCTTTTGCTATTTTTAAGAAGTGGTATCTTCCAACCACTAATTATCAGAAAAGGCATAGAGACAGGAGAAAAACTCATCAGAAGCAATAAAAATTAAAAATGCACTTAATGAAATACTACTTCAAATTCTGCAAAAATTTAAGGATGAAATGCTGTGATAAGACTATCTTAAAAGTCTTAAATTACATTCTAAGTTCAGGATGTTAGAGCTGTTTTAGTAATTTTCTTCCTTTTTAAGCTGGTTAAACTGGGGATATATTGTGTACTATTTTTCTCAAACTATTACAATGGTGAGACAATTTTGTTTCATAGGAAGAATATGAGTTCATGTAAATATCTCATTGTTAATATTTTATAATATATTTCAGTCCTCGTGTCCTTTTCTGAAAAATCAGCAATTAAACTATTTAGAAAAGAAAAAAAAATTTACTCATAAAGAGAATATGTATGGATTGAGTAATTTTTTGAGTTAAGTACATTCAAACATTATAAAGGAGCAACAGTGTCATGGTTAATTTCAGAAATGTTTTTAAGTTGGTTATTGTCCCTTGGATGACAGAAAATAGAGACCCCCATTTTAGGAAAGGGGCATGCCCCCAAATTTTTTCTTGCCTTAGGTCAAGTGATTTGGCCCTCCCATATTGATCCATCTATTTATCTATGCCTGAAATGGCTTTTCTGAAGGCAGTTCTTGTCTGCATGACTGACTGGCAGTACTGTTTCTAATGGGATACGTTTCCTTTGTCCCTGTGTCTTCTGTTTTCTGTTTAAAGATCACTCCGGGAAAGTGAGAGGAAGACATTGCATAACATGCATATGAAATGCAGACTGCCTTCCCACTGATACACCTTCCTAAGTATGTACTTTCATATAATGCCTTTTACTGGGCTTTCCACGTGTGTTTCTAAGTTTCTCTTAGAATGGAGCATAAGAAACTTGGATAGTACAATAAATGACAGGTGGTTAGCTAGGTGAAAGGCAAGGAAGTAAAGTCACCTTTAGTAAGTATATGATGAATGAAGGAGGGCAGAGAAAAGATGGGACTGGGAAACTTGTTATTTCTAACTTGAAACGGAATGATTTGGAGAGCAAAGAGGAAATCCTTAATATAACAGGTCACTGGGGATATCCTTATTCTGCTTTTCCATCTAGCTGACCTCTATTGAAAGAAAAAAAGAGATAATTCTTAATTAATGCACAGAAACTTAATTAAAAATAAAAACATCTGCTACTGTAGAAAATTGTATTCTCAATGTAATTATGCTGGCCTATAACCCCAGGGTTAAACATCGACTAAAAAGTTGCAAGAATTAACTAAACTCTGAAGTTCAAGTAGCTTTTTGTAGCTTGAAACCTGATGATTTTTGAGTGTTAAGCTGAGAAATGCCAGTGTATCGCAATGTTCTCATTTAACACCTCTTTCTTTTTTTTCTTATACCAGGTGTATATTTTTCTGCAGTCACTTCCTATCTAGTTTTGATTAAAGGTGATAGTGTATAGGTATTCAGCATGACTAGAAAGTTGTAAACAGACTGCTGCAATGTATTTCACACCTTTATAAGGAGTGACTTTAGTGCAAATAAACCAGTAAATACCACAGACTAGTGAAGGACATGCTTTGCTCTGGATTGCAATGTATGCATTTCAAATAATCTTAGTATAAAAATGTTGAAAATTTGATTAATTTTAAAAAATAAGTTAAAACAAACTTTCTTTTGAACTAACAGTATAAGCAGATACAAGTAAGCATCACAAAAATAATTGTTTGCTAAAGGGAAGTAAGGCAGAGCAATTCTTAAAAATTGAACAAAATACTACGTGTACAAGTTGGCAGCCATATTCAACATATGCAATACTAAATGAAAATAAGGGGAAAGCTTGTATAAGGCCAAGGGTGCAAAGACTTGCAATTTTGAAACAAATGCCACAAAGGCCACTCAAATTAGACTCTGTACTTTCTCCTCAAGTGCGGAGACTCAAGCATGCAGTTCTGAGATCAGGACTGGAGATAATTTCCTTTCAAATTATTTCTAACAACATAAAACATTTATGGAACTTCTTTGGCAAATGTTTTTAGGTTAGTTTGACACAAAGATCTATGAACATCTCAAAATATTTTTTGAAGGTGAATAAACACCATAAAGATACTGTTTTTTTCAGCACTTGTTGAAATCAAAGGCTTATTATCAACTGTATTTAAATATATTAACACTTAAAAATCTGCACAGATGCTAATTGATCTGTTGATGTAAAGTATGTTTAGCGATTTGACCATTGCCCTTCTAGTATATGACCAGTATTGATTCAACTTCATTGTAAAATAAGCAAGCTGGCAAGATACAAGGTAAATTCCAATCTGTTTACAAAGACTAAGCAAATACTTGTTAAAAAAATTTAGAGATGATGTTTTACAGTATAGTTGCACAGTGCTTATGTCTACTGAATACACAAATTCAAACTTTATGGAACAAGACCATCATAGATCTTTCAATCTCTTACAACTGGGCCATGGTCACAGCTCCCATCAAAGATCTAGTAGCCTGTCTCACAAAACTAATTACTAAGGCCTGAATCTTGAGCTGTGTTCCGTCACCATTCCTCAGGCCTTTGCTTTGTGGTATCATAAGCTCTTATTACTTCAGACTGGGAAACTATTCCATTTTCATCTTGAGAGAAGGCGTAGCCATCTGCAGATAGAAAGCAAAATAAAAACCAATTAAGTTTTTATCAGTTTTTCTTGTGAACTTTAATAAAAACAACTTAACAAAGGTCAACAGAAGGGGATAAAGCTCTTTTCAGCAATTAGTAAAAACCCATGCCATTTCTGACATAATTCTGCACTTAAAAATAGCAGAAAGAACTCAGCACAGTGTTTTAGGAATGAAGAGAAACTAACAAACAATATGGTCTAATGGATTTAGGATACTGCATCTTTACTATAAATAAATGGAACAAAAGGTAGAATTTTACTTCTGTGTTATTGGGTATTAATTTGTCGGTGAATACTTACGAAGCAAGTTTTGCTGCAAAGAGTCAGAGCGATACAAGTTCACATGGTTCTTCTTAAAAACATTCTTCAGTAGTTGTGCTCTTTCAGTTAAGCTGAAAATAAAGGAGACATGGGAAAAACACTAATTACACTATCCCTTTATCTTTGAGTCTGTTCAGTGGGAATGAATTATTAAGTGAAAAGTGTCCATTCTTTTTCTTTTCAAATTGTTCCTGATGAATTATTAAAAATATGATTAAGAGCATGTGTACGGACAGATTATTAAGTCCAGATCCCTGGTAATGATTTTATTTGTCACAATACAGGCAAAATATCTGTTTGAAATGCTGCTGTGTGCTGACAACACAAATAAATGAATAATATTGTAAACCTTTCAGCATGGCTCCTTTAGAAACACACCATGTGAAGCGGAGGCATCACATGTCTTCCCTGATGGAGTATGGCTTGATTAGTGCCAGGCTGAGTTAGTCTTTCTTTTTCTAACATAGAAAGTGCTCCCAGCCTCTACTGACACAGTACCACAAAGGGATGGGAAATGAAGATAGAAAGAAAGTCACATTCATGGTCCCCAGCTGTGTGTAGAGAAACATGCTATTTCCATGAAAAGTGTTCCAGCACGATGTATTCCCCAGGAAACTCTAGGTGTTTTTCTGGAGGTGACACCAAATAAGAGACTACTATTACTGCTAAGGTTGACCACCTCAGCCCACCTCCTTCCTTCCCAGCACTACTGAGTTTGTTATGTTATGTTTATTGTGCTTTAGTGTGACCCAAGTAACTCTCCGTTTCAACCCAACTGGAAAACAGGAGTATTAAGCATTTTTTAAAACGTGACTCATGCATCAGCTAAATGCTGCAAACTGTAGTGAACAGAGTAGCAAAGACACTGGGTTTCCTTACTGTCCATCTTTCTTACATTCAAAGTTCTCTCAAATAGGAACCTACACTACTAAATAAATAACAGGTGGGCGAGCCAGGGCTCAGAAAGCTTTCAAAATCTACAATTTTGATAACATTTAAACATGAGCAAGGTACTATATTAAAAAATAAACCACCTCTCATGAACTCTTTGATGTCTTCCTCTAGTTTTGACAGTCACTGTGAATCAGAGCTTGTGTTTCAGAGAAATACCAATCTATCATTTAAACATTTCAAATGCTGAAAAATCCAGCCCCTCTCCATGTGAATGGGTCTAAAAATTAGTTCAAGTAAAAAAAAAGAAGTGTCTTATGTTTATTCTGAGAATATAGTGACTTGATTTTGTTACAGTTTTGCTAGGTTATGAAAGTTGTCTCTTGTGAAGGATGTAGTAAGTAAAACAAATTTCACATACCTTTTGTTACCAAGTTTTGATTACTCATATGACTTTTTAATATTATTGTCAATTAGCTGAACAGACTTACTTCCCAGGCTAATTCCCAGGTTATCAACCACACTAAGTGGTGCAAGGGAAGGAACTAGACTGCTTTCCTTGCTAGATTACTAATCAAACCATTAAAAATTAGAAATGTTCATTCTTTCTCAGTGAGTATATACCTCTTATATATGAAGCTGAACTACTGGTTAAGCTGAAGGGACCAATGGTTTATCTCCCCTTTCTGTTCCCCACTGGCCTGGTGGTTCAAGCATATACCAGGCAGTGAAAGCGTGTCTTTTCTAAGTTGGAAAAGGAAAATAAATTTACTATTTCCATACCCATAGAGGAGTTCTAACTGCAAAATCTACGGAGTAAGGGGATAGGCAGGGGAAACTGCTTCTGTGGCCATGTTTTGAATGAAAAGATGGAATGCGATTTCCTTGTAAAAAAGGAATTAGGTACCAATTCTTGGAAAGTAGTTGGTATCTACTAACTGAACCAAGAATGGACAGGCTGAAGTGCTGAGACACATCTTAATCTCATTGTTTTCCTAAGTTAGTTCTCTGGGGATTTTTTTTCCATCCTCATTGCTCCTCTAGGCTGTGTAGGAGCCTTTTTTTTTTCAGTTCAGAGCTGCTGTTAAAATGAAAACATTAATAAAAAATTAAGGACTGACATTTAAACCACAAGTATACAAGGAGGGAATAAATAAATCAGTAACTTCCTGTAAGATTGGAGGTCAAAGAGGTGGAAGGCCATGCAAATACTTGGATACAGTTAGCTGCATCTCCTTTACAATACCTCATGAAACCCTTCTTAATGCGAATTAAAATCAGCAAATTTCTATGAAATGTTTGTTTTGACAGGTGTAATTTTATAACAAAAATCTATTTTATTATAAACATAGCAGGACTACTATAGCATTTTTGGTGTCATCATTCTTTTCTTGTGTTGCAGAGTGCTTAAATGCTAAGCAGTGAAAATTCTACTTTAAGTTTTACAGGAACAGAAAGTACGCACGTCTTAGTTTATATATAATGAAGTTTCCACTGCAAGGATCTGATTGCTGATATAGAAAATACAAAATATGTAGGAATTACACTTGGGAAAAGGAAAGTGCTTCCAGCTATTCAGGTATCAAATTCTGCTCTTTTTCTGTACTTGTAGTATTATGTAATATTATGAATCACTATCTTGCCATTCAAAAACATATTTAAATATCTAAATGTGAAGTCAAGAAAACATGGGTTTCATAAATGACCAATGATAGACCTTAGTAACTAAATGATTATATGTACCTATATGGATGAGCAAAATATTAACTATTTTTGAACATGAAATGTATACCTTTACAGTTAATTAATCACATTTACAGAAAAAAACCCCCAAACTACTTTATGTATTCCTGACCAATCACTTATCAGGTGTAAAAATAATTTTTAAGTGAACTGAATTAAAAACAATTATTCCATAAAGCAGCATTTGCAGTATATATCTCTAAAGAAGTTTCCATGATTTTGAACCACTATTCATGTTACTGTTAGTCCATGCAGTAAACACAATACAAATATTTTTGAAATAAAAATATTTTTGTAGTAAGTATTAATACTGTTGTTTCTGCTTAAGCACTATATATAATTTATCAGAAAAAAACCCTTTGTGAACAATGACTTATATACAAAGTATCCTTTTACCCTAGTCATTTCAATACTGAGTAGAAATGGCTTAGTAGCATTTTAATACAACGGTTCCAATAATAGAAATTGTACTTGTTGCAGCATGAATTTGCTGATTCAGTGAAGCTGCTCTATTATTTATGATATTAAGGCACCCCCAAGACAACAGTGTTCCAACATAAAAGTTTACTTTTGGTTGGAAAAGTGGAGATGCAAAATTTGCACCTTCTTGCTCAAGATATATTTTTACTTAACTGAAAAATATATGGGATTAAACAAATTTTAATGTGTTGCCTACAGAAGAAGTGAATGAAATCTTTTTGGACAGTTTTGGGGAAAAATCTCACTAAACATCCTTACACACAGCAAGGTATAGTATCAATGCTCGTTCTGAGCTTTCGATGAGTACTTTAAAAATCTTTTTGAATCATCACTGTAAAAACACAAGAGATGACAGATTTCAAGACTGTATAATCATGTCCTACTTTTAAAGCCCATGCTAAAATACAATAAAAATATTTGAAGAACAATATTTGAAACTATTTCAATGTAAATGTCAATTTTAATCCTCATTTTCAGAAAAGAGCTGAAAATGAAAATTTCCAATTAAAATAGAAAATTCCTATCCTAATATTCTCTGATAGGAAAACACAAAAGGGTAATTTTAGGTTTATTTAAATGCATGCAATATAAGGCAAAAGCAGTTCTAAAAAATGTGCAACAAATATATTCTAGCTGAAAAAAACAGCAATGAAAATTAGCAATAATATATTTCATAGAATCATAGAATAGTTTGGGTTGAAAGAGACCTTAAAGATCATCTACTTCCAACCCACCTTCTACTACACCACGTCTCTCAGAGCCCCACCCATCCTGGTCTTGAACACTTCCAGGGATGGGGCATCCAACCTGTTCCAGTGTCTCATCACCCTCATGGTAGAGTTTCTTTCACGTATCTAATATAAACCTACTCTCAGTTTAAAGCCATTCCACTTTGTCCTATCACTACATGCCCTTATAAAATGTCTGCCTCCAGCTTTCTTGTAGACCCCCTTCTAAGTATAACATTCATATTCTGACTGATTACAGCATCTAGTCAAGAACCCAGACCTGTTATATGTGGAAACTGAGCGTCTTATTTTGTATTGTAGTATTTTTAGGATGGGCATGGACAGGGTGGAAAAGTTTCTGAGTTATCTTTCTATTTCCCAGTTACCTCTTAATCAAGCAATGATTTATATCTTAGGTTATTTTGGCATTTCATGAGAACAAATCCCTTCTTGTGCTAAAAGAGAAAAAGGTACTTCCAGAGGTATGCACACTAGAAAAATATTTGATGCTGAAGAATACACAGGAAGCTTTTTTAAAAAAATGACTATTTGTTCTTGCGTGAAAAGCACTACAACTTAAAACTAAAAACGTCTCATGTACATCTTTAAAACAGATGGTAGAGGACATTCCTTAGCAATTTAACTATTTACTCTGCACTAGTAACTAATTAATCCAGGCTTCTGTAATTTAGGAGACTCAAAAACGTTTACAAAATTTCAATCAAATTTTTGAAGATGCAAGCAAGTCAGTTCATCAGATCATTTCTTTAACAAAAAATACTTTCTCCATAGAAAGAGAAGCTTTGGCTCTATCACCTGAATTTAGATATAATTTTAAAAAATGAAGGGAATAAAAACTTAAGATACTAAATTGCATAACATCCACTGATTTGCATCCACAGGGTGGATGCTTATATCCTTCAAAAATACAGGTCTAAAAATAACTTTCTGGAGAAGGAATAGATCTAAAAAAGACATTTTGGCAGGTAACTAAAAAAGCTTCATGAAGTGCTCATAACTGCTTAATTGTGGGATAAAAACCTAATTATAAAACTGGGGGTGAAAACACCAAGTTCAGTTTACCTATATAAGAAAGGATTTGGAAAACATGCTGTATGTAGAATGAAGGAAAAGCATACTGCCCACACAACTGAAGTTAAAGTAGCTGAATTTGAGAATACAGGAGAAGTTTTGGGAATGCAAGTCTGGAATATTAAAAAAGTACATTACCGTACTTTTTTCTACATCCAGATGTTCCCCTTTTATCACGATCTAGTACTAACGTCTGCTTTCTTTTCTGCAATTCATCCTTTTATAACCTTTGCTCTTTGCAAAAGAGCGTACAGTATACATTGCTTCTAGCTCAAAACTCATCACATTGATATACGACTTGGTTATTCTGGAGGAAGATCTTGCCCTGAATCTCCTTGAATGAGCACTGCCACTGGAGAAAAGCATTCGTAACAATCAATTTAGGTTGCCTTTAAAGGTCACGAACTTAACGCTTGCAAGCCCTAGTTGGGTCTTGCAGTGATGAAGGAAAAGTAGGTTTGAAGTGGGAATCGCCATCAACTAGGGGATTTTGCAGTGCTTTCAGCCTGAAGCTGCTGCTATGAAGACAGTGTATAGAGTCTGATGGGAGGCTGTATGGAGGTATGTCCTCCCATGTAGCCCACCATGCAAGACTAAGTGTTCCACGGATATTGGGATAAGCATCTAGGTCTCTCAGCACCTCCCCTTGAACTTGTATATGTTACCAGGGAAGATGAACCCAAATAGACACAAAACATTCTTGTGAAAGGACTCACACAGGCTCAATATTCTCCCATTAGAAATGGTGATTATCGCCTTGGTATCTGACATAATTTGATCTCAACTTGGTAAATCTTAGTAAGCTGATTCCCAGTGAATTGGAGGAGGGATACAGTAAGATTGAAGGAGAAAGGGAACTAAAGTATCTTTATGAACAAAAGGTACTTTCTGAAAGTTGAAACTATAATAATAGAAATGGCTGTTTGTGTTTCTTCTGGTCTCTTTCTGCATAGCTTGGTAGGAAAAAAGCCTCTTTTGGGTAAGCCTTTGCCATGAAGATACTGAAAGAACAGCAATCCAAAGGGAAGAAAGAACAGGAAAATCAAGTATCAGCAGTTTTGGTTTTTTTTTTAGACTTCACAAAACTCATGAAAATGAAGACAAGGAAAGAAAGCTCTAGTTCAGCCAAATGGCACCAATGAATTGGAAGGGGGAGAAAGGGGGATTTTGTCATCTCATACTCCATTCAGCAAGTGCTTGCTATGAGTTCAGCCAGGGTTAAAAAGTCTGAAGGATTTCAGTGAGTGCACACCTTTATGCTGAGCTTGCACATAGAAAATGTCCAGTTTTTCAGTTTTACCTTCTCCCTTTTCAAATGACCTGCTTGGCCCAAGAAGGAGGATGTAAGAAGGAAACCCTTGTGGAATCTTAAGTAAAAAATCTTTCTTACCTCATACAGGTTAGTCAAATCAGTTTGCTCTGGACTGGCATTAGATACAAAGTCAGGTTGTTATATTCAATTTCAGAAAATCCTAGACAGTTTTGTTGTTTGTCCCTATGCTACTAAGCAGCTTTTAAAAAATTTGGTTTTTTTTGTGCTTAGGCCCAATTTACGACTATACTAGTGCATGATACAGGTTTAAACTCATTTGGTACTAATTGTTAACACAATCAAAAGAGATACAATTAAAATAGTACCTCAAGTTTATTCCATGAATAATAATTAGAAACCAAACAGCCAACTACAAAAAACATCGGTTAAAGCTTTTGCTAAAAACCTACATGTAAGCATATGAAAACACACATGGACTCAGTAGACCTGCAGCCCTTAACAGAAGTCATTTGCCTGTATGGATTTGGAAAATAACCTTTTGCCTTTAATACATGTAGAAGGCTTAAAATATTTAGCTTTTTTTTTTTAAACAACATTCTACAGATTTTTACAGTACCTCTTGCCATGCACAACTGCCCCAGGATCCTCAGACTTTGCTTCCAACTCCTGAACTTCATCTACCAGTGTCTTGTAAGTAGCTCTCTTTACTCTGCAAGTATATACAAAATATTGTCAGATGATTTAGTCTCTTGAAAGTAGAGCAGATAGTTTTAACAGTTACATAAATATGCAATTTATAAATCCATTTTCCCAGACTTAAAACTAAGCTTTAGAATAAGAAATAACAAGAAACTAAGCTAAAGAATGTATTTTATCAGCTGTTCTTGCAAATTAGAATCAAGAAATATTTATTAATAAGAAATTGCAATTATTGAAATGTAAAATACTGGTAACACTTGTAATAAAGTTTTTCAAAAACAAAAAAGGTGAAAAATAATTTTATATACTCACCAGAATTGATCTTAATTTGATTTTATTATATTAGTAATTAGAACACACTTAAAAGTTAGTACGTTCTTCCGTAAACCTCAGCATTTCTGTACTCACACTTTGTACACTATATCAAGAAGCAAAGCTGTCATAGGAATACACAGGAGTCCCATCCAAAACACTCCAGAGCTGAACATCATCGCTGCCTGAAGGGAAAATGCACAAAAAGTGATGATGTCATGACAAGAACTAGGAAAAAAAAGAAATCTTAGAAGTATCAGTTACTTAGTTAAAGCTATCAAAAGCAAAATTAATTGAACTAGTCTAGTCTGTATAGTGTGAAATAAAACTTGGACCCCTTTCTAAAATCCCCTGAGTCACAACAGAAATCCTGTAGATAGTAAGCACTAGTTCATGTTAATAAGCTGATAGAAAGATACACTGCTTAGCTATTTGCGTGGAGAAATCTATCCCCCCTACAATGCTGCTATATATCACTATGCTGATTGTAGGCATTTCCATTAAAATCAGATTTATAAAAAATCTGCCCTCCCCTCTCAAATTTGTCAACACATTATAAGCACAATTTCCTATTTGCAATCGACCTCAACAGGATGTAATGGTTCCTGACCCTTCAGATGGATACTGGACACTGTTACAATCATTCTGCGCAACATAACTTGAATTAAAGTTATCTCCTACAGAACACGCTGTACCACAGTTCCCACACTGCCACAGACTCCTATTAAACAGTTTGCTTCAAAATGAGAAAAAAAGAAAACTATTTACATAATTATGAAAATATGCAATATATTGTTAAATGAAGATCCAACAAAATAATACATGGTGAAATACTTGAAAACATACTTGAAAACTTTAACTGCATATTTATTTTTTTAACACAGTGCATTATATAATACATAGGAACTTCTTCTGTTCATAATTTGGTCTGTAGACATACTAAAAACTAAAACACACTAAAAAGCAAAAAAATACATCACAATTTATAGACATCAAAGGAAAAAAAGTATTTACGCTTGTAACTTATGCTCAATGCCTACATCAATAATATTATGGATGCAAGGAAATACTTAACAAAACATATTACTGGAAGTTTGCTTTGCAGTGAGTATTAGGAATGCCTTTATAATGTAATTAGATTGTACAGAAGTTGAAAGTAACAATGCTACATGACAATAACCCTTTCAAATATTTAGTTTCATTACTTGGAGACTAATTTCTTTCAAAGATTAAGCCTCAGTATGTAACTACAATAAAAAGGCTGAAATTTTACTTGTTTTAATTAGCAGAAAAATGCAGGTAGTTTACAGTAGCTGAAGTCTAATTTCTTAACATGCATGTATGAACATTTTAGAATTATACTTGATACAGAAGTGAATTATTTTCAGAAAAAACCTCTAATTCTCATATAAGTAAACAGTTCTATTTACCTTGGTTTTGTATCCAAATTCCAACTGACACTGATTATTTGGAAAGCATTAAAATGTACTTTAACAAAAAATTTGGTAAACTTTTCATGGCTGTATCAAAAGGGCATAGATACCGCCCTGAGATTCGAGGATTTCTGCCAACCGCTGCCACCAAAGATGTAAATACTGAGCAGTGGCAGGTTCAAAATGAAATAATTCACATTTTCAATGGGGAAAAAAAAATTTGTATCAAGAAGTAGAGAAACTATATTAGCAGTCACTTTATAGGCAAAACATGACTTTGACATACTTGATGAAATACTCATTTTCTAAACCAAAAGCTAACAGGAAATGTCTATCACAAATACATTTTGCAAGACATTTTATAATTAAGTAGCAGTTACAGAGTTTTCTGAAAAACAAAAGCATAAAAATACAACTTGAAGTAATTACAACTCTTACTTCCTATTATTAACAACGTTTTTAAATATAGAATAACATAGCAAAGAGCTGTCCTTGCATTTAGCCACCCGCTATTAAATGTTTGCTGGTGAAACAGCAAAAGTGATAATGTAGGTCTTAGGATGTTAATTCTGACCATTGTAATGCTAACTATGAATGAAGGAACAACTGGCGCCTACTATTCAGCCTATCCAGCCTTTGGCTTTACAAATGAACAACATGAATTGAGGTAAAAAAAAAAAAAGTTTTTCTGCGTCATATTTGAAAGCCTGTCAGATTTTTTTTCTTTTACAGAGTTAATCCAAACCTAAAAGATTTAAAGCCGACATTCGCATTAAAGACAGAGGGCCTCTTTGTATTTTTTGGACGAAGAGGGGAAAAAATAAAATCCCACAGAGGTATTTCCTTCCTTTCTGTACAAGAAAGCTCCCCCCTCACTCTGTAGAAAACATTTTTGTCTCTAACTTTTCACATCTCTCTACACATAGGCAGGTCATCTGGGAAATGGCAAACCAATCCTTTTCAGACAATGGCACTAACAGGAGCAGCCTGTTCTGGGGACGGACTCTGGCTGCCTCTGTTTGTGGTTTACAAATTGTTCCTAATGTGAGAGATTTGTGGTCTATGCCAAGTCTTCCCCCTTTAGGCCTTGTGAAACCAAATGGAATCTGCCACAAAAGTGGCTGCCAGGGGAATTCAGAAGTAATCCAAAACGAGAGCTGGGAAGCCCAATTTATTGTAGAACTTACAAATCCTGCTGGAAGAATATATAATGTGTCCTATGTGTAGCTCATACTCAATATAACAACTTTCTAAAATAAATTAACATTGTTTATTAAGTGCAATACAGTTTTTTATATACACTCTTATTTTTTAAAAAAGAAAAAATGCTGAGAAATACTCCCCTTTCATTGGTTACTGGCAGACTAGAAATCCTGGCTACAAAACATTTTTAATGGACTGATGAAGATGTACTGTTAGGAAATTATATGTCAGAATGAACAGGGAATATTCCCTTTTCCTTCATTATGAAGTGATCCACCAAACCTGCTAGCTCAGATTTTAAAAAGCCTTCTAAAAATAAGGAAAGGAAGATGAAATCAGAAAAATTCTTGCTGCTGAAAAGCTTAGCCTTTTCAATTTATCTATTTCAGGTATCATCTAGGTACGTGTTTTCTTCCTATAAACTACAGAGCTATCAAAATAACACCCCTTCAACCCCACAGCAAAAGTTCCCCTTCTCAACCTACAGAAACGACTTCATTTGTTTTAGTTATCTTCACGTGTTTGCCTTCATATATATGCCAAAGTACTTACTGCTGTAATATTAAAACAGATCTGCATTAACTTCCAATGCAGTGAAGTTCCTACAAGTGAGTTCATGTATTGTCTCTGGTATTTCTTTGCTATTTATAGTTTAAAAAACATCTCTTAGGTCCTATTAAGAACTATTTTCCTTACAATTCCAAAGAATTAGGTACCTACCTACTCGGAACTCTGGTTATTAGAGATATTAAAGAGGGAATCTCTCTACATTTTCAGCAAACACAAAGTCTTACTGATACACAACATAAAGTAAGACGTACTGAAACAGAAGGAGTACCCAGGCAGTGAGGAAGTAAGTAACTGTGGATATTTGCTGGTAGAATCTATAAATTCTTACTTGAACAGATCTATGAACAGGAAAAATGACTAAGGACAGAGTAAGGAACACAACCTTTACTGTTTCCCTATCTCCTCCCATTTTCTTCATCTGGGGATACAAGCAGTCCATTGCAAGATCACTGAATTCTGCACCCCAGGCAGGTATGAAGGGTGGACTTTATCCCACAGAATGATGAATAGATGATAGTCTTAATTATATGAACACAAATAATAAATAATGTAGTAAATACGAAGCAAACATATACAAAAGCTCATAAGCACAGATATGTACTATAAATTCTAAAACTTCAAGAAGTACTTCTACACTAAGGTCTCTCTTCTACAGATGTATCCATAGTTCAGTCACTTTTTTTCATTGATATTTTAATATTTCAAGTATTCACTGGAACATACATGATGTCTGTTGTTAGAGAGGACCTTAATCATTCAGGCTGAGCAAAAGCCAGCACATTTTCTGTCCTCATCCAGTAAGCTATGATTACTCAATACAAAGTGGAACAGCGGAGGACATAATTCTCTATTGAATCACCCTTTCAGCAGAAAGCATTACTCTGAAAGTTGCAAAGTCAAGAGAAATCTGGCTTTTGGGTTAACGTTCACTTGGGGTGAATGTTTTAGCATTTAAATGATGGATAAATGGATATTTAAAGTAAAACATAGGTGATAAGGATCTGTGGGAGGTAGTTCAGGTTTGTGAAACCTTATTATGTGTTCTTGTTGAGTACCTTAGAGTGGCTGCGTATTTTCATTTTGTGAATTCAGTTCATAGGCATTTAATGACTTCCTTGCACTTTATGGAAGGCTAGGTTACTTCAATAGATGTTTCACATTTGGAAAAAAAAAAAAAACAAACAACAAAAAAACCCCAAAAAACCCAAACAGACCAATTATGACACCAGAAACAAATTATCAGTTGCTATCTCTGTTGACTTTAGACCAGACACAGTGATGGAAGTGCTTTCAAAGATAAAAAGCAAGCAAAAAGTAAAGAAAAAAGGCTTCATAATAAACATTAATACCCAGAATTTCCTAAAAAGGCTGGAGAGGAGAATAACACACAAACAAAAAAGCTTCCCTGAAAACTAGGAAAGAAGGTTCTGTTGGCAAAAGTCTGGCTAACAAGGTTATGCTACAGCTTTAACTAACAGACAAGAAAAAGAACCTTTAGAAAACTAGAGAGAATTAGCCATGTGGATATGAAATTAGACAAGTTAGAAAGTGCTGCCAAGTTGACACTTACCACACTTTTAATTATGCTTGTAATCACAGAATGTTAGCTTTCTAATGAAAAAGATAGATTGTCCTGTTTTGCCTCAAAGGAAAAGACCCACAGGGAAACCTATATGAATTGATACCAAGGTGACATGAAAGAGTGGAGATGGAAAGCTTGAATGAGCAGATGAGTTCTGGTGGTTCTACAGTTTGTTACCATGATGGGTGTCATCTGCACTATAATAAATGTAACAGAAAGGAGTACAGTGAATCCTGAATTTTACCAGAAATTGTAAAGAACAGATGCCATTCCTCACTACTGCACATCAAGCAAGGAAGCTTCTATGGAGAAACGCGACAGCTGCGTATCATTTAATTATAGTTGTATACATAATTACATGAGGGATTTTTACTCAATTTGATTCATAACATTTTAAACCAGTAAAACCCACCCCATAACTTTTGTTTATAAAGACAACTAGCAATAATATGCTGATGGAAAGAATTCAGTTAAATGCTGATACCAGGAAAAGACTAACCAATAAAAAAACAGAATGGTAGAAAGGTAATATTACCAAGACAGACCACTGTGATGAGAAAAGGTAACTTTAGTAGTTCAAAGATCAGTTCTGCTGTCTCTTTTTGTACCTGTGCAGTCAGAGAACGAGAATGTGACTAATGAATATGGAAATGGATTTTTGAACTGTATCTGGGAACAGCAGGCTCTGGCTAACAAACATCTACCAGACCAAGAACAATTAAACCAAGAAGGTTTGAGGATTCAAAACGGAAACTATCTATTTGGGAATTAAATGGAAAAGGAAAAATCCCTTGTACAAATCTTTTGGATTCCTGAAGTGAAAGATGAAAAGCAAACTTTAAATATAAATAATTAAATAGTGAAAATATGCCAGTATCAGAAATAGTAACATAATTTTAGGCTCTCAGGTGAGGACAGATGACTAAAATTGGTATGTGCTATGGGATGAATTCTGATTTACTTAAAAAAAATCCATAAATAATTGAATTTTTATGAAGTAATAATGTTATTCACAAATGTACCCTGAAGCATTTCTCTAAACAAGAGGTTCATATAGGTATAGGTGAGAAGACATATACAGATTACCGATTATTGTTTTGTAAGGACTCATAGGTTTGTAAAATTCAAGCTGGGAAATAACTTAGTAGGGGGATGAAAATGTACTGAAAATGTAGGATAATGTCTATAGGGACCTTTTACTGAGAATGGGCTTGTGAAATATTTTTGACTATGAAGGAAGATTGTAGCTTTTGTTGCTGAGTTACTTCAATGTTCTTTAAAACTCTACTTCAGACATGCTCCCTTGCTGAAAATTTAGTACACCAATTACTCCCCTTAAAATGAAGACACAGAATTTTGGATAACCCTTCAACCCAGACTGGTAATAAACAATGCAACAGAAAAATATAAAAAAAATTGACTGGCTACCTCAGCACAGCTACCTCAGTTACGAGCCATTGAAGAATTATTATTTTTCAGAAGTTCTGGGATAATAAAGTGAGAATTGAAAGAGTTTAGTTTCTGCTGGTATCTCTATTCTAAAAATAGAGATTTTAGAATAGAGACTGCCAACTCTGTTATCTGCAGGTTCCCTTAACAGCATGGCACAGTAATTCTCATTTTGAAGAAACACAGAGAATCATTACTTTTCAAATTTTAGGGGCATTATTTATAACTCCCCCTGCTAACACTGAGCAATTTTCTTAAATACGCAACCATTTATTATGCTGTATTCTGCAAAAGTTATTAAAATAACACTCATCTGTTTTTAAGAAATGCAAGAGACAATATGCATTAACAGAATCTCTTACAGCTGGTGGGACAACACAGCAGGGTGTAAAAGCCTAAGATCCTAGAGAAACTGCTGATGGATGGGCTGGATGAACTGTGAGGTACACTGAAACAAGCTGAACAGCGAGAGGGTGGTGATCAGTGGAAGTCTAGCTAGAGGCCAGTAACTAAAAGTGTACCTCAGGGGTCAATACTGAGTCCACTTTTGTTTAACATCTTCATTCAAGATCTACATGAGAGGTAAAGTGTACCCTCAGGAAGTTTGCTAATGACACAAAACGGGGTGTGTGTGTAGGGGGAGGAGTGGCAGATGAACTAGAGGGTGCATAAGATGCACTGCTGCCATTCAGAGAAACCTCAGCAGGCTGGAGAAATGGGCTAACAGGAATCTCATGCACTTGAACAAGGAAAAATGCAAAGTCCTGCACCTAAGGAAGAAGAACCCCAGGTACCAGTATATGTTGGAGGAGACCCAGCTGGAAAGCAGCTTGGAAGAAAAGGACTTGGTTCTAATGGACACCAAGTTGCGTGGGAGCCAGCAATGAGCCCTTGTGACAAAGAAGGTTCATGGTATCTTTGGCTTCAGTAGACAAAGTACCGCCAGCAGAGGTCAAGACAGGTCCCCTCTACTCAATACTGATGAAGTCACATCTAGAGAAGTGTCCAGTTTTGGGCTCCCCAGTGCAAGGGGGACAGACATTCTGGAGACAGTCCACTGAAGGGCCACAAAGATGATGAAGGGCCTGGAGCTTCTTTTATACAAGAGGGAAGCCTGAGACAGCTGGGACTATAGCCTAGAGAAGGCTCAGGAGGCCCTGAACAATGGAGAGAGATTCCTGAATGGAGGGTGCAAGGAAGACACAATCAGGCTATTTCTAGAGATGACCTGTCACAGCACAAGAGGCAATGAACACGAACTGAAACATAAATCTGAACATCAAGAAAAACTTCCTTACCATGAGAGTGACCTAACAGTGACACAAGTTGTCCAGAAATGTAGAGTCTCCATTGTTAGCAATATTCAAAAGCTGTTTGGACATGGTCCTGGCCAATCTGGTGTAGTGTCAGGAGCATTAGATCAGATGACCTTCAGAGATCTGTTCCAGCCTCAACCTTTCTATGATTGTATACTAGCCTGAATACAATACTAGCTTTGCTTTCCATTAGAGTAGAACAAATTCCCCCTTTTCTATCTGACTTTGGACAAATCTCTCACTAGAGAAGACCTGTTCATTAGAGACTGAAGTATCTGGAGAACTAAATTTTTAAAAGAAGTTGTTTGGTGTTTTTGTGTTAAAAAAATGCAGTAAAGGGCTTAAATGCTGCATATATAGTATCTCAATAAGCATGATTCCATATAAGCAGGATACTTGGCATAATACAGAGAGAAGCAATATTTAAGAAACTAATACTCTTAATATAGTATATTCTAATACATCTTTCCTATATGGTGCAGATAAATCATCAAAGAAGGAATATGATTGCTTTTCATAAGGCTTCTGCGAGCCTCAATCAGATGATTTAAAATTCTGTAAAACACATGCTTGTTCCTTAACCTCAGTTTCTGTCAGTAGTTTTACAGATCCCCTGGGTCAGACAGAGCAGAAACAGATGGTAATCTGGAGAACTTTACAGTGCATTATCTTCAGTACCACAATAAATTAAGAAGTTTTGCAGATACTTAACTTTTGCTTTTAGTCACAATGTCATACTTCTTTTTCAAGTAAGTATTATATAATTCTAAGTTAATTTGTAAATCAGATAGGTGGATAAAATGAGGCCTAACAATTCAGAACACATAACAGTAAGAACAGGTTGGTTTCTTGTCTACCTCTCCTCAGTAACAGGTTTTCAACTCAGACAACTATATTTTTTTCAAGAAAAGAAAAAAACATTCCATTTGTAATTTAAAAATCAGTCTGCTTTTTTCTTCGAGTGTCATTAAAAAGAAAAGTAGTCCTTTTAACTGCATGAATAGAAGTATTAACGGAAGGTTCTAGCAACTTTTCAGCCTACTGACACATGAATGGAAGCTGCTCTTACTAGGTTCTGTAAGTTACAGAAACTTCATTAGTTAATGCAATTATTGCAAAAGGACTACATAGATATAAAGACAAAGAACAATTTAATCACAGCATCATTTATCTGTGCATGTACAATGCAGAGTATGACAAAACAGGGACAACAGGAAACTTCTGGCAATTCACTGAATCACAGATTAAAATGCACACATCAGTTTTCCGTGGATTTAAGAGTTTCAAAGAAAAAAAGAATTACACCTAAAAAGCAAGTAACTCATCAAATATGAAGAGACTTGGCACTTCCTTTCAGAAATTTATGCAAACTACATCTGGTTTAAGATGAGAAAATACCGTAAGTAGTTTAAAAAACATTGAAAGTTTATTTCAATTTTCTATTTGTTAATGTTATACATAAAAGTAACAATTTGTATCAATGTAGTAGAGATCCATACAGTTGACTTACTCAAGCCTGCAATGAAAATGCCCTTCTAGTTTGTAGTGACATCTTTTTTGAAATTAAATGCATCTTATTTAATGCAATGGGTCAAAACACATGGTAATAAAAATAACTGCAAAACTGCAAAGAATGCTAGCTTTAACCCCCCTTTTTCTTTCTTGTGCATCCACTTAAAACCCCAGTCTTTACAGGTAAAATGTTAAGAAAATAACCTGTATGGCTGGTTGTTCACATGCTTCCATACTAGACAGTACTAACAGACAACAAATGGTAAATAAACATTACTGCAGATGTAACGCAGATTGTAATGTAATAAAGACTATGTTAGAGGCTGAACAGTTGATGGCTGAAAATCAGTGAAAACTGTTCCTTCTCATACACTATGCATCCCTGTCCCCTCCAATAGAAATAATGTTTTGCTACTACCACCAAAATCCTCCTTGTAGAAAAGGTATTTTAATGCTTTACTCTAAGTAGATAAAATTGGAATTACTAGTCTTTTAGAATCTAAGACTAGAATAATGTATTCCCTAATTCTTAAAATAAACTCAAGAAGAGTAATTTTTAAATGCATGAGTCTAAAGTACCAAAATGTTATAAAAGTAAATAATCAGTTCATCTTTATGATAAAATATTTAGTTCTTGTTTCAGACTACTAGAAGACTCAAAGCTGATCCGCTACAGCATCTGATTTAGCCACAGATACGACATAATTAATTACTAAGGTTATCACCCCCTTTGATCGAATATCTTTCTTCAGTTTTACAGCCTATTTTTCCATTTTCTTCTGCTTCATAAAGCCCATTGCTCCTCTCATAGCTTTCATCCATTTTTCCTTCTAGACTGTGTCTGCTGAAAGACAATGGTGAACTGACAGTTTTCATCTGAACATCATCAATCAGGGAAAATGAATGAAGTTTGCTTCACCTGGGACTTTTTTGTAAAGAAAAAAATGCCACAACTGGAATAGAAACTGTTTTACAGTTGACAAGATGTAACTGGTTTCAGAATTTTAATATGGAAGCATGTTTCAGGTGCTATAACCCAGATTATCAATCTCTAACAGATAATCAGCTATAGAACTACAGTTATTCATATCAAAAGAACGTTTGTGCCAGGATACCTCACTTATGAGTCCGAAGACAACTTGCAACTCTTCTGGTGCATTACCTATTTGACAACCTAGCTCCCAATAGTTACAGGATTTAGGATTACTGTACCATGGAGAGCCATCTAGTTCCCACACAGAGAAACAGTACTGTACAGTTGGATGAGCTGGTCCAGTATGGGACTAGCAGTCTTGAAAGACCAGAAAACAAAGGCCTTTATTCCAGAACTATCTCAGCATTCCAGATCAACAGGGCATTTTGGATCAAGGGGGTTGTTTTTATTTTGGGGAAATTCAGAGCAAAACAGAGAGAAAGAAAAACACAATTATACTATTAGGAACATGTCAGGTAAAGGGGGGTAGTGGACTAGACAGTGGAAATAAAGTGCTGGCAACTTCATAATTTTTCCTTTCACTAAATTTTCTTTTAGAGCACAGCATTCTACCATCTTTCCTTCTGCACTACTAACATACAGCAACACATATGTAAAAATCAACTTTAATTACCTTCTGTACAATTGGAATGACTTACCAGATGATGGAAACAAAATTAGTGCAGAAAGTCAGAAAAACGTGCAAAAATAGGTGATACATTTGTTTCTTTGTTCACTAAGTTGATTGGGTGATGCTTCGATACTAAAAGATGAACCCAAACCAACAACTCTCATGCTTTAACTTTGGGTTGCTATCTTCAGTGCTCAAACATAAGAGTGTTTTTGCAGCATTAACTGATTTTTCTTCTATTATGACTCTGGACATTACCTTGTAGTGTTCTCCATTTAAACACATTTATCAGAGCTGAATGAGTATTTTATAAGGAACGGGTTAAAAGAAAAACAAATTTTCCTCTCCATCTAATGAACGGGTTTTCCACTACCACCATATGCTTCTGCTCTCCCCTTCAAGAACATTGGAATTTTATTTTCTTGGAATAGAACCAGGAATAAGAACCAGAATCTTATTATTTGATGACATTAATATGAAGAAGTTAGACTGAATTCTTATTAGGGTGTTTCATTAGGTTCTTTTCTATGCCAAAACCATGAAAAACGTTTGTATATCATCTAGTTGGGACTGAATTCTTGGATGAGTATTGTGTCAAGAATACTGACTGATAAGACTATAAACCTACTAAGACAGAACTGTTGTTACCAGCTCAAAGAAGCTAAAAGAGAATACATTTAAACCTTCTAAGGACTACAGTTATATAACTATATGCATATATTTATACTTATAAATCTAAAATTTATTAAAAAGGAGGCACTTTCAATGAACACATTTGGGGAAAAAAAAAGGCATAAATGTCCCTTTCAGCAAAATTTATCAGATGAGACCAAGACAAAAAGGGCAAAAAGCTAAGAAGTAGAGGTCAACCACTGACATGTTCATTTAACTTTTGCCAAATGTAGTTAAATGAATTTTTCAAGTCTGACTCACACATTTGAAGAAATTACACAAGCAGTGTGTGCACAGGGGAGCAGAGTTGCCTGTGTGTATTTGTTTCTATCAGATCACAATTTTTCCACAGTTAAATTTGTGAATCTTTTAGTTTGAGTATTTATGGAAGGTCTGGACTTGCTTCAGAGAAACTAAATTAATTCTACCCTGCCAGAGGCCACCCAGTCAGTAAAGGGGGGGTCCAGGAGAGCCTATAAAAATCCTGCTTCCAGTCTGAACTGCAGAATGCATCAACAGGACTTTTAGCCACACAGAGTGCAGTGCAAAATGCTAAATCAGAGATTTTAACATAAGCTCTTATGCTTTATTATACGTGTAGGAAACTTTATTCTGATGTTACAGACATCTAACATTATTCTAAGAGAGAAAACAAAACCAATCTTGGCTAACAACATCCCCCTTCAAACAACTGCATGCAAATACACACATCTAAAGCTACTATATCACATACATGCGTAAGCAAACAAACTAAAAAATAACACTACCAATTTCAAGTACAGATAAAGTTTTATCACAAAAAAAAAAGAAAAATATTTTTATATTCCTAAGTCAGACTACTTTGGTGCAATGTTGCATTCAAATGCAACAGTACTATTTTTGCTGACAGCTATATCTTTATGAAGAACGGTTTTTCCAAGTTCAGAGGAATTACATTCCTTTCAAAAACATTTTTTTCTCACAGTAACTTCAGAGTCTGAACAGGTAGTAAGTAAAAAACTTATTTCAGCAGTGAAGTAACCACCCTATTGTCATACCAAGTACAACACACCCTTCTGTTCCCACTGTGCTTATCACCATGAAAGTTCTTAGACACCATGAAGTTTTTATAAAATCTCTAAAAACACCAAGTTCCAAGCCCATTATGTTTCTCCTACAAAATACAGTGCATATGAATAAAAATGCTAGCTTCAATTACTTTAATTTAGAATAATGTACAGAATTAATTTTGAGTAGTGAAGGCAGCATGATAATGCACAAACCTATAGATACACATAGGTAAGAGATTATAAGTGAAAAACAGAAAGAAATTGTGTAATTAAAATTTTTTTAAGGTGTTCCAGTACTTAAGTTAATTAACTAAATAATAGCCTCTATAGTACATATACTATAAATGCCTGTATACAACTTTTTCCTGTAACTGCTTATATGAGTTTGGATTTGCGGGTCTTAATTACTTTCAAGTAAGAGATATGCACCTACATTTCCCATATCCTGCATTAATTTTTAAATTACTGAATTATATCACAGCGGTGGTGAAGTTAAAGGCACTCACTCTTTTACTGGGGTAAGACTCAATTTAGCTAATATGCTTTGACAAACAGTAGAAGAATATTTTTCTGAAACAAGCACGCATTCACAGTTTCTGATTCCCACTGAGAATGCACACTGAACTTCTCAGCTCAGGAGGTACTGGTCATGGAAGCAGACGTTAGTGTTTAAGAAGTTGAGACTAAACTTCAGATGTTTCTGGAACTGAATGGTATTAAGAATCTGGGACTGTAGTTCCAATTATATCAGTACAGACAGCTTATAAGCATCTTTTATGGATTCAGTACAATTTGCAATATTCAGAGCAGGTTTACATAAATCGGATAATAAACTAAAGAGAAACCAGTAATTACTGTTGAAAGGTTAAAGATACAGTACAATAATGCATTTCAAGCAGCTCATTAATAGAAAAGGAAATGTGTGCATGACAAGCAGCTCATGCAATGTTATGGCACATCAATTTTTTTGAGGCATTTTAGTTTCAAATACTTGGCAAATCTGAAGATGAAAAAACTGCCTTAACCAGAGCACTACCTGTGTACCTCATTATAAAAAAAGATGCTTCAGACAAATAAGCTCTGTAATTCTGAGTTTTGGATTTGGTAAGACTTTTCTTTAGAAAATGAAATCTTACCTAAGAACTATGAAGCAGCTTACTTGTCTATGTTTCCTCATTAAGACTACATACAGCCTGTTAGCTGAGCTACATTTTCACAAGAGTAAAAATTCATTATATTTTAAATGAACATGGGTACCATAGTGGAGGTATAAAAGATGGAATGACATATGCACCTCTAGTTAACAGAAGGATCCAATAAAGATTAAGCCTATACTAAAGACTGAAACAATACTTCTATCACACATTTAGATACTAGTTAAAATATAGTTTTACCTCTCCTGACATATCAGGTGCCATAGGAATGACTGGCCACAAAGAAGAGTAGATTCCAAAAAACACTACCCAAAGTGCTATGCTTCCCCAGATGGCTATATGGCTGAACTGTTAAAAAGAAAAAAAAAAAAAAGAAAAAAAAAAAAGAAAAAAGGGGTGAATTTGGCTTACATTTAAATGTGGATTGATACAGGTTTTACTATGGATTACTAATACCCCCTCAGATTTATCTAATTTTATGAACCATATGGTCAAAATATGAAAGAATGAACAGTCACAATGGAGATTATTTCCTGAAATTACTGTCATGAAGTTACAGAGAGTCATTCCCAATATTCTANATTACATTAAGCCTTATCCCAGTATTCTAATTTTCAATATTAAGAATTATTTTTTGTAAGTGGGTATTTTCTCTTTCCACACAGTAACCACAGTTTAGTTTGCTACTGTGTGAACAGCTGACAAACTGTTAAAGGGGCATAACGCAATCGACAAGAAGAAAACAATACAATTATTCATCCATCATATTTTACAGAACATTTGAGAATATGGCAAAGACCATATCTGCTTACCAAAGTCCAGTATGATGTCTCTAATCCAGCCTTCAGACACACAGTCAGAACCACAAACTTAAAGAGAGAAAGACAGAGAGAGGATTCTAAATTAACACGGGAATCTTAACATAGTGAATTTATTAGTTCGGTTAAACTTTTGGGCAAACAGAAGAAAAAGAAAACAGAAGATTTAAAAATACACATCAGTAATGAGGTAGTAATAGAACAATTATTACAACAATAGAATTATTAGCTTCCATTAATAATGGCCACTCACTTGATTTGAAAAACTTCTTTTGTATTAGAAATTTTATCCTTGCCTCTTAGAACTCTGTAAACCTGGCTCTTACTAGGTTGTTAGCATCTTTATTGATGTTATTTTGATTACATGGAAAGGTTTGTGAGAAGTGTAGTCCACTTTAGTAGCGACTGAAGAAGCCCTAGTTATGGAGAGGATGACTACTACTTTCTACACAAANTTTGCTATTTAGTATTTACAATATAATTTTAATGTATTGGATGAAATTTCCATGCCTCATATTAATTTAACTCTACTACTTCAGTAGCCATTTCTTAAAGAAAAATGGTAATACCAGTAGCAATATAACTGCATTTTAAGCCAATTTTAATTCAGTTGCAGTAAGTTCAGAGTACTTTGATTTTTCTAGTTTAAGGATTACATTAANACAGCTGACAAACTGTTAAAGGGGCATAACGCAATCGACAAGAAGAAAACAATACAATTATTCATCCATCATATTTTACAGAACATTTGAGAATATGGCAAAGACCATATCTGCTTACCAAAGTCCAGTATGATGTCTCTAATCCAGCCTTCAGACACACAGTCAGAACCACAAACTTAAAGAGAGAAAGACAGAGAGAGGATTCTAAATTAACACGGGAATCTTAACATAGTGAATTTATTAGTTCGGTTAAACTTTTGGGCAAACAGAAGAAAAAGAAAACAGAAGATTTAAAAATACACATCAGTAATGAGGTAGTAATAGAACAATTATTACAACAATAGAATTATTAGCTTCCATTAATAATGGCCACTCACTTGATTTGAAAAACTTCTTTTGTATTAGAAATTTTATCCTTGCCTCTTAGAACTCTGTAAACCTGGCTCTTACTAGGTTGTTAGCATCTTTATTGATGTTATTTTGATTACATGGAAAGGTTTGTGAGAAGTGTAGTCCACTTTAGTAGCGACTGAAGAAGCCCTAGTTATGGAGAGGATGACTACTACTTTCTACACAAAGACAGATTTAGAAGATACAGATGCCGGACTGAAAGCTTGCAATTGTTCAAGCTTACGTTAGTCTAAACAAACAAACCAACCAACCCATCCCAAACCCCCCAAACAACAACAATAATCAAACCAAAAGTTGTGTTTACTTTATTAGTAAATGAGTCACCTGCCCCAAACCATGAAAAGCTAAAGAGTTTAATGTTGGCAGCCTAAGACCTATGTTCTGCATACAAAGAACCTGTTGAATAAGTCTGTTATGTAGTTTTCATTATTCCTTCCCATCTTCACTCTTTATGCTCTTTATGGAACAGTCTCTAAAAACATCACATTATTTTCCTGTAGGACATGCTCCATTTTAGTTTACAGATGGGCAGTAGTAGACAGTCTATAATCCCATAGCTAAGACTAGCTGATCCAGGAAACTTGTTCTTCTACTTTCTTTGAATTTAACTCCAACAAGTTTTCTGTTCAGAAGAGAAATAGTTACTATATTTTGTAATACACTTGTGAATGTGTACCACAAGTTTTGTTTTATGTGCAATCTGAAGAACATGTGGCTGAAAAACCAAGTTACAAAGACCAAGCTCCAAACATAACAGTTATAGTTTAAATTCTAGTTTGTTGGCCAGGTTGGCAGTGCCAATGTCAGCAAGTTTGTCTGTGGCTGAACTTCAAGGAGCCTCAGAAATTCTGAAGAAATGTACTTCAATCAGAAGCTGAAAATAGTTGGTTAAATACGTATGACATATTCATTATGTCTGGTACACAGAAGGATACAAATCCTGACAGAAAGCTCTGCTTTCTAAGTTTTTACTTTTAATTCTGAAATCTATTTCAACTATTGCTGTGTTATTAAGGATAAAAAACCCCCCCAAAAACCCCCCCAGCACTACAATTCCTTTATCTGAAACATGTGAAATCTAATTAGAAGAGAATTAAGGACAAGTGTTGTAATTTACTTAGTCTATCCTGTTCTGGTGCTATACTCAGATGAGTGAAAAAAATTAATTATGGAAAAAAAACCCAAACAAACTCATCTGGTACACTTGCTTGTTACTTGGGTCAGTTTTAAGAAACCCTTCTTTAGGATGAGATCAAGAATTCCCATTGCATAGACAAAATGTACACACAAAACACTGTAGGTCTTTATAAAAAGAGATACACACTGTAAATATATACCCCTTGATTGATCTCTGAGGGGATCCTAACTGATAGCACTAATAAAATCACTAACTAGGCACAGCAACTCCCTTGAGAATGTGAGTTGTATTGCTTCCTCCTCTCCTTGATCCAAACTAACAATAGCTCACTGAATCCTACACAGGAAACAAGAAATCAAACTGGTATTCTGTATAAAGACTGAGCTTTTTTTAAAAAAAAAAAACCTCTCAAAAATAATTGTACAAATTTTTCACAGGATTCTACCTCTATTTGAAATCTGTGTTTGCAGAAATAATTCCAGGACATGGTATGAATCAGTGCATATTCCTGACATTCTTTTTGGATCCAAAGAAACTAAGCTGTATTGATTCCTGAATGCCTTTCTTACTGATTTTTGCAGAACTGATGAACTTCATACATGAAAAGCAGTATAAAGAAGTACATTAGCCACATGATTTTGGTATTTCAAGATAATGCCTGACCGACAACTGCCACTGCACGCACACTTCACATGCAAAAAACCAAACAAACAAAAATCCTCCACCCCCATTCTGAAAGTCTTTCAAATCTTCAGGTATGCTCCAGACTTCCTTCAATTCCTGTGCAAGAGCAAGCATACATCAATTGCAACTTTCATCTCTCCCCAGACTTTTAATCTGAAGTGAAGGAAAATAGAGTTTCCTTGGGAAGTTCCCAGCCACTCTGCAGCTTAGTACCAAGAAATTAACCTCACAAGCTGGTGAAGTTTCAGCTCTCTTAGTTGAAAATCAGTTGCAGAAGGTTACAGATCAGCTACATTGTGACATCTGTTTTAGTGTTTATGGATTTGCCATGACAAATAATAATGAGTACGTCCAGGTTACTGCATTGAAATTATCAGAAAGTAATTAATTTCTGAAGGCATCTGAAAATGTTGCTACAAATCTGAAACTGCAGCCTTCGGTGTTTGTGAACCAGTTGATGTCGCAGATGATACTGACATGTTCAGCAGCACTTTGAGATTTGAAGACGTTTGCATTAACTGATGGGTGACAACTTTAACAGCAGTAGTTTTTGAATACTCAGTTCCACATGACCTAGTGCAATACACTAAGCTCTTAGGACAGCATACGTAACCTGTTTTCTCCTGGTGTCAAGTTTAACTTTGGAAAGAAGCCCAAAGCAGGGTGCCTGGGTAAGATATACTTCTGAGATCCCTTTGAGAAAGAACCACAGCTGTGACTGCAGCCATATGTTGATGAATTGGGTTTAACAAGTGTTCAGGGCTAACTCAACAAAATGATGGCTAATACAAGGGATACTTGTAAAGAAATCAAAGAAAAGGAGATGCTACCAGAAACTTGGTTTAAGTGCTAGACAGGTGAAGTTATGTTACTCATGTATACATACATACGATTAATAAAATAAACTTCTGCTGAACTGAGCAAAGTTGCAACTTCTAGAAACAGTAAACAATGAAACATTTGTACACAAGGCGACAACCCAGAGCAGTGAAAGCCAAGAAGAATCTGTTTCACTTTAAACAACAGGTGTTTCTTGAGATACTCTTATCAATGTTGAGGAAATCAGTGACATTCAGATAAATGACTGACTTCTAAACAATGTATGGTATTATGAGATCATAATACAAATAGACCTGTGTCAGTTGAGCTGCTTCTGTCGGGACTGAGCAATGACAATGACTGTGACCTTACATCTTAATTTTATGAAGACTTGCACAGAAAACACTTATCCAGGATATTCCATCCACCCCTAAATGGGAAACAGTTCATCATATGATAAATTGCATGATCATATGCAACTGCTGCTGACAAAACAATCTGTGCTTGCCTTTTGGAACAGGGAAAAGGAATTGCAGAGAGAAAAACAACTTTTAAGAGAATGTCTGAACAAGTTTTCTATGTGCTTGAAAGAACCAGTTTAAAGGCCATGTACTGACTGGTAAAAGACATTTTAACTGCCACACCAATAGGAAATAAAGAGAATGGGATGTGGTTACTTTAGCTCTTTAATCTCTCTTGTTAGCTGACCAGAGAACACTACTCAAAACATTCTCCTACATATGAGATGTCAACAGCAGCTACATTTTCAAAGGACTACAATGTATCTAGAGTACTTTCCTTTTATTTCAGTTGTGATGCTTCCCTATTCCCTGAGGAAATTGATTTGTATGTGAGTTTGCATTACAGCCTCCTTACTTTGATGAAATAATTAATTTCTTTTTTGTACCTGCCAACAGCAGGAACTTGAAAAATTGATTAAACTCTTAACATTGAAGAACAGAGGAGAGTAAGCCTAAGTTTATTTTTGCTCCTAAGAGAGATCTTGGAAAACCCTGATCTCTTGCGTAACATTCATATCTAATATGTATTTAGCTTTACTAATTTATTCTATGAGATAAAAGATTAAGATAAAACCCCCCAACCCATAATGATTACTATCTATGAGAGTAGCAGATTACTGTTAGGTATGGGCCAGGTGTAATTCTGGCAGTTTGCCTCTGAAAAGCATCCCACAGACATTTGTTCCATGTGGCCCTATAGCTCTTTCAAGGCCCCATCATTAATTGAGAGAAGAGAATTTTGTCTTTACAAGTCCACAAACCAGAGATTTCTTCAACTCAGAAACTTACCTTAAATTAATCAGCATGATAATTAGGGAATTATAATTCTCATTTTTTAAAAAAATCGACAGTTTTCAGTAAAGGACAGATGTATCTTCTATGTCTTTATTAAACTGCTCTGTTTTAAAAACTGGAATTAGAACACAAAATGCACTTCAAAGCTCTTCAGAGTCATTCAAGAGCCATTTCTTATTCTTAAGGGAGTTCTTAAGGCACTGCACTAAATCAAGTCTTCTATGAAGAGAATTATAAATAATTATAAATCCACATCTTTTAAAGAGTTAAAGATGGTGCCAATATTAACTTACCGTGTACACAGTATTCCCCAGGAGCAGATAATCTGAAGTTTTACCATTGCCAAATACAGTGCCTGGAGAAGGAAAGTGATAAAAATGAAAGCATTTAAACATCCACAATAGCACTATAAATAATCTTAATTTTGGTACAAAAGAGTTGGTAGCACTTTCTATAGGGCACTAACAGCAGATTTCACCTTAAACTGTGCTGAAAACCAGAGATCTATAACTTTTATAACTTGCAGTGCTTTAAAACTTTCAGTGACTTCAGGGATTATACTAGAAACAGGAACTTTTTGTAACATCATATACGAATTAGACTAATATTGTATTCAGAAATAATTAACAGAATTACTTTTAGTATCAGAGATACAGTATCTTACCCTTAAAAAATATTAAGTATAATGGTTATAATGTTTACTGATTGTAACATATAGGTAAACTGAAAGCTTAGAAAATAAAATTTTCCCAAATTCTGATATTTTTGCTATAGAAACTTACCTTTGCTTTTATCCATATTTCTGAAATTCAGTTTTACTAAAATTCGGTTTTATTATAAATACAAAATATTCTCAGTTTAAATTCTTGAGACGTCTCTCATTCATTAAATTTTCAAAATTTACCCACTTAAATATGTTGAATCATATAACTACATATCCATTTTGCACACAAATGGAAACACAGACATCATTTATGCATCTAAAGAGATGCATTTTCATAAACATCACATCTAATGATCCTTAAGCTCAGGATCCTGAAACAGTGCATTTGCGATTATTTATCAGAACTTATTTTATGACTATTGCTACAGCACAGGATTTTCTGATCCTAGTTCTGTGAAAGTTCTTGGGACAACTGAACTATCCTGAGAAAATTCTCCATTCTCAATTAAATGTACTGGGGTGGATTTTTTTTTTTTTCACATGTTCAGTTCAGAAATACTTTTAGCGCTCAAGATTGTTCACATACTGCAACTAAACCAGCTAAACCACAACACTTACTCTGCTGTAGACGTTCAGTGGGATATTGCTTTTTACTGCCATTACGCAGAAATATCAAAATGCTGTGCATGTAGAAAGTAGGGATAAAATAAACCAAAAGAAAACAAAAAACAAACAAACAAACAACAACAAAACCCCCCAAAACCCAAACCAAAACAAACAAACAAACACTCCCCAAAAAAACAACAATAAAGGGATTTAAAAAAAAATCTTTATTGGGGGTAAGAGAAGAATAAAGGTAGCAGGTCAGTTCTAGCCCAGGGCCTATGGGCCAAGAAGGTCTGTGTTACACTGCTCTCACAAGTGCTTGTGCGAGAATCTCAGTTTTGACATTCACACATGAACTCATCACCACCTACACTCATTAAACATCTCTCCATCATGTAATGCATAAATCCCTTGCATGGACTGGCTACAGCTTTGAACAGGGATTTTGGTTTGTATTTGAGATTATAGTTTTAGACACGCACTGACATTTTGGGACCTCATTCCTCCTGGGCCGTCTAAACCTCTGCAATGCAAAGTCACATTCAGTGTGCTGAGAGTGGCCTTTCAGAGAGAACAGGCTGCCACACACCTCCCTTTACCCATTAAGAGTCACCGAGTGTAAAGTACTCTGTAAGAAGGTTTTCTCTTAACGTTTTCAGGCACCAGCAGCTGTGACTGTCGAACTATCTAGTCTCAACAGTTCCAAAATATCCACGAGAACATTTCAGTTCTCTATGCCAGGACAGACTGCCTGGCTGTATCACTAAAACCAAACAGACTAATTTTCAGGAAAGCTGCAATGTATGCACTTGTTTTTTATTCCCCACAAATTGGAAGCAAAACAAACCCACACTGCTATGAGAGCTTCCCTAGCTCCAAATATTCCCACACACTGGAAACAGTGCTTTCAAGTAGTGCTTTCAAGTTTCCTTTACTTAACACCACTTTCCTCTCCACTGTCCCATTTTCTTCTGAAGCTCAGTAGCATACACAACAGCTGGACTGGAAGATGGATAGGACTGAGCAGTCCAAGATGTCACCATTCCTCTGCCACAATCCTACTTACAGAAATGTATACTAGCAGGCTGGTATGCCCTTGAAGTAACAGAAGGGAAAGTATACACAACAACAATAAAAGCTGACAAAAATGTAAAAGACAATACAAGGAATAGTAGAGGTTTAGGATCTCATAAGTATTTTCTATAGTAGTGTATTATATAAAAATCAGCATAATTAAATATCAGTCTCTTTTTCTCAATCTTATTTCAGTTTGTATAAACCCTACTTAGTTTTAATGTATATACACATAATTTTACTTCTACTTATAAAGAAATTATAAATAAAACATTTTAAATATACTGATCTAGTTCTAGAAATGGTATCTTGAAATTTAATCACACTTAACTACTAGTATTTATAAAGCTTTCCTTAAAAAAGACAATATTTAGCTATTTTGTACTTTTCAACACTTATGTTTTTATTTTTCATAATACTTACCATGCTGGAGGGCTTTTAGTGGAAACCAAAACAGAATGAATGAGTGGAAGAGGCCATTTAAACAATGAACCCAGAAAACCTCAGAAAGAGAAAACAGAAAATCCATGAGAACCATTTGCAATAAACTAGCTCTGTGAACCCTGACCTTTCTTTTTATGTGTGTGTTAGATTCACAAAAAGGTGTTTTTGTCAGGCTACCACTGTGAAGTAATATAACTGACAGGCACTTTCTGCCTCTTAGCTTTTCATGGGTCATTTGTTTATTTTTATGCTTTGAAAAAAGTGTGTATTATCTCCTCCTTTTAATTTCAAATCAGAAGGGAAATTAAAATATAAACATATGGGAATATCGTCAGAAAATCTAAACCATACAACAAGAACAATTGCTACATTCTATGCAGGGAATTAAAAAGGACTCTAGTTTTTATAATTTTTATTTTGTGTAACCATAAATTTAGGTAGTCAAAAAATCTAAACCTGTTTTACATACTCCTACCTACATATCCCCACATACATAAGAACTAAAAAAAGGACAAATAAAAGTATCTTCCTTAAATATGTCCTAACATGCTCCATTCTTGAAGAGCTTAGTTTGATCACGATAAAATTCCTTTAATGTATCTCCTAACCAATCGAGGTTTTACTTTCAAACTTATTTTCATTAGTAAGAGATGCCTTCTGCAAAGAACTTTAGTAAGTTTAAGAATAAATGGTCTGTTGATGCTTTCCATAATACATTGTATGACATAAAATGACTTCATAAAAATATGTAACTCATTTCCTTCAGTATAGTAACTATGTTTTTTCCACTGACACTTTTGACCACCATGGTCTGTAACTAGCTGATGTGTATTTTGAGTGTTAAGGTGTTCAAACCACTGAAATTAAGTTGCCTGTCTCACATTTTCCACAATGTCTCAAAAGTCTTTTGTTAGACTATACAACTGCACTAGGTTGCATGATCCAATTTACACTCCAATACTTTGCAAATTTAACTTGTGCTACTCATTAACCTTTGTCTCTCCTTCTTGCTATGTCATTACCAGAAGTTTTTATTTGACAGAAAGCACAGGTGGGTGCAAGAAAAATTAGTTCTACTTTTCCATTTTCCTGACCAGTTCTTTTTGTCACATGCTAATCCTTTAACCTCTGTCATGACCTCATAACCTTTGATCCCTTTTACCATAACAAATATCTGCATCAACATTCAAGGCAGTAATGTTTCCAAATCTTTAACACCAACTATTCTACTTACATAGGTGGGAATTTTGTAGCTGGCAAGTTTGTAGACATTTCTCAAAGCAACTGTTGTATGGGAACAGCCACAGAATTTCCAATGAAGTCAACAGTACATTTGTGCAATAATAGAAATATTAAAGACTTAAAACAGAAAAATCCAACAGTTTTAACTCATGACTTACACAAATTATTAAAACTATCACAACATAAAAGTGTCTGTATTAATGGAACCATGACAAGTGTCACATTTGTAAAGTATTCATGGTGACACAAGAAACTGTTCCCTAGTCTCCTTACAACTTTCAGGTTTGTTTTTGTAGGTGAAGGGATGAAGTGAGGAAGAAGGAGAGGAATCTCATCTTCAGCGAACAAAGATAGTTCAGGCAAATAATTCTACATATATAGGGGTAACTCCAGTTTTACAGTGTAAGTGGCACAGACACAAGATGCAAGCATGCTGTATCAGCTACTACAGACCATTATATGCAGATATTGCTAATTCAATGACATACTGAAAATGTCTCCAAGTTCAACGTAAAATGACATCACTTGAGATGTCATAATTACATTTACAAATATAAAATCATAAGAACTCTTACAACTACCAAATACTCATGAAATCACAGATTCAGGAACAAGTTTAATTTAGTTTTTTTTAAGGGATTATTTATGGACAATAGAAATTTTGTATATTTTATGTGTTAATGAGTCCTAAATTTTTTTACTTCTTGGGCTAGTCTCTCGAAGATGAACGTCACCCATTTCCCACCAAAATAGCCTCAGATTTCTTCTGATCCACCCTGACACATTCTTGACTCTGAGTAGTTTTTTTCTCAAAACTCAAAATTAAACCATAAAATCACGACTCCAAATTGACAAAGAATAGTACCATGTCCCTCCCTCTACAAATCTAATGACAGTTCTTATTGTCCTCTGAAACACTCCTCCACAGGCTTTGGTAATCCATTTCCACATAACAGTACAAATACATACAGCCAAGTGACAGTGAGGTCTAATCACTTCTGCCTATAGAAGACAGCTTTATTACCAGCAGAGAAAAAAAAAAGTCAGGGCTGAAAAAAGTAAAGTGCTTGTTGCCCATTTCCATACTTGCTAAAAATGATCTGCACCATTCACAGACAAGTGGACACCTGCAAACAGTAGTAACAAAAATCCTCTCCAGTTTTAATTATGAGCAGCATAGAACAAAAAAGATAACTATACTGAATTCCTATGAATGTTAACTTTATTATAATTGGATTTTTAAAAAAAAATCTACCTTAGTATTAAAGTCCAGTGCATTTTGAGAAGTCTTGTATAACTCGGGATATTTCAGCATGTTTTCTTTTCGGCAGGATCTCTCAAATATTCCGAGAGTTAGAGGAGGCATTGCTGTAAACATCTAGTAGATGGATTACAAAAAAAATAATTGCAAAACTTTAGGGGCAAGGAGTTACTTAAGGATTGCTTACTCAAGAAACTTTAATGGTTAAAAATAAGCAGAAACACACAAATCATCTTACCACATTGTAAAGACCTATACACCATCTTTCAAAGAGAATCTGTCCAGAAAAGCCATTGACAAATGCAAACCAGATCTGAAAAAGATTAGAACTGTGTATGACTCAAATGTTTTGCAAGGTATGATAGATTTGTTTGCAGTTTTGCAAAAATGGATATTCCATAACACATTTACAGCCTAGTTGAAAATGTTTTGGTTTAAACGCATATGAAAAAAAAATCAATAATAAAAAACAAAGTAAAAAAATCAATAATAAAACCAACTTTCAATCAAGAAAAGATAATGGGCAACCTAGTCAGGTATGTGACCAATTCTGTGTAAAATTGAATGAAGGTTCCTTCAGAACATTCAGAAGAAATGTCAGGTTCTTTAAGAGTGATATAAGCTCACTTAATTCTTAATGAGAGGCAGATATCTCATTTACTGCATGATTTTTATCACTTTTTGCTAAAGGTTGAAAGAAATCAAATTTAACTTGAAAGACACGATAGCATATTTTCTAATGTTTTTCACCACAGCATGAAGCCTATCTGTTTTGTTCTACTTCTTCATGCTTATATTAGTTCAATGACAAAGAGGAGAAGCAGAATGTCCGATGAATCTTTAAGTTACACTGAAACTATATTGTCTAGGACAAACGTAAGCTCCCAGCGGATAGAAGTTAAAATCATCTAAACAGTCCTCTACTCAATTTAAGATTCATATTTTGCAAGTGAGTTTTTAGGTGCTGCTTTCCTACAGCTCGCATTTCATTTGACTTTATTATGGAAGCATGAATTACTACAATCAATATGTATGTTTATCTATATGTACTCAGGCTGGCCTCCAGGTGACTGGATTCTGTGACTAAACTCATATTTTTTTTTTTAATCATATGGAAGGTCTGAACATGTTTGTGACTACTTCAAGATGGAAACCCCCCTGAAAACAGCAACTATTAACACTAAAAGTGGGAGATAAAATCCAGCAAAAATTGCTATTTGGTCAACCAGTAAGTGAAGAGTAAATAGTTTAGGGATTTTTGCGGCCAATTATTGGAACAAGATTCCATACAAAGTCATGAATGCTAGAGGCTGCAATATCAAAATAGAGAATATCCTGAATTTTCTGAAGTCTTATAACGCTATATTTCTTTAATTTGGTTGATTTAACAGTAACAAACACTATTTTCTAACCTTTCAGATTATAGACTGAAAAGACAATGGAATTACTTCATTTCAGGTGAATCAGATTTTTATCAACACTTGTGTATTTTGATTTTTGACTTTCAAAACAAGATTTAATTGTGATGAATTGAGCAGGTATCTATTTGCAGCAGTCTCTCAGGATCTGAGTATAAAGGAGTAAGATGAGAGTATATTCAGTTATTCATTACAGAACAATTAATTATGCACTCAACATCAGAAGAATTTTTGTTTGTATCGAATACTGGAACAAATTTCAGAATCCTCAATTTAAAAGGGCTAGGGTAATAGAAAATGACAATTTTAATAAAGAATATGTGACTCAGTAGCTGGGCATAAACACACATACATCTCATTGCTGGCAATTTCAGACAGTTTAATAAAAGTATTACTCTTTAGGAAGAAAATAGAAGACCGCAAGCAGACATATACTTGACCCTTCATACCAAGGAGTGTATGGAAAGATCATTAACTTTCTACTGTGATTCAACTAGAAGGCAAAATGTTGAAAAACTTTTTAAATGAAAGACCTAAACACATATACTGGATCTATTCTATATGGTGACTGCCCTTACACAGGTAAGTGATGCTAAGCAATACTTGAAAATGTTTTGGAGTGATATTTTTTAAGGAATGCAAGTATTTAAGATAAAATTTTAATTTACAATGAAATGGCATATATCAGGTCACTACCAAACCTTTTCAGAAATGCTATGCATCATTTTATTCCTTAAAACCCATGTTGCTTTCAGTTTATTTGGTAAAGAATGTAAGTTAAAGTTTTCAAGGTATTTAAACTGAAGACAGTTTTACTGTCAAAAAAAGTCTGTGAAGAAGAAATCTTTTAATGCGGCTAAGACTGGTGCCCCCTAGTAGAAACATTACTATTGAGTGGAATACCAGATACCTCATGTTAAGAGACAAAGCATGTTTAATACCTAAGCAGAAACATTAATTTTCTGTTGTTTACAAGATAGCATGCAAATGTTCACATTAAGAACATCTAAGGCTGAAAGATAATAACAAGATCTAGGGGGGGAAAAAAGACAGAAAGGATAAATACAGCCCCCATCTCAAACTGTAAGATGGGAAGAAAATAAGCCAACTATTAGCCCTAACTCCTGAACCTTATACTCCAGAAAAATCACATTCTTAACCATATATGAAAAAACTAATATGGAGTTCACTACATGATTAATAGTGAGAATGACAAGAAACACTTGTTTTACAGTGGGTAATTTTTTTCACAGACAAGTGTGCTGTATCCCAGTTACGCAAGACAGTGAAGGTAGCTGTACCCACAAAATTAATTTTTAGGATGTTGTACATGATAATTCAGGAGCAGACTCAAACACTTCTCTCTTAAGTTATCGGTCCTTCTGAAACAACCTAAATTACTAATCCAGCACCCCTATACAGAGGGACAGGTGATTGGTGTTCTTAAGAAGTATTTTAGACTACTTAAGTGAACAGGCACTGAAAATTCAGACCATCCTGTATTCAACAGCTACAAAATTTCCATTGAAAAGGACAGAGGTTCCTAGCCTGGCTAAAAGAAGAGAGGCCTCAACACAGGTCTTTGTATTTCTAAGTTTTCAAGCCATATAATGCAAAAACATGGGCGTGAGCAGAATCACTTTCTGCTGTCCATGTCTCAAACTGAACTCAGTGCAGTTTGCATTCATCAAGCCAGCCATGGTATCAAGCAACAGCACCTGAACTCTGAAGCTCAGAAGTAGTGTGAGTACGCACAGAAAGCCTGCTCATGTTAGGGGTTATGCATGATACGGGTCTCAGTATGGCCACAGACATTCATCTGGTAGGTCAGGCAAAGGAAATCAGGAACAAAATTGTAAATTCCAGTTTTGGACAGGAGCAGCAGGAAGTGGGTAACTCAGCAGTGAGATGAAAAGAGCGTGGGGGAAAAATAAAAGGTAAACAACTCCCACCATGCAGAGTTTATGGAAAAAAAAAAGCCATTACAGCTCTAATTACTTAGTATAGTTGAACTGTTTACATAGTATCACTTTTTTTTTTTTTGCTACAGATAGCCATGTTTAAAGATCTGTGACAACTTTAAATCTGAACTCCGCACATCCATTTCTTTTGTTTGTCTTGGTCCTTTACTCTGTTATTTGAATTTTCCCCTACATGAAACATGAATGACCTATGCAGATCTTAAAAATTACTATTCTTTTTTAAATTGTAAACATTTTTTAATTTAATATGAACTGGTTATTTTATATTATTACTAATTAGCAGAAGGAAAAGTAGGAAGAGGAAAATTTTGTCCCTCTGATGTTGAAGGATGATTTGCATAATTCTCAAGTGAGTACTTTAAAAGAGTGTATGCAGTAATGGTATTGATAAAACCAAAATCAATCCACAACGATGTTCTCAATCACTAGATCATCTCAGTCCCAACCAACATTATAAGGTAATGACAGTCCCATACAAAGTAAGTGTGAGACTCTGTATAGGCTTTTTCAGTTTTCATTTGTAATTTAGTCTGATACTTCAGAATATAGCCTCTAAAGTCACTGGGACTAGTCCCATACAAAAGATGAGACCCATATTTAAAGAGTTATCGAATCAAGACACAGAACAGAAAAAAAATATTATAGACCACTTCTAGCTTTTCGTAAATAGGAGTTTAAATGTCAATAAGCACTAATCCCTGTGTCTGGGTATTACTGTAGACCTTTACCATTTTCTGAACACAGAAATCAATTATACTGATTTCATATCAGCTCATGAATGCTTAGAATAAAGGCTGTATTTTAGATTAAATGGAATATTTTACATTACATGCTTGATTAGTACAGAGTAAGCATTTAAAAACATAATATGTACCTACTAAACTAAAGTAGGTATTTTTAGTTACTGTCAGCTAATAAAAGGAAACTTCTTTAAAGCAGTTTTCAGACATGCCTTTCACAGTACTATTTTCTAAACTCCAAGACAGTGGAGGCGTGGCCACAAAAGCCTCACAGACGTTTTCCTGATGTAGCATTTCTGCATATTAAGCAGCAGCTTACAAATACTCATTGAGCTCTCTGCTCCCACGGCTGATCTGTACAAAAAAACTGAAAAGAGAGACCCAAGACTGGCAGTTGTCCTTTCTGGAGACATTCAATGATGAATTTCTGCCCATTCACTCATAGTATTGACATGAGCTATTAACATCTCTGAAAGTTTTCTGAGCTGACAAATGTTGGGTATACAGGAATTCAAGCAGAAGTCATCCTGACTTCCAGAGAAGGTGTATATGGCAAAATGCTTGCATGTTTTATATATAAAGGGTAACAACTCATATCAAAATGATCTCTTTGCCCTATCTGCTCATGAGGCAGTGACTATCTGTTCTAGCCTTTAATATTTACCTACTGTGATCCCTCTACCTTGCATCTGACTTTCTCAAGGAATACAAACAGCAGGATACTAATACCTGATTATAAATGTAGAATGTGTTTGCAGGTGGCAATGACAGAAAACTAAGAAAAATAAGTTAGTGAGTTCTAAAGACCACCTTTGTATTTTTTTTCCAAGCCCAAAATATACATTAATACTGTTTTTTTCAAAACCTTCTAGAGGTACTGCTAACCAGGACTTCTGGAAGTCTGATTGTGTAAGTAGATATTCAATTTTTGAAATACAAGATCTAAAGTCTGCCATCACTTCTAAATCAAAAAAAGGATCTCCAGTGAATTTGTTTTTCTATAACTTCCTACAAACTTGCTGCCACTTAGATTGAAATCGATTTGCATTAATAACACAACAAGGAGAAAAGAGAGGAAAATTTAGAAATTTAGAAAATTTAGAAAATGTAAAAACATGGTAAGCTCTTTTGGCTACAAGATGTGTACATTAAAAGATGATGGAAGTATTTTCAAATATTACAACAATATAAGGTCATCAAAACTGGAAATATTAATCCAGTGTTTACATCAGGTCTATCAGAAACAAGGCATTTTCTTTCATTAAAACTGAATACTTACTGTGCAAGTTTAAGATCCTAATTTCAAAATATATTTAAAAAGCTGCATTTTAAGAATATCTGTTAACCCTGTTAATATAAAAATACATAAGACTGACCTATAAGGCTTATTTTGCAATCAAACTTCGAAAAAAATTAATTCCCCCCACCATTTTTAACCCAAAGTATTGTTGTGAATGTAAAGTTTCAATCAGTTCTAAATGTAATCACTAGATACATACTTGGTTCTAAGAAAGCAAGTACCTGCTGAAAGAAAAATAAGGAAAGGGCAGGAGGAAATTTAAAAATCATTAAAAAAATACATTCAAAATTTTAAGGTTGCCATGTGGTCACGAAGATAATGAAAACTATTGCTATACACGCTGTTTTAACCATATCTACCAATAAATGTACACTTATTACAACATAGTCCTCTCATACTACTGTATTTTTCACAAGATTCCAGCATTCTTAAAATCCCAGGAAAATACAGGTCAACTACTTTCAGCAAAGGATCCCTGTTCACAACCTAGAGCCTAAGGAGGCGTATTTACCCCATCAGTAGTAGTGCAACTAAACATGTACGTAAAAACCCTCATCACTGTTCTGGACAGCAACAGCCCTGAAGTTTACCAGTGACCTTAACAAGGGCTTCAGATTGTGAACGGGACAGTTACTGACACCAGTTCAAAGAGCTTAAGAACATATATCTCTAGATATATTAAAGGTAATTTGTACCTGCATTCCTTAGTTAAGGTAATGATGCAACAGGTACAGAATTTTAATAAACTAGCAATATTACGCAACACAACCATTCAGTACTAATATTTATGCATTTTTAAGACGATTTTTTTAAAAGAAAAAAATTGTTGATCAGTTTATTAAAAAGGAAGATTCAGTACTTGAAAGTTTATAGACAGTTAAAATGCTCCTTTAAAATCACATATAATAATAAAAAGCTCAAAATAATATAGTTTCTACTTTTAAGAAGTAACTGTAAAATTACCTCAATAATATAAAGGACTATATTCTTGTAGAAACAATACAAGATGCATTTAGCTACTCTGTTATAATTCCAGGCTCCATGAACCAACAGCAAGTTCTTCAAATACTTGAACTGCAAAACACAAGAAAAATGAACGAACATACAATCAAAACATGCATACAACAAGTACTCATCTGATACTAAAATATTGCAGTATTTTGCAATTACTTACCTGAGCAATTGAGTAGTCTGAAGAATTAGCAGCCTGTAGACCTTCATTGCCACTAATACCAACACCAACATGTGCTGTTTGGATCATACTAACATCATTTGCTCCATCACCAATCGCTAGAGTTACTACCTTAACTTGTTTTTTAACCATTTCTACAACTTCAGATTTTTGAAGTGGTGATACCCTAAGGTGTAACACAAAGAAACAGGTTTAATACAGGAATTTCAAATTAATGTATTTTCAAAATATACTTTATATTCTGTGAAAAGGTAATAAAAATAGGCCAATTAATATCCTGGTCAGCAACATGGTCTGGTTATTGCCTTTCAGGCTATATGCTGAAAGCACATTCCCATCAAAATTCATAGAAAACTTGGAATTGTTGACCCAAGATCCTAACAGGATTGAAGAAACAAAGGTCGAAGAGCAATGGGCCCCTAACACAGAGTAATGGAAGGAACCCTAAATGCTGCCACTACCAGTATTAACTTAAAAGAATTGAAGATTTTGGCATATTTTATTGTTATGCTTTTTATTTTCCTCTCTGCTTAAATATGTATTTTATACACAAATAACAAGATATTAAAGAAACAGATGTCAAAGCAAACAGTCACAGAGTGGACTGCCACTATCTTAACACAGCCTACATTGATACATTACAGAAAGTAACTTTGAATATTGATTCTCTCCTTAGTTTATCTGCTGGTAACTTCTCCCTAGTTCTTTTCAGGACTGTTCCAATTACCTATCATTAAGAGAATGCCTGTTCACAGTTGAGGGGAGAAATTATTCCAGGGATGACACCTCTATTGAAAAAACTGTATCAGTTTTGCCAGTATCTGCCATTGTGTATGTCACACATGTACCTCCCATTTTGTGTTGTAAAAGTTCTGCTTCTAAAGTTCATACTCTAGTATACTGAAATTCAGTCCTTGTAGTATTTGTGAATCTTAACTGAAAATAATATACAGAAATCATATGCTAGGACTGTTGCATTTCACAGGGTAGGAAAGGCAAGGAGCAAACCTTTAGCCATGTGACAATGCACCCTTGTGAATCCTGGCACTGGAATTTAGGATCAAGCCCTAACGTTCTTGTTTCACGGTATAAAGAGAAACAAGATGAAATGCAAAATGCTCTGTGAGTCTGCCTCCCAAACCACCACTGTTCATTACTTCCTACAAAGAGACCAATTATGGTACTAAAGCATGATTCCTGTGTGGTGATGGCTATATACTAATACTGAAAACTGGGGTAAAAACATGTATTTATAATTAATTTCCTACATGTCTTCTCTATGCTCACTCAAGGCAATAAACCTCCTGGTACGATAGACTTCTGCAACTTGGCAGTTCAGACTGTCTTTCAAGAACAAGATTAAAGCTCAGCAACAGACAGATCACTGAGTTTCCAGCATAGGAGTACACTAAATGGTTGCCTCTCTTAAATCATTGTGCTTACCACTAAGGCTGTGTTATGAAGGGATACTGAATACATGGTACCTAGGCTTGTCTTTGCTCCGGTATGTACTCAAACTAGTACTGGGTTCCAGTAACATTCTTGTAGCTCTTCTGGTTCTCCTCCCCATTTGCCAGAGGACACCTAAATGTTCCCCCTTGGCTTTGTTCCATTAGCTGAAAAAACCCTGCCCCAATCCTACTCTGTGCCAGTTAAGTCAAATTCTTAAACTTTAAGTGCAACAAATCAGACAAAATGGTTGCATAAAATTTAATTGTGTGACTTTACAAAAGCAAAAAATAAAGGAATGAAAAATAACACAGCCCTCAAATTCAAGGTAGCTGTGTAATTACATTATTCAGTGGCCAGCACAACACAAGCTATCAGACTTTTGAAAAAGCTACTTGGGAACACTACAACCTTGCACAAAACTTGGGATGACAGCTTCTGGGCAAGAGCCCTTCTGAAAAATACTGTGGTCCAAGTATATGAAAAAACATTTGTATTAACTTTTGCTTACCTGTTTTATTTGAACACTGCCATTGAGAACTGTATCAAGACTTGCTACAGCCAGCTTCTACAAAATATTCTGAGTACGTCTTTTTCATCTTTTTAACTTTACAGGAACAATTACTTATTTCCCTTTCAGACTGTATTTTGGGGGCAATTGGAAGATGGCACACTCATTGACTCAAGTTCACAGTTAAACTAGTAACAAATATTTTTCATTTTGCTCACTCTATGCTGCACAGTTTTTTCCTACAGAATAATTCCCTTAACATTCTTCTTGAACATATTACTCTGAAACTAATATAGAGTTGGAATTCAGTTAATCAAAGTCTTTAAGCCAAACATCTGCTTGGAATTATGTACAGATTTTTTTTGAAAAGAAATGTCTACTGAAAATTTGCCAGCCTCATCTGTGTTACCAATGGATCTTACCAAGAGAATGCTTCTGAACAAGTGAATACAGTCTGAAAATTTAAAGTGATGTAATTTGTAATTCTACATTGAGGGAGAGGTTAAGATGTTTACTGTCTTTATATGGAAGAAAAAAAGGCCTATACTTTTGTTTAGTCAGGATAATAGATACTATTTTTAAAGTGATTTACCCTAATTAAGGATTGTTGTTTTTTAACTTTTTGTTTTCAAGCTTACAAACAATGAAATGAAGTTTTGTCACTGAAGAGGAAGCATTTAATAGAGTAAGTATTTGACAGATTTTTGACTTTTGGGAAGCATGTGACAATAAAAAAGCACACATTAAAAAAGTGAGAGTTACAAGCAAGAATTTTAGTTTTAAACTTGTAGACAATTTTTAAACAGCCACAAAATATGCCAAAGCACATATTTATATATGTATTGAAATCAACTGACCGAAGTATATTATGAAAGGGTTAAGTATAGAAATGCCAGAGAGAATGCTACCAGACCAGAAACTTTCATTTTTCATCTAGTTATTTCATTACAAAAATGCAAACACTAAAAGACAGCTTTACATAGAGTATCCTTCAGAGGTTCCACAGTTCAAGAGAAAAAGAAATGTTATCTCTTCAAATGACATAAAATATATTTTGAAATCAAAAAAAGGGAAGAAAAAGAAACATGGTTTTGAAAGAGCAGTTCCACATGCATCTCTAGCTTATTACTACACTGAGCAAAATTCAACCTAGTAGAACAAGCACAAAGCTCTACCTTATCTGTCAGAAAGACTACTGCCATTAGGAAAATGTTTATACACAGTATAAACATTGTATCAGTAAAAGATCTCAGATTAAAATATAGTGAAACCTTAGTTTGAAATTTGGAGTATTTCAGACTGAAGCACAGCTACAATTCTTAACTACAAATTAATTAAAAAATCTCTTGGTGACATAACATATTGCTTTACAGAAAGGATAGAAAGACTGGATGGAACAATGGAAGCTGTAAGAGTTGATGTTTACAGAAAAGGATGAAAGGTTTCATTGTATAAAGGAACCTCATAACAGCCAGGCATAATAATGATTAAAAAAAGGTGTTTTCATCAGCTTCAGGAAATAAAAAGCACCCGGAGTAATACCTTTCTGTGCACTTCTCACACAGCGTAATCCACAGCTTACAGAAAAGTAGGCTGTGGAGAAAGATCTACAAAATACTCCAGATGTGCTAAATCTGCAGTTAACTGTAGTATCAATTCAAGGTCAAGATTAGTGCCTCAACCTTGTTGAGACTATCCTTGACAGGTTACAAATTATTTTTCTGGAAATATGCAATATGAATGACTTTCACAAGTACTCTCCACTGCAGACTCTTCTACAGAGAAGTTTTGCTTGAGTGACTGTATTTCATATCTTCAGTTTCTTAATTTTTATATGTCAATAAAAATAATGTAGAGAGAATAACGTCAACCTTACCTGCAACAAATAACAGCTTTACATGACAAAGCCAAATCCAGGAAATACTGCCTCACTCCAAATGTCAAAGCATACTTCAGAGATTTACCATCAATGATGAGAGCAAAATCATTTTCCTTCCTTAAAGCATCACCAAGAGTACTGCAATGATGGCTCAGTGTTTCTCTTGTTCCCTGTTGCACAGGATAAAAGAAAAAAGTGTCCATTATTTTTAATTTCTACTGTTCTTAAGTCCAACTTTTTTTTCATGTGTGTGTGTGATCAGAACACTGGCATTCTGGTTTCTGAGGAAATTGCATTTTGATTGATTGTGCTATCAAATAGAATAAAACAAAAAGAATATCTGCAACAGCTGTACTATTAGAAACCACAGTAGAAATGGTGTGCAGGATTGCTCTTGTACCCTGCCAAAAAAACCCAACAACTGTATATGGTATGGTGGAACTTTTAATGCTCTTTAAATGGAAAGAATAGTTGCATCAATATAGGCCAAAAGACATTATTAAATAAGTTTTCTATATACTCACGCAAAATACAATTCATATATATATAGATACCAGAAGAAACAATTTCTATTTCCTATTATATCAAATGCGCCTAAATGTTTACAAAAAAGGAAACACAAATAATTCATAATATAAGCACATGCATCATCACTGATTATTCTATCTCATTAAATTTATATTTTAACAAAATTTAACAATCAAGTACATGTTATACAGAGAACGTATTTTTTAATTTTTCAGTTGCTAATGACAGTTTGAATCACACCTACACAAGTCACTATTTTGTGATCCAGTGCTGAGAACTTCAGATTACATTCAGTAGACAATACATTGAGTTGTATTTATGCAGCAGCCTTCTTTGGGAAGGTCACTGACATCTAGTTAGCTACAGCACAGCTGTACCATGGACTGTCATGAAGCAGAAAAAAATAATGTTTGTTGCATTTTTTTCTTTTTTAAAGGTTTTAACAGAGGTACAACATACTCTTCTATTGCTTCCCACCTCACAGGCCAGAAGCAAGAAGTATTTTAGAGAAAGAAAGATGAAAAAACCTTTTCTGCTTATAAAACACTGAATTTGGAAGCCAGTAACAGCCTATGACAACAATATTGCTATCTTTTCCTACAAGTTTACCAATCAAATAATTGTGCTACTTCAGTGATGTCAAGCATATGAAAACAAGATTTAGTACAAGCACCTAAAATAAAACACTGAACTAATTAAATATCTCAAAACCCTCTGAAAATAAAAGATACTGCTTTGCCTTTTCAACCCAAAATATTCTTCCCAGTTCCACACACTGTTGTCCATGGGTTTTGACTACTTTGCTTCTACTGGCTTTCTAAAGACTTGTTTATCTAGAAGGAGATTAAGCTGTTGAGGAATTCTGAACTTCAGGTGTCCTGGCTCTTGCCCACTAGGAACTGTAATGGAAATGAAGTTCCACTATCTAAAATTACACATTAGAAAGTCTTTAAAATGACAGTAACTTCCATTAACTATTTTCCGGAGTGTTAAGAACTACTGCAATGTAAAGAAAGTATCATTTATTCTCATCTCTGTGGACTATTTAGTTTCTAACAAAGTTTAAGCAATAGATGAAAAATCATATTCCTCCCATCTGTTGTTTCTTTAATGTAATGAAATTCCCATAATCCAGGACTAAATGGTCAGTGATATGCTATACCACTTACTTATGCAAGACTATAGACCACAGTGGGACCCACCCAAGGGCATAGAGGGAGCTGGCTGAAGAACTTCCCAGGCCACTCTCCTTCATTTATCACCAGTTAACTGGGGAAGTCCCTGGTGACTGGAGGTTGGCCAGCGTGACATCGATCTACAAGAAGGGTCAGAAGAAGGTTCTTCGGAACTACAGGCCTGTCAGCCTGACCTCAGTGCCAGGGAAGGTCATGGAACAGATCATCTTGAGTGCCATCACATGGCACATGCAGGTCAATGAGGCGGTCAGGCCCAGCCAGCATGGATTTAGGAAAGGCAGGTCCTGCTTCATCAACCTGATCTCCTTCTATGACAGGGTGACCTACTTTGTGGACGAGGGAAAAGATGTGGGTGTTGTCTGCCTGGACTTTAGTAAAGCCTTTGATTCTGTCTTCCACAGCATTCTCCTTGAGAAACTGCTCATGGTTTGAATGAGTGCACTCTTGACTGGGTTAAAAACTAGACCTCCAGTAGCAGAGTGGGGGTGAATGGAGTTAAATTCAGCTGGGAGTTGGTCATGAGTGGTGTTCCCCAGGGCTCAGTACTGGGGCCAGTTCTGTTTCATATCTTTATTGATGATCTGGACAAGGGGTTCAAGGGCACTCTCAATCAGTTTTTAACAAACAATGACCACAATCTTTCAAAAGCTATCCAATGAACCAAGAAAAATTGCCTCTCTTCAACAATATCACTGACTACTTGTGTCAAAAGTTGCTTACTGTATCAACAACAGGTTCCAGACATGAATCAACAGCTTCTATCTGTACTGTTTGGAATTTAATTTTAAATTTTATCAGCAAAAATATGTTAAGACAAGCTGTATTTGAAATACAGTCACCATGATTAAATTCATACTAACTAATGCTGGAAATGTATTAATCTAAACAGGCAAAAAAATTTTAAAAATACTTATTTTAAAAAATAGTAAGATTTTAATTCATGTTGTAGTCTACTCTTACATGCTACCATGGAATCCTTCAGTTAAAGCACTGTTGCTGATTCTCAAATTTTCTTTTCACTTTCTCTCCTTATGTCGTATCTTAAACAATCTGACCACAATAGAAAGTAACATAAACTCCATTTTACGATTTCCTCCTGAATCCTTCTGGACAGTGAGTTTTGTCAATAAGCAAATTCTTCCACTTCTAAGTTCATTTAAGCCTCCCTTGCAAGGTGGTGAAAGGATTTAAGTTCTTTCCCCTTATGGGACTTTTCACCTAATACTGCATTTCAACCTTATCTAAATAATGTCTTCTCTACAAAGAACTGTATGGAAGTGCACAAGTGGAAGCTGGCAGTTTGAACCCTTGTACTTCAACATCTGAGTACAGTTTTAGCTGTTTAATCACATAGTAACAATTTTTGCCAGATAACAAGTATTCTGAAAGGCAAAGCATTAGAAAGGAACCTAGAATAGCTTTTTCGGGTATTGGTAGGTGCTACTGGATGCATGTGAAGCTCCTGACTTTGTGCCTGCATGGATGAAATCTACTACATGGAATTTGTCTGCCCATCATTCATTTGTGCAGTAGCTACACTGTGATTTTGGAAAGTGTAGACTTCTTCCAATTATTCAGTAACATTTTGTCACAAAGACTATACAGTCTTCCAATCATGGAATACTAAAATTAACTGAGGAGATTCTAAAAAAGAACAAAAATGCAACCCTCCAAACCAAACATAAACAACATCCTCCCAAACTATTTTGTTAGAATTTTCCATGTTTGTCCAGAAAAATAGATGCTCCAAGTTATTTTTCAGGAAAACTCCACCATGATGTATGGATATTTTAAGCAGTAAAATAACGTTTCATTAAACTTTTCAGATTTTACTTACATCAAGAGAGCCTTCATTTATAACAATTAGTCCCATGTTCTTTCTCAAAAGTTTACAGGAGTGACCTGTTAAAAAATATTTGGTTTTCAAAAACCATTTCCACAAAATCCATTATGATATAAAGAGGCATTTTTTTCCTTTAAGAGAACTACATACAAAATTAAATACAAGATTTCCCCAGATGAAATCAATGGTAAAAAAATTATGTGCATACAGAAAGTTCTTTAAGATTTGAAATAGTAACAGCAATAAGAAGGATACATATGACTCAAGTAAGGCTTTATTTTGGGCATGTATCTAGGCTACTGCGAAAGTGCTGATTTAATCACATGCAAAGAATATTAAATCTTAAATGCAACATTAGCCTATTATTATTATTCAAAACCACAGATTTAAGATTGTTGAAATTAAGTCTTTTTTCCACCTCCTTCATAATAGAAAGAATAAAAGGAAACCTTGGATTCATGGTAAAATTTATAATACTTTAACCTATTTAATGTTAAGCTAGTCCCTACTATCTTTCTTGAAAAGAAGAAAAAATAGAGAATGGAAACTATGAATACTTATATTTTCTTAATATTATTCCCTCTCACTGTCAAAAGCCAAACAATGTACTCTTTTTAATTCATTTCATATGCTATAAAAAAGTACAAATGACTATGTTTTTGCCTGCTAACATGCCTTTTTCTTGTTCTTATTATTCTAACAGAGGTAGAATCCACCTACTCTATAATATTATTAGTTTTACAAGCTAACTTTCCATTCTAGAGGAAATTTTACTCTCTCAGCTTCTATTATTTCTAAACCTGTAACAAAGCCTTCAAATAAATGCAAATATAATACCGATGTTAATGGCAGTCTCTTGTTTGTCCCCAGTAAGTATCCAAATTTTTATATCTGCTTTCATGAGTGTCTCTATGGTTTCAGGCACTTTGTCTTGTAATTTATCTTCAATTGCTGTTGCTCCAAGCAGCTGAAGATTCTGTAAATACAAAATATTTCACACATGCAGGGTTTTTTTTTGTTAAAATTCAGTTTTAATCTTCCCTTTATTTTATTTAACTTCTTGTATTTATGACAAGGTTAATGCTCTCTAAACTCATTAATCAGATTTGGTATCAAAAAACCAAGAACTTCCAGTTCATTCTTATGAGTTTTAACTTAGATATTTCTGTGGCTTGACAAACTGCACAGTGTAACCACTCCAATCAATTATTCACAAGCTCAGAAGCTTGTTCAGCAGCAGCTACCTTTTCCTGAGGAGCACCTCAAGACTTCAGGAATGCTATTATTATGCCTTCTCTCTTGTAATGATTTATCTTCATTTTGAAAAAAAAACAAAAAACATCTGTCAATCGTAAAACTATTGTGCCGATAATGTTTGGTTTTAACCTCCTATGCAGAAAATCTATACAGTTTTTCTGAATACAGCCATTTTTATATTTCACATTTCTATACCTTTAAAACTAGTTAAACGCTAATGACACCATTGTAAACCTAATAGTATGCAATTCTAGTTGCAGCATAGTCTGCATACTACATACTGACAAAGTGCTTGTGCTAATACTAAAATTTGTAATGGTAGCAGGGTTGACCTGGCATTAAAACATTACATAGTTCTAAGACTTTGCCATGTGTAGATAAATTGCTCATTTATGCAAACTAAAGTTCCACAGCTGACTGAAGCTATATACCTTCACTCTTTTTCATGAGTTAAACTCTGCAGGTTCTTGAGGCTCTGAATTTTATGTAGTTTCATTGATGTTATATCTCTTATACTTTCCATGGAAAAAAAAACCCATAAATTGCTTCCCCAAAATTTAACTACCAAAACTTCAAACACTACTGCTCTCATGCACTCCTTTTTCTTACAAATATAAGAGTCACAGGAGCCTCTTTTGTTGAGCCAGAGAAGTCTTAACTGCTTGTTTGTCTACTCCAGTGGCAGCGCTGCCAGAAACTTATGGGGAACTCCAGGCTCTGCTCTTGTGATGCAGGATCTGGTATTACTTACTTCCCTTGGCCTCCAAGACAAGACACATTGGTAAGGCAGAGCAAGTTCAACAGAGGGACATAAAAATAGCTTAGGGCCCAGAGCATGGAAGAACCACTAGAACACTATATTAAGAGTGCCTGAAGAAGTAGGATGAGTATTACACGTGGAAAAAAACTACAGCTAAGGCGGGATTCCATGGCTGCCTTCTGCTAACTGAAGAGGGCTTGCAGAGTACCCATCTTCCTGAAAGAGGTATGGAGCATGGTGAGAGAGCATTAGGCAACAGTCACACTCTGCAGCAATAAAAACTGTAGCTCAGAAAAACAGAAAAAGTCTAGTTGAGCATCCAAAAAGTTACTTGTTGCAGCTGGGAAAACTCCCACCTTGTAGATATTCAAACTTCATCAAAATGCTGGGCAAGCAAAACTAGCCCTGCTTTGAGCAGGGATTCGTGTCTAGATAACCTCCAGAAGTCCATTCCAATCTTGACTACTCCATGGTTCCAAGCTCATTATATAATGAAGCAGATGCTGTTTGTCTGTTACACCTTTTTAATAATAGAGCAACTCTGAAAAAAAGTTTTCCAGTAGTTCAACTCAAAGTCAACATTTTCTGGCAAGGTAGCTACTTACAGTAAAATCTTTGTCAAATTAATTTTTCCTTCATTTTGATTATCTAAACTGTAAGGACTATATGACACAACTGTCCACATATTGCTAGATTATTTTCTGTCTAAGCATTATTCCTCAATAATGATTCATTTTTCATAGTATAGAAAGCAAGAACAATAATTAAGAACCCACTCTTCTGCTCATCCCTCTGCCCACACTCCATCTTCCCCTTGCAAATAAACCAAACCCCAGAAAGCTACACAAATGACACGTACTTTTTCAATTAGTTCATAGCTCTCCTCAAGTTTCAGTGTTCTGTTTTGTATAGCTGTAGAAGCACGATGATACACATCTAACCACTCCTGATAATCACTTTCTGAAATCTCAGCCACGGCAAAACACAGAGTTCTTAAGCCTAAAGAGAAAGCAGATAAACATGATTCAGTATTTGTTAATCCCTTCCTTGATATGACTGCAATGAGTAACTACTAGAAGTTGAATTTATGCTTAATTTTATGTATGCTTATGCCTGATTTTCAACTTACTGCTGCACACCTTGAAGAACTTTAAAAATATATATAAAGGAAAAATGGTCTACAAATAGAAATTTATTCAACAGAATAACAATTTCAAAGCAGGTGAATATAACACAGGTAGATGTATTTCAGGGGAAAAAATAAGAAAACTTTAATAAGATTTTACTGAGTTCAAACTGTAAACAAAACATAAAAAAATCCCAACACTTGCTCAACAGGTGCATACATTCGATTTTTAGGAACATTAAAACCATAAGATTGAATTTTATTTCTGAGCAAAAATGATATAAACTGAAATGTTGCTATGATGGAAAGCAGTAAAGTTACAATATATCAGCATAATGTAACAACTACACTCTTCACCCCACCTCAATACCTTTAGGGAATTCCCAGATGAAGTTAGAAATTTACCATCTAGAAGCCAACTCTCAATTCCTTCATTTAATTGTCCCATCTTACAGATTCACTCAGCTTTCCAAAATTTTAAAATAAAATCTTTGCATACAGGTACCATTTGGAGATTTTACTTTACAATCTTTGAGCTGACTACTACTAAAAGATTTTTTCCTTCAGAAGAAAACTGAATTAAGCACTCAAGCGAGAATTTGTGACAGTGTGATTTTAAGAAAAATCTATTTTTTGACAGCACTCTTTTACATTCAGTTGAAGTAGCTAGGTGTGAATGTTCTAACACTTTATTTTCACATACTGTCAGAATTAAGAGCATGAAATTGTCAGAATTCTTTATACACTGAAAAGAGCACAGCTCTAGCCAAATGATCTCCCATGAAGACACAGCTTGCAGGCCAGTAGATTTAGAAGGGGGCAGGCAGGACTGATGTAGTTACTCTTTGGTCCTTTGCCCACTCTGCTCTAAGAGATGAACAGCACCATAACCAGGGATGGCTAAATGCAATCTTTATTTGTTCACAAGTTTCTATTGTGCACACTCAGCACAACTGGCAATTTTGAAATGATCAAGAGGTTGGGCATAAAATAATACATGTCTTAGATGTAAGAGCAATTTAGCATCTTCAGGATGATAATCATGTGTAAATCCAGTAAACAGCAACTAAACAGCATTAGAAAGACAGCATCTCACCATCCTGATTTAAGAGAATAAACTTAAGGCTGACAACTCAACGGATTCTTTTTTCTCTGTGTAATAAGGATATGCTAACAAGGTCCAAAGCAATGAATACAGGTGGAGGGGAGGAAACAAACCTGTCTGACTAACGGATAATATTTCCACAATTTTTTCAACATATTTTCAGCAGATGATAAAATGAAGAAAAGAAATCCAAGCGTATGGAATGTCAGCAAGCAATTTTTTTTCAAGACATTTGCTTTCTCTTTTTAAATCAGAGCCTGATTATTTTTTCTATTTTTAATAAGACTTTTTTCATTGTGATTTGAAAGAATCTTTCAAACGAAAAGTGGAAAAGAAAGTATCATTAAGTCTGCTTCTTAACAGAATGGAACAACAGGAAAGCTACACACTTTTTCTATTTATCCAAGCAGGCATTAACACTCAAGCCTAATAAATGCTTACATATAAATGCCAACTATGCTAACCACTTCATTTTTGAACAACACACCAAGAGCATGCAGCAAATGCCAAGGACATACTGTCCTGTCACATGAAAGGATACTCATGTCAAACTCTGCAACTTCATTGGCTGCAATTTAAATTGGATGAAAAAATAAATACCATTTTTTTAACTGATTCCAGAGATGGATTTTTTTTTAAAAGGTTGAATTTTATGCTTTTGAAAGGTTAGCAATTTACTCTTCTGTTGTAAAGAAGGATACAAAAAGTATTTGAGCAAACTTCTTACGCTAATATGCAGTTCTAAAGATGGGTGGAATTTTTAATTTTTTATGTTGATTTATTTGGCCCAATCTGACTGCTAAGGAGTTGTACTGCTTATTTAATGAGAACAGTAATTAAGAACTGGGTTGAAATTTTTGCATCTATTCACACAGGATGGCAGATATTGATCTAATTTTATCTTTTCTGTAACCTAATAGATAGCCTTTTGGCCCAAACTGAGTTCATACCTAAGTAATTTCTTCCTAACCAATTCTGGTTAAGCAAGCACTTAATTCCCGTGTATATCTGAGGCTTGGGTTGTAGCATGAGTCAAATTTGTTTGGTTTCAGTTCTGCTTTCAAGTTTATTGTATCATTCATTATAACTTTATTACTTTGAGATTATTTACGACTAATCAACGTTTCCTGCAGAGATCTTGATATGAAAAACTAACAAAACAAACAAATCTGTGACTTTCTTATGCTTTTACTGATAGACCCAAGAGATTGAAACTGCTGATTACATTAATCAAACCTGAATTCCACTATAAATCAAGACACAAAAGCCACAGAAGTCATATATATGACAACAAAATGATCTTTCATGATATGAGAATATTTGGCCAGACATCATTTAACAAAAGGATTTCTTAAGACACATTTAGGATAATTTTAATGTTCCAGTAACAGAGTATTAAAGAAATAAAGAGTTAAAAACACTGCAGTTCAGATTTCCATAGCTACTATAATTCTGCTTCCAGCTACTCTATACCAACTCGCTGATAAATGAAAATACTACAATATCCTTAACTAAAATAGCTGAAAGAGGGATGTCATGGAAGATCTAGGAACTGTGCTAGAACAACTTACATGCATGCAGAAACCTTTTTACAGTCTGCTTTTCTGCTCACATCTGTACTGTGGAATCCAATATAATTAACTGTCTGCATCAATCATCTTAATTGCAGAGTCTTTTAAATTTTACTTGCTATTCCTACTTCACAAATCTGCACTGATGGGTTCCCCAACTTTGGCAACTGTTTTGTAAAAGTGATTATTAAAGCTGCAGAGATACCAAAACACACTATTATGGAATGCTGGCAGTTCCCTTACTGGGACTGGTGACAGAAACAATGCAGTATAAAGCTACCTTAGAAGCACTATGCTAAACATTTCCAAGCATCTTTGGCTACTTCTTCCTGTGTACCATCCCTACAGCATTCACTGTGTGTGGGATGTGAAAGCTACCATGGGAAATGAGATCTTCACATAAACAATGTGCAACATGTTTGCTCTCTGGAAAAACATATTTTGGTTAAAAGTACTCTGTGGTTACTGTACTCTGTGGGGGTGTGTTTTTTTTTTTTTTTTTAAGCATGAAGTTATTACTAAAGCTTCTCAGGAAGAGGATGACTTTTTTTAAGGAGGCATTACTAACACATGATTTTCAAACTTAACATGAGTAAAATATTACAGCAATGTAAAACTGAAAAACTGAAAAGTTGAGCAGTAACTGGACTTCATATTTACTATTAGCTTAAATAATATCACCCACCTTCTGTAGCAAACTGCTCTAGATGTTTTAAGGTGATTTCTTTGTATTTTGAACTTTCAGCAAGACGGTCATAAATTACAGTATCCTACAAAACAAATAAAATTAACACAGAACAATATATTTTTTTGCATAAACATTACAAATCTTTTAAGTAAATGACAGAAAAATACGCAGCACTGTATTATTTAAACATTAAAAATTAATAGAAATAATTTTATTTCAGAAGTTAAAAAAGGGAGTTCCAATCCTCAGATTTCCTAGATTTACAAATTCTGCTACAATGCAGTTTTTCTCTTCCACATTTTTGCTATTATTTCCAATTATTCAGAAAAGTGCAAAAATGTTGTCTTTCTCTTAATATTTAGCCCACAAAACAACATGAGTGCTTTGTAACTGCCATTCTAACTTTTTTGTAGCCAGGTTAGTATACAAAATATTAAAAACAATTTCTTCTTTTCACTTGAGATGATACCGAATGGACACTTTTATTTAACTTCCTTTTTTAACTCATCGGCAACTGGATTTCATCTCCTTCCCCATCAAACTTGACTTACAGAACAAGAACAAATGAGCAACTCTACCATTTCCATATTTATTATGATTAGAGTACCTTTCCCTAAGGCCCGCTTTTGGAAAAATGTATTTCTGCCATAATGTTAAAGCTAGGTTAAAATTCCCATCTAGTCATCCAGTTATGCTAGATTACTATTTCTACCTAGTGATCCATGCTCAGCTACTCCAGCAAGTAGCTAATATATTAATTGACAAATTCATCCATTTTCTTGTAGTATAGAATGAAACAATAGGAAACATAAAGGTATTAGTCTGGTAACAAAGAATAGGATGAACAGGTCTGTCACACCTTCATAGGCAGTTTAGTAAAAAAAGATGTTAACTAGCTCATCACATTAAACAGCTATATACCAAAATGATGTAAATTGGAAGAGGCATTAACATTTCTTCTCCCACATTTTCATGTTTTAAATGTGGTTACAACAATGTTTTGCATTTGTATTGGTAGCACAAATTCTTTGTTACAGTGAAAACAGATTAAAACTCACAGCGCCTTTGCAGTAGAGCCTTAACTTTCCTGATGGTGTGCGAACTATCACTGACATTCGCTTCCTAGTGCTGAAAGAGAAATAAAAGCTCTGTGTAAGGTGGTTTGTAAATATAAACATTTATCAATATTTTACCTAATATCAATATATTAGACAAAAGAGAAGAAGTCACGGCTATCTAGTCTGAATTATGTTTTCAGGTGACTGGGATGGAAAACCAGTTTTAGTGTCTAATAATTAAAGTGAATACTACTTTTCTGTGCATACTTCTGTAGGCCTTTTTTCCATAAAAATAAATTTGACAATTTTTACCTTAATCTGAATACTGTTCCCTGATCACAAAAAACACCTTAAAGCACAAACCACTTGCAACCAATACCATAAAGAGATAGTGCAACATGGACCATTTCTGTTTTTACTTCCTTTCCAGTCAGCCAGAGTCTTGTAAACTGTACTGTGCAGCAATCCTGTTCCTATCTTCCCAGAGTTTCACTTATCATGCAAAGCTTTCAGTATGCTAAGAACTGGAAAGGGGCTTGACTAATTTTCACTACTCTTTGGCTCTCAGTAAATAAGATCTGTGCATTTTTTCTTTCTGTCCTTATAGCTGAGGTAGAAGTTGGAGGAAACCATGGAGCAGACTGTCAACGTCTGCTTCCTGTCTTCCCTTTGAGGTTCACCAACAAGGGTTCTTTAGATTCGAGGTCATGTCCTGTCAAAATACGGATTTCTTTCAAACTTCAACTTTATAAATAAATGTACGAAACTATTCAGGGAATAAAATGTTTCTCACACAACAGTTCACAGTAAAATAATCAACCAAGATGGAAATAAACGGTCCTTCTCAATTTTGGTTCCTGTTGGAACTGGATCGCATTTGTACCTCATCAAAGAGCATTATTCTATGAATGGTTCCTGAAGTGCAGACTGCCATGGAAAACATCCTGTAAAGGGAATGTATGGACATAGGTGGAGGAAAGAATTTTATAATTATTGGTGAAGTAACTGACTGAAGAGTATCTTCAGGAAAATATTTTCCTATTCCACTTGTGCATGCACTTTGCATCCCGTAAAGACATCTGAACAGCAATAAGTTATCTTGTTACTGTGAATATTGCACAAATGAGCATGTAAAGGCTTTAACTGCTCCAACTCCTTTTCCATTTCATCACTAATCCAAAATATCCCAATTTGGGCAGAATTCCAAAAACCTTTAGACAGTGGCTAGTTGGGGATCTGATTACACAACAGTGGAGAAATTAAAATCATCCAAACTGCAATAAAGTTGCCTAAAATAAAAGCAAGTCTCAGATCCACACTGATTCCTCCAAGATTATCCACTGCCTACTGCTACTTAAATGCATTACACTTGCTTAATATTTACTTCAGAAACTGTGGAGGAATTACAGTAATTTAGGGTTTGTATAACAATAATTTGAAATACTTGCCCATGACAGGTAAAAACTCAGCAGTTTTGTACCTGTCTTGCAATACAAGAAAACTGCAATCTTGAAGTCCTGCATACAGCTGCCTCTTATTCAATTGAAGATGTATCAGAGAATAATCAATGTTTTCCTGCAGTATTCTGGAACTTTAGCTATGAAGACAGATACTTTGACTGACACACTTTCTTAGTAAAACTGCAATAAACCTAATGACTAAGAATTACTGTCAAGGATTTCTAACTTTTTATGAACCTCTTCATTGCAGTGACAATTTCCTTTTCCTGGTGAACTACAGTAAACCACAAAACTGCACTACTACAAATAACTGTCAGTATAAGACCATTGTTCTGTTTTGCTTCTTCACCACAGAAGTGGTGTGACCAGCCATAAAGGTGACCTGGTTAAAAGGGGAAAAATATTGAACAGAAGATATCTGTTGAAATAGTGACAGTGAAAATGCCTACCAGCCTAGAAACTGGAGACATCCTGAGATACCATCAATATGCACAAAATAAGAAACTTACTACAACTTCTTCTCTGGAAGTGGAGAAAACATTATGAGAAAGTAGGAACTGACAACAATCTGGAAAAATAAAAATTGGTCTTGGAGAAAAGAACATAGCTCCATTTATTGGCTGCCTCAGGTGAAATCCAGAAATAAGCAGCATGTGGTGGTGTCCTGCATCCCCTTATATCTGTGCCCCACACAAATGACTTACACCCAACCTGAAGCCTTTCTCTCTACGTTCCACCGCCATGAAAATCATTCTCAATGTGTATGTGCATACATTCCTTTACTAACAGTAACTTCTAGTAACCTGTAATAAAAAAAAAAAGGTAGAAAATGAAGCTCTGGTGTCCTTGTGTGCTATAGTATCCGGCAAACCCACTGCTGTGATCTCTATACACCTGCTGGCTGAGTAACCCTTTGGGCTGTGATAAGGAGGCAGAACAGCTGGCCATTCCCATGGAGTTGTCATGGGACTACAAGTGGACAGAAGCATCTTGAATGGACAGAAATACTTCCCCCACTCATAAGATTTGCCATTTTAGGAAGTAGCCCTTGATGGACCCCCTGTTATTCTGAAATTTGACTTGGTTTAAGATGAAACAATCATAGACAACAAACACTGCTACAGAGGTTTTAGCACCTCCTCTCAACCACTCATTCTATTTTTAACTTCTACAAGTATTGGTCTTCAGTCACAAAACAGGATCAGTGTATTCTGGACCTCCTCGAATGACAGAGAGGAGGTAAGGTCTCAAATGCTCTAAGAGGCCCTCTTGTCTGCCCAGTACAATGGCCAAGGCAACGTGAATAGTCATGAATTTGATCAGACAGGAGAGACTAGTCAAGGTCCGTACTTCAGGTAAATACACTGGTATTCTAAATAAAAAATACAGAAAGAATCTTTAAACTGTAACTATCACAGACAGTTTTTGCTAGGGTATGGAGGTATGCCCCAGGGATACAGACAAAAATGAGCTATTAAACCAACAGACAGTACACACTACAGATACTGAGGTATTTTTACTACATATATACTCAGTACTTGCCAGTGAAGTTAATTCAGGTGCTGAAAATGCAATTAATTTCTCTAAGAAAACAAGCAGATACAAATCAAACCCTCATTCAGTAGCACTGCTAGTAATGCTAGTAATGATGCAAGGACTGCTGTGCAATTTGTGCACTGATAGTGGACATCGCTTATGCTTATGTGCTTATGACACAAGGAATCACACACCCAAAGTCTAACTCATTTTCACTCTGGTCCACATAGTTGGCACGGGGATGACACCAAACATAAAACATGCTGCACTTCTGGATCTTTGACATGGTACCTTACTTTCCCCTGCCCTGCAGATATGTACCCTAGGATTTGGTTTTGTCTGGCAAGAGACAGCTGCATTTTTCTATTTGTTACAGTTCTAGGTGACAGAAAACGAAAACAGGCACAACACTGCACAACTCCTTCCCTAAAATCTAGAAGCCCTGAACAGCAGAGGATATGAAAAAGTCTTCACTTCCTCGAACTTTAGGCACCACAGCACTTGTGCCATCTGAGCAGACCTGAGGAGCCAACCTAAACCCAGCACAAGTTATTAAGACACTATTAGCTCAACAGAGATTAGCACTACATTTTAGAAATAACTGTCAACTGGTTAAGGATTACCAGTGTAATACTTTCAGTATGCTCACCTGCCAGTTCGACTGACAGCTACCTCCTTGCTATGAAGTATAATTAGCATGCGTATAAGCGCCTCTTTTCACAGGCACAACCATAATCACTGTAAGGAAGATAATACCATAAGTGACAACCCTATCAAGCATTTCTGCCAGTTTTAATTCTGCAACATACTCCTCTGAAAGACTACCCTACCAAATGTTGACACTGCTGTAGTCTACTTGTAGAAGAGTCTTAATCTGACTTGTACTGGAAAGCTGCAAGGAATTAATTTGAATTCTTTTTCTGGGAAAGACTTGGAACACCTGCAAACTCTTAACAGTTTATTCAATACAGATTACTTCTCTGAAGACACATGCTCCTACCCATACAAATCATGTTGTTTTGGAGACAAAATTTCTCTTGCTGTGGAACACGGGTGACCTCTAGTGCTTCTAACAAGTCAGTTCCAAGCAAAGCTAAATATTACAGAATAAGAAAATCAGTTATAAAAGTTAAATACTTAATAAAGTTGTATGATTGGCATCCACCAAAAAAAATCTAATCCTCCAAAGGTTAAGATTTAAAAGAAATTCTGTCTTCATAAAATTATAATTTTAAACTGATAGAGAAGTTTAAAAGAAATCCATGAAATCACAATGAGAAACAAAGTAGGAATCCTTCACTGCTACTCCAAGAATGCAGCATGAACTTTCAGAGATGCCCAGTTAGCAACAATGCACTTTGCACTATGTACTCATTAACTTTCCAGAAAACAAAGTGCAAGCAGTGCCTGCAAAAAACTGAAACCATGTTGTAAATCTCAAAAAATTCAAGTATGTCTTCAAAGATATACAAAATCAATATTAATTGCAAACAGTACATGACATTCAAAACTATAAAAATTATTTTCTCTTGCATTATTTTTCACTGTGGTGATCTTCCATTATGTTTCATATTATTATTGCTATTACTGTAACTATAGGCAGCTACTTCTCTGATCTCACCCAAACTTCACATCTTCAGCCTGTCTCTCCAATATTGCCTTGGATTGTTTCGTTTTTTCATCTTTTCACTTTAGCTAAGCTCCAGGGAAACATAATAGGGCAGGAAGGAAAACAACAACGACTTTTTACAGGCACGATTACAAGTAGTCATTACCAGAAAAAAAAAGAAGCTTCCTCTACGTGCAAATCCCTTCCCTGTCCTGTGCCAAATAAGCAATGGGCCTAAACAAACACAGAACACAGAGAGCATACATGGCTACAATTTAAAAAGCTTTACATTAGAAGTGAAACTTCATTCACATTTCTTATGGGTACCTTTATAACTCCAACACCTTTAACACAAAATTTTTACTGAAAGAAAAGTTTGTGAAAAACTTAGTTTTCCAAGAAAACTCACTGGTCAATGCTGCAGTGATGCTGCTCAGAAGATAATGAGTTTCTGTCTAGAGTATTTATACAGGTCATAATTAAGTAAGTGTATTTAAGGTCAAATGCAAAATTTATCAGTCAAGACAAATACACTTACTTTTTAAGAAAATCACATGGTACCAGGGCTTTCAGAAATACATTTAGAAGTTTGAGTACTTTCCTATATGGCCTTTTCAGAGAATTTTTTTAAAGTTTTGAGACCAGAGATTTTTTTCAATCTTTGAGCAAAAGCAGAAGTAAAAAACTACTAGTCACAAAGTAGACAACAGGAAAAAGAAAAAGCCTCTGAAAATACAATAAAATCAGAAGTGTAACTAATCATGTGCACTGCCTTGTCTATAGCATGGTCACATTATGGAGATAAAAGCTACACAACCTTTTTACTTTGCCTGCAAAAATACAAAAAATGTAAACATTTTATACATGCAAGAAGTTCATAAAGTATTTTCACAAAATGACACTAAGTACAAAACACGCTGTTTACCTAGTAAATTCCAGGACATTTAGCAGNTAGTAAAAAAACCAAAAAGAACCAAAAGAACCAAAATGAGCCAAACAAAATGCAATATGTATGTATCAAGATGCAGTCCATAATTAACTGTATTTACTTCTGCTGAATTTAAGTAATGTTACTACAATGTACTTACAGATTCTATGATTACTGAGTCAGGTGTCCTTCCAGTGAATACAAAATGAAGATGCCTGGCTGCTCTGACCAATGCTCCTTCATCTGCAGCAAGTTAAATAGTTATTTTACAAATGTACCAGA
>VXAU01003783.1:1338232-1390075 GCA_013399695.1 Formicarius rufipectus | reverse complement strand
GCATCCAGTCATACTGACACATGGCACAAGAAAGGCTTGCCTGGAATTCAAAAATTCAAATGATGCTGTGGTTCAAAGAAGCAGGTGAAGTCAATTACTGATGTGGATATTTGCTCCATCCACTCACACACTTGAAAAAAAAAAAGTTCACCATTTCAAATTTTCTCCTTCCTTTCAGAAAGCTCCAAAATCAGAGTAAATGCCCATGCCAGCAAAACCTTTACACTGTAATTCCAAGAAAAAAGAAGTTCAGAAACCTAAGTCTGAAATCAAGTGCACTCATCCAATCTGCAGCTTGAGAATTTAAGTTACTGTAGTAAAAACACAAAACACAACTGTCCTGCTTATCAGGACTTGCCCTCAATCAGCTGGTGACTTGACTATTAAATGTGCTTTTTGTTTCAGACATAGAATTACTCATTTTTAACAGCTGATCTATAAAAGCATCCTTGGTGGCTCGTGTTATCCCGGGGGGGAGGGAGGGGTGGTGTGTCTTTTTCTTCCCTCTAAGTACTTCCTGGCTAAAGAATGTCCTTAAGGACTAGAGCATCAATATTTGTTCAGACAAAAAGTCCCGTTTCATGGAGCAGAAGCAAGTTTCAAATCTATTCACAGTGTGTTAGCAATTGCAGAGTGAACAACAGTCACACGTCCGTGCTTATCAGCTTCCTTGTGACTTCCTTCCAAGATCCAATCCAGATAAAGTTTCCCTGTCCAGTGTTTGATGGTTCAAAACAAATTCAGAAATTTAGAGTGAAAAATTTGCTAACATTTAAGCATCTGTGGTGCCCACACTGGAATGGGCTCCAACAGTTATTACTCCACCAGCCACACATGTTTTCAGACTTTTCCAGCTACCAAAGTGCAATTTTCCTTAAAAAAAATTTAGTCTTCAGAGAACTAATTTTAAAATAAGTCATGCAGTCTTATAAAAACACTTATGAGCATATATTAAAACACATATATAAGCACATATTACTCATATATGCTTCTGGAACAGCCTTCTTAACCCTTAAGAGCACAAACCTTGGTCTTAGTCATACTCAAGTCAACGATGCTCTTCTGTCATGTTCTGCTTAAGCAGTTACAAAAACCACTAAAGGGCAAATTTTTTGAGTCAAAGAAGGTAACCGCTCCTGCTTCCTCTTGTTTTACTTGAGCATCACCTGCTTTATCATCTGGGCTGTAGAACACACACCCCACTATGTACACTTATATTAAAGCCAGGGGTATATAAAATGAAAAGAAACCACATCAGGAAATTCTTTCTTTTTGTTTTGTTTGGTTTGGTTTTTTTCTGTTTGTTTGTTTGTTAGGCAAGCCTCTTGCACTGCAGGATCAGCAGGATCCATAAAAGAAAGGGCCCACAAAGAGTGACCTGTTACTCTTACAGGGTGTCTTAAGACTCTTGGCTTAAGGAGCATCCTCTGTCAGGTCACCTGCTATCATGTGTATTTTGATCGTATGAAATTAACAGATCATATAAAAAAGATACACTGCATCTTTTCACGGGCAATTTAGAAGCAGGTTTCCATGGGTTCTGAATGGTGTTGCCTATTAAGTTCCACTTTCCTTAAGACTCAGGACACTGCTATAATCTCAGACTTCCTGACAGCACTTCAGGTTCGGTGATTTCTATACCACAGTCACCCAAGGAGGAAGTGGGCTGGGCTGGCTGAGAGCTTTCTCTAAAAAGCTTGGAGCATGCACACTGATAAGTGAACTCTTGAGTCTTTCCAACAGATAAACCCCAACTGCCTTTTTTTTTTCTTTTTTTTTTTTTTTCCCTTTCTTATTAAGCAAATCTGCACAGCTAGATGGCTGGGTTCTCTTTTATCTAAGAACAACTTCCGTAAGTCCATAAGCAACATACAAACAACAGGTCAGGCTGTGTTCAAAAGACTATCGTGCACCCACACAGAGACAGAAAAACTGACAGAGCCAATTGAGTTACAGTTAACATTTCCTTTATTTCAGTATAAGAATTCCTGAACTGAATGAAGAGTGATATTTTGGCCCATACTGCTAAACTAGATAAATTCTGTAAGTATGCGGTGCCACAAGTGTACACAGTACTATAATAGCAAAAGAAAGACGGCCTGGGACAAGTTTCATTTTTATTATTAGCAGGAGTTAGACGTTTCAGATAAGGATGTTACGCATTTCTGAATTTGCCTGGAAAGTTAATTAAAACTATGAGAACATTTTAAAACAGTATAAAATTGCCTACACATACTCATGATACTTTGGTAGGGGATGCGGAATAAAAACCTAAATCATGTAAACATTCAGTTAACAGATTCTCTGCACTCTGAAGCCTAAGTAACACACAAGAGGAGAATAATTACATAGGAAACTTCATTTTCTACACAGAATGTGCTGCCAAAGAACAAAAGTCAAAGTTTTTCCATGTGAAAGTAGAACCACTGTAACAAAACTGTATGATCTGGTGGGTGATGCAGGTCATGTCAAACGTTAGGGGTTTAGCAAGGAACAAGCCCAACTACTTGCAGCATTCCACAAAAATGTCCTCCTGACTTGCTTAGTGACGTTTTAAAACCAGGGAAAAAATAATCTATAGGCATACAGAAACACAGGAAACAACTGTCTGCTAAGTCACAGGATGCAAGGTGGCAATATATATTAAATTATCCTTAAGCACTGTTCTGAAGAGAAAATTATATTTGAAGGAAGCTAGAATGCAATGCTAGAAGCACACTGGTTTCGTTCAACAACCTGCAAGGTTAACTGCAACTGTTTTTTCTTTCGGGCAGTAGTTTGTTTAAAATAACATGAATTCCCTTCTTCCTTCCTGTTTCATCATCTCAGAGAAAGTTACTTTTACCTTCAGTAAGAGGACTAGAACATTTTAGTTGTATACTGTAGGACAACTAGACTACAGGGTTGACAAATGGAGATGAGTTGAAAGCTGTGCATGCTTCACGACTGCCTTATCAAATACCTTACCTTTTAAGAACTGCGTTTTCTCCATTGTGTACACATGCTAATACTCACTAAAAATGCAGCAAAACCAATCTGTCTCAGATCAGTAATGAGAAAAAAAAATATACTGTTTAATATTTAGAAAAAGAGCATTAAGGCTTGTACTATTATAGTTTGCATTGTTAGGCCTTGGAAACACAAGAATTTGTAGCTATAACCAGCAAGTGAGCTTGTCTGGACACTGGATGTTACAGAAGGAAGAAAGAATTCCCTCTAGGTAAGACGTGAGAAACTTATGATAAAAGCAACCCCTTCAAAATCTTTCACAGGCTTCTTTGAGCTGCCATCTGCTGGTCAGCTCATCCTTGAGGAAGGTGTGATGAATGACAGACTGGCTAACTTAGAGAGCATTACATGTGCTTTATTTCGACCTCTCTTAGAAAAAAAAAATACAGTTTCTTTGACAAAGTTCATAAGTAGTATCTATACTCTGCATGATACTATGACACTTATCTGCTGTCAACAAATTCATCCAATTTAACGAAAGCCAGACAACAATCACAAAAATTGATTGAAAAGTTAAAGCAGATATGTTTCATGCAAACACACCAAGTGTGCCAACAATCCAGCAATAACCATAATGTAAAGTCTTTTTTATTTATTAAAAAAATACTGGTTACACTCTACTGGCATCTACTACATTATCGGGGGGTGGAGGGCCAAGGTAAAAAAAGAAATATACACCACCTGTATCTTTTCTCACAAATAACATGTGCTTTTGGATGGTTACACCAAGTCTTACACAGGCAGTAAAAAAACTGCTCTGAGCTTTTGCAGACTCTGAAGTGTTGAGTATCTTTCTCACATCTGGTCCTACCAGTTGCTCATTAACAATTATAAACAAAATCATATTTCACATTAGTACTGGAGGAAATTACTACTGGTGTCAAGTGCCTAGAAGTAAAATTACTTTGTTTTAAAATTAAATGCAGGTATGAAATTAATTTATTCCTGTAAAAGTACCTTACTGCTTCTGTCCATCCACCTTAAACAAACTTCAAAGCCCAATTTTTTGAAGGGAGTGAATGCCTACCTTTAATGTCTGATATGTCAGGTCTATAAATCTGTTTGCAGAAGTCCAACTCCCACTTCTGTCTCTCAGAGTACTTTATCAATTGAAAATTTAGCTTTTCCTGATTTTTCCTGATGGGGTTTGAAATAAACCCCATCTAAAAATATTTCAAATAACAACAAAAGAAGCATCCAAAATATTTTTAAAATGTCAAATAAGATGCATCTTTCAACCAAGGAAGAACTGAGCACACCTTTCCTAGAACCTGGCTGCAAAGGACTGACATTTAAGGGGTGTGCAGCTAACAACAGATCTTGACAAATAACAGTCATATCCTGGTTCCATCCTGGAACAAGCTGTCCACAAACAGCATGGGAGTAAAGAAAGGAGAGGAGGAAACAAAAAAAAAAGGAGAAAAAAAAGAAAACAAAACCAAAGTAAAAAAAAAAAAAAAAACACCACCACAAAAAAAAACCCCAAACCACCAAACAGAATCCTCTTAGTATACACCTTGTGGAGGTGTATGTGCTTGTGGACTGTGCAGAATTTTTCATATATTTAAGACAGCACTTAAATCAACAGTTAGAAGTATTACAGTGAACACAGAAATATAAAAGTTAATCATTAAATCTATTTAACGTTAAGAACTATTACATCCTATTCAATTAGTTGTGCAAGGCTTTTATCATTACCTGATTGTGTTTATTTTTTAAACCCTTTCCCTTAACAATGGAGAAGGTTTCTCTCTGGATAAATGCTGTTGAGACACACATATTTAGCCATTTAGGCAAGTGCTAAATAATAATACAAAAGAAAAAAAAGTTTTTATAGCCACCCACACAATCCAAGATTTATATCTTCCCTTGTTTTGTAGAAGAGACCAATATTAAGTTCAGAAACACATACCTGACATTTTTATTATATTTAAAGGCAAAATATATCTAATATAGGAAACAAACTGGGTCCAATCCTTACTTGGTCCAAGTTCAGGTCAGTGTAGCTTTAACCAATCCAAGGATCTAGCCCACTAATCTACCTCCTCCTGTACCCTGTCCCCTCAAAAATCTCTGTTATTTGAAAAGGTGTATTTTCTGTTCTGCTGTTTGGGAATTTTTTTTTGGTATTTTAAACCCTTGAAAACAAATCATTCACTTTCTGGTTTGTGTATCTGTGTTCTGTGAGCAGCTTACGATGTTAATTTTTCTCACAGATTTTTACTGTTTAGCAGTAGCTGAGTAATTAGAGCTAAGTTTTAAAATTTCCACCTCAGCCTATATAACCATATGCTTTCTTACATACGAACCATTAAGTTACAGCCCAAAATCCTATGCAAACGGGCCTTTTGTTAAGAAAGACTTCCGGATAGTTCATTTTATAATCACAATATCTAGAAATAGAATTATCTTTCTCCTGAGTACACAATATTTAGAGATGCATATTTAGAGCCAAGAAAGACAGTAAAAAAAAACCCCTTAAACTGGTCTGGCTGAATAGATGGTCCCAAACAGAAACAGTTTTGACACATTTTTGCTAATGATCCCATTGGTAAAGCCAAACCAGCAGAAACTGGTAAGCCAAAAGATGGGAGTCTCTTAATCAAGAGAAGAAAGTATTCACTTGGCTGTTGCTATGGACATTATTTCCTGTGGGACTTCCTGTGCTTGTTTTAATGGGGTTCAGGAGGGAGAATTTATTGGGGTTCTTTTTTGTTAAAATGTTTTTCCAGTTACAGTTAAGATATACAGCCATTAACATGCAATCTTTTTTCCCTACCCAAAGGTAAACTGTTCACTGAACATTGTCTAGATATTTTAACTGCATTCATTACAGTGTCTAAGCACCTCATGCATTTGTTAGGGGAGATGAGAGTCTCTAGGAGAGTTGGAAGCCCTACTCCCTTGTTAGCAGGCAAGTATTTTCTCTACAGCTTTTGTAACATGAACTGGGTGAAGCTGTTTGTCTATGGATATTTCACTAAATCCTACCAACTACGTATCTGAACCCACCTGCAAAACAGCATGCACACTTCACCCTCATGCTGCCACTCTTTGGCTGATTGGTTTTAACAGTGTAGATGACTCAGGGAATGGTTCAATGCATTGTATGAATACACTTCTGGTACATACATTTCATTTATTGTATGTCAATTGAGAAGAATTACACTTCCAAATATGCAGAGCTAAGACTATGATTAGCAAGTATCAAAAAGATACATCCTTCACTGCCTGTTCAACTCAACTGGGGATGGAGCTATTTGCATCACAGAGAAATAGCACTTAAACAGCCTGAAAACTAATTTGAGCTTAAAGGGACTCTGCTCAGAAGACTGTCCAGTTCTAGATCAAAGAGAGGATTAGGAAATTTGCTTCAATATAAAAGCTATGGCAACATGACAATATTGAGTTACATAATGTAACTAATGTAGTACACTGACATAAAAGTCTGTAGAAGAAAATACAGAACACATTGGCATTTTACTTTGCCTCTAATAGAAGGTTACAATTCTAAAACGTTGTTGGTAAATACATTAAAAACCACAATATCTCGTCGTCCCCAAATCAGACGTTCATGTTACAATAAATGAATTTGCAATGCACACGTTAACAGGTTTCAAGGAGGCCAAAACTGTAACTTGACTAGAGCACCAACGTTAGAGAATTCGCCTTTGATTTTTGTTTTGTTTTCTCTTTAAAACAAGATTCACACCTGATAATTTCCGTAATTAAATGGCTGTGTGCAAACACCACTTTTTTTTTTTACCTCATTCTCAGTTAAGGAAGCTGAAGGAGATGAACTCTTGCTAAAAGCAAGAGTTGAAGATTCTGCTGCTGAAGCCCGATTTCGCTTCTTCAGAGGTTTACATGCATCAGACAGATTTTTCGTTGCTGTAAAATAATTTTGGTTTACAAAGTGAAGTTTGGAACTTTAAAATGTTATCTCCCTGAAGCCATTTAAAAATATTCCTTCATATAACAGAAGGAATTATTTAGGTAGGTCTTCTGGGCACCTACGTAAGGCTGAGTGAACATGAAGTAAGTTTCTGAAACCAAGTGTTTTGGTTTGATGTTAAAAATAAAGAGGTTTCCATTAATCAAATATGTGCTACAAGTGGCTAAGAAATGTTTTCTCAATTTTTTTTCTGGCTCATTTCTATTAAAATCAAAATATCTTGGGACTTATGACCTCCTTAAAGCAGAGGTAACAGTTACATTGGAAGGCCTACGTAATCTCATCACAATCTGAGTACCACTAATGCTTTATTAAGAGAAAGGTTACAAAGAGGAGCCAAGTACCAGACATTAACTATGGCACGTCACCGCTTCTACATCGTGCAGAACTTGCTGAAGCTCTTGTCTTTGGCATATCATTGTAATACCTAAAGAGACATGCTCTGATAGAAGTTACCTTAAACTTGAGCATCATTAACAAGTCTGACCTTTGAGTTTTGGTGCAAGAAATTAGAATTCCCTCTCGTGCTCCACACTGCCTCCCATCAAGCATCATTTAAAAGGACTAGAATCCCATAGTAACTGATGACACTGATGGTCACTGCACTTGTTTCACTGGGCCAATGCACAATGACAAACTGGAGCAGTAGGATTTGCATCCCTGCTGCCAAGAGCACAGGGCACCAGCTTTAATCTGGTGCCATCAAACGGTGAACTTGTGAACTGCTGCTCTCAATCAGCAAGGCACAATTTCAGTCAAGGACAACGCTGCAAAATGGTAGTGAAGGAAGAGGACATGATCCCCCCAGATGTGGTACAGTGCCTGCAACTGGTTATTGCATCAGCAAAATTTGCAGCTGCCTCAAACAACCTGGTCATTTTAGAATTATTTAATTGAAAAAGTTACATTAAAACTTATTCTGACCACATTACCTGACTGGTTCTTTTGTGAAGAGGAGGTTTCTGTGACCTTAGAAGAGTTTGTTTTTGCTGTTTTGTCATTGCTTGTCTCCCTCTGTCACAAAAAAAAAATATGAAAAAATAAAAAAACTCCTAATTTATGAGTGGTTGGATAAAACTGGCAATTAGTTCTGGATTTAAATTATAAAAAGAAAGTGTTTTCACAAATATCTGAATGGTAATGTAGTTAAGCTAGCCCCATTTAAGTGAATTTTAAAACTTATTTACAGCACAGGGTACAAACCCATAAACAAATGAGGAAAATTAATGAACACAGTATTCCAGCATCCCACTTATCCATCCCAAATGCAGCGTATCAAAAGGGGGAGCTCTAAATGAACATGAAACTTGTAAATTATCCTTACTATTCTTTGTCTAAACTAGTCAAAGTAAAACCTTCAATTATTGAAGGTAAATTATAGAATTCGTATAAAATCTCAGAATAACCCTGTGCAAAACTGTAAGTCTCAGAGAGGCTTGCTTTCAACTCCACAACTTATAGCAGTGCCACTTTTTAAATTACTATGGTTAAGATTGTTTCAGCATTTCCAAAATAATACACTATTTTCAAGGAAGAATAAACACCACCTAAATTTGCTCCAGACTGAGAATTCACCATTAAAAGTCTAGGCTGAAAATCAGGGAAATCTTTGTTAAAGTTAAGACATTGTTCCTTAACCATGCCAGTACTTTTTTTTTCATTTTTGTATGTTAGAAATTCATTGAAGTTACAAAAATCGTAGCAAATAGAGCTTAACCCTGACAAATGCTCACCTGATCAAGAACAATTCTATCAAACAGAAGGCTTTACATGCTTTTCAGTCTTTATCTGACAGTATTACAAAAGACATGCAGGCGAACACCTCTAAGGCCAGAGAACTGGTTTCCTTTGTAATAATAACCATGAATGGCTACTGAACTACAGGTGTGCTATACTGTGCTTTTACTGGCTTCTAACAGACTAAGCTGCCCTATCACTAATGCCACCCCAGGCTCCCAAAATCAGTTTTTTTAAGGTTACTGTTACCCTTCTGTGGAAAAAATGAAAGAAAAAAGGGTATCAAGAGGATGCTGCCAGACTCTTTCCAGTGGTGCCCAGGGATAGAATGAAGAGCAATGGCCATAAACTAATACATAAGAAGTTTCACCTCAACATGAGGAAGAATTTCTTTACTCTGAGGGTGGAAGAGCACTGGAACAGGCTCTGCCCAGGGAGGTTGTGGAGTCCCTCTGCCTGGAGACATTCCTCAACATGAGGAAGAATTTCTTTACTCTGAGGGTGGAAGAGCACTGGAACAGGCTGCCCAGGGAGGTTGTGGAGTCCCTCTGCCTGGAGACATTCCAAATCGACCTGGATGTGCTCCTGTGTAACCTCCTCTAGATGACCCTGCCTTGGCAGGAGGGTTGGACTGTATGATCTCTGGAGGTCCCTTCCAGCCCTAAGTACTCTGAAAATTCATTTAAATTCTTAAATTTAAAGCATGCTTTATGGAAGTCTCACTCTGTTAATGTGCATTTTATATACATTATCAAAGCAAAGGTGAACAAATTAGGTTTTCAAAACTGTCCTATGGGTATTTATGACTTGGTTACTATGTGTGAAAACATTCAGATTTTGCAAATAAGGACTAAGGAAAAAAGCAGAGTATAATGAACAACTCTTGTGCAAGAGGTAAAACATTATGAAAGAAAGGCATTAAAGGTCCTCCATCCAAAATTATTATAACTAAAGCCTGCAGTTAGACTGGGAATAGCAGAAGGAAGGTGCATGATTAGTATTTGTTTTTTTTAATCATTACGTTGTCATTTCCACTGTTATTCACTAAATGTGTTACTAAGCAGCAGCACATACAGGTGGAAATATCTTGGGCTTGTGAAAGCAGGAAAAAGACTGAGAGATAAATCCTAAAAGAAACTGCAAAGCAACCATTCTACCATATCTATCTTTCTGTGGAGCACAAACCCTGCTGTATGCAGTCAGTTTGCAAATTACCTATTTACACATATCAGAGTCCTTGTATCAGAACTTCCTAGTTCTGATAAACAGATCAGATAGAGGACAACACTATTTTTGGATGCACATTACTAAGTCAGTGTTATCAGTGGTATGCATCTTATGGGAATAGTTCATCTCTAAATTTAGTTATTTTCTTCCTGTTGATAGTCACATCTGCCACAGCATCAGATACAAGAACCTCCCATGCATGGACTGTACTGCAACCACCTTTCATTATACTTGTGATAATGCAGGCTAATGGAATTGTATGAATGCTGGTGGGACAGTAAAGTACCTTTAGAACACTTAAAAAAAGGATTTCATAGCAGGAATTAATTACAATAAGTAGACTTCATTATTCCACGGATCTAGTGTATTATGGTGCATTCAAATCAATTAGAAGAGTTAAAAAAGGTTTGAAAAACTGCTCCTAAAATGCAAGATGAATTTTCAATGACTAACCCGTTAGAGAAAGAAGTGCAAAAACCAGTTTTGGCCCTTCTTTCTGCCAAGGTAACAACATTGAGAATTATCTCTGTCCCTTGCTAATCATAATCAGCTCATTAAGCCTGGTTATCTGAGATTCTATTAATTTTTTAATACTAAACACTAAACAAGTTGTCTTAATACCCACAGCATCAAGAGAAGTAGTAAAGTAACCAACCTATCAAACAAATTGACACCTACAAAGGAGACCTATATAATTCATCTAAGAAATGAACCAACCTTTCCTTATTATCAGGTTATTTAATTCCTGTACCATCCAAGTTCTGAGATGAAGTCTATGGAACTCACAGTACAGTATGATACTGCAATAACACATCTGACAACTTGTGTGAGCTAAGCTTTCCACACAAGTAAAACCCAGGAAGATCACTGCTCTACATTCACGACTAAATAAACCTGTGCTTAAGTCTCCACAAGATCAGTATGGTGTTCTTATACATAGTTTTAGTGACCTATATAAGGAAAATTCTCATTCTCACAAGCAAGCTAACCTGAAAAGGAGCCTGTGATTTCTGTGATACACAATAAATTTGCTGCACAAATACAGATTTACTGCAGTTTCCTCACTTATGAAATGGGTCAGCATGCCACTCAAAATGTTCCATAGCCTTCCAGTTTATGAAAAATAGTTTTTCTGGTTTGTTTTTCTTCTTTCTTATCTCCTGACTTTTGTCTAAAGTAAGTATTGATGAAAAGTATTTCTTTTCACATTCTGTAAAACTGAACTCCAAATGATGAGGAAAGAAAAAGAACTACAAGGCATGACAACATGGAGAGGTCATGCCTCCCTCCACATGTTCCTTCAGGAAACAGATTTTCTCAGTAACGTTTGCCACAGTTTAAGTAGCAAGTGCAACTTGTCATACCTCCATCCTCAAAACAACAACAACAAAAATCCCACAGTGATAAGCTCACATTTATCAGAATATTGACAACAGTTTGATATGATATACAGATAGTACTTTTTCAATCCTGAAAATGGAAATGCTGACAAACTTAACTACAGCAATGTGACTGGTGCTGCTATAAACCAACCCAAACAAACCAATAATATAATTACCTTCCGATTATTCTGTTTATCCATCCTGAGTCTTTTCCTAGGTGCTTCCTGAACTTCAAAATCTTCTGTAGGTTCCTTTGTCCTCTTTTTTTGGTTTCTTTTATTTCCATGTAAATTACCTTAGGATGGGGGATGGGGGAAACTTACATGAAAAATAATCTAAAACCCACTTTGAAATTATTTTGAACTGATCTAGTTATTTAAGGTACTTTTCTTTCAGTAATTAGCTTTAAAACACTGTTAAACATTAACACAGTTTGGTGACCCCTTAACACTTAGGATCTGGTTTCTGGTGCTGAAGATTAACTCTAGAACACATCCAAATCAACTGCTTCATACTCAAGTTATTTTAAAAAGATGAGTCTGCCTGTACAAGGTAGTTTGAGATCTGAATGTTACTGCCCAACATTTATTTTGTATCATGAGACTGCATGTGACTGATCTATACAGCTTTTAGCACTCCTGTCACTTTGTAACAGTGTCTTATCACTAAAATTAATTTATAAGTCTTCTTCGTCAGTCTACTTTAAGTTCTCCAAATTATACAGATGAAGAAACTGGCAACATCTATTAAGGAGCCTCTGAAAAAGACATCACCAACCATACAGACTAGTTCTCTTCCTGGTATGGCCATTTCAGACTCTCTAACAAGCTTACTTATATTTTACAGGGGACTATAAGATCCCTTTATGAACCAGAATCCTATGAACAGAACCATGCTGGTCATTTTAGCCCCAAACTTACTCATGTATCTAGATGATTGTTCACTGCACAGTCCAAGAGGTAATCTACGTACCCCTGCCACAGGCTCAGCTATTGTTTGCACCTCAAAAGCACAGGTAAGGGTTTAGGAAGTGGTCTGTTTCATCAGCATGAAATGACAACATCATTACACTCTCCAGCACTCTAGTTTATGCAGCTACAGAGTATTACTAGTATGAAGATTATAAGCTCCAGGGGCACAAATTAACTTGAAACTGACCTACAGCTACAAATATTCTACTCCAGTGGGAAAAAAAAATCTGTAAATATTAAAAATATAGCAACTTGAAAATATGGATAATTTTCAAATTAATATTGTCTAAACAATCTAGAACATATTCTATGATCAGACTCTGAATCCACAAAGCAGAGTGAAATGGCTCCAGGAGAACCTGCTACTTACAAAAAGCCAGCAAAAGAAATCTCACAGTATTCTTCCAAGTTTAAGATAAGAGGATTTGAGTAGGGGAACAATCAAACTGATATATTATCATCTATAGATAGCTATAAATGTACACAATATATGTACTAGAAACACCTGGTACAGGTACAATTTCAATTACATTTCTTGCAATATGACACTGAGGAAGGTGAACAAAATTCAGCACTACAGTGTTAAGATATTTAATTTGGGATCCATTAAGTTCTAACGTCAAGGAAGAAAACATCTGAGATAAAATAAAGAGATTATGATACGTGGGCGATTACATTAAAAAAATACACTCAATAGCTACTTATAATGATGAGCTATTTGCACACAACACAAATTTCAATTACTTCTGGATCTTGATCTCCTTTTAGGTGAGTCTTGAAACACTTTACGTTTGGCCTCTCCAATATTCTTCAATGATGAACCTTGAGAGATACAGAATGTGTTTTTTTTTAAAACGGATATCCAAATATGTAACACTTAAAATTTAAAGTTAAAAACTTTTCAATTTTCCACAAAATTATGTTATTTCACACACACACACAGAGATAGTTAACAAAACTGACTGCCATTTTTATACAAATTTTTCCAAGTCTCACAAACTTTCAAACACTCCCTCTCATTCTTGTCATTGCCCAAAGCAGCACCTATTGACTTCTAATACTTCCATAGTAAGTCTTCTTAGAGTGCTGTAAAGCTATTTAAATTTGAAAATGATAGCTAGTTAAATTTGATAAAGTTCATGCAAATGCCAAACTATCGTCCTCCTCCTTTCTCAAATAAGTGACTCCAAACCCTCTCAAATATTTTGCAAAATAATCAAGACTGTTTATCAAAACCAAACACCAGAAAACAGCAACAAAAAAATAAAAGGAGAAAAAACCAAAATAGAGTAATTGCAATCTTGCACAAAGTCCTATAAACTTTGAGTAGCACAGTAAAATGTCAAATGGATGAAACTTTCAGAATAAAGTTTGGAATACTTCTTCCTGAGTTGATGACGATGTGAAGCAACACACTTTAGGTATATATGAAGAAAAGATGTAGCACTGATTAAATTTTTCAAACCATTTCTAACTATTCTATAAAAGCAACACCTCAAATTTTACTTATAGTAACACTTCACCTTCTCATCATCCACTTGTAACAGGCAGTGGATGCAATGGCAGCTGCTTATGGGCAGAAGAAGAATGAGAAATCAGCAACGTCTAAACAGCAGAAGGTTTACATATAACAGCTTTTCAGAACAATGAGCAAGAAATGTAGACTTCATGGGTTGCGTTTATTGTAACCATTGGCATTCCTTTGCTATTGGCACAAACACCACGAATTAAAACTGGAAAACAGTGAAAGCTGTTTCCCCTACACGGTCTCAAATATGTGCTTAGTTTAATGCCACTACGTATATCAAATTTAGTTAGAGTACACTAGCACAGTTTTACGTTTACCAGAGTCTTCTTCAGATTTGGGAGAGGTCACTATGGCAAACTTTGTGTTATAGCGAGCTTTCTGTTTTTCACTAAGCATGTTCCACTGCGACTCGAGCAGTTCTTCAATCTCCTCACTTGAAGCATCGGGATGTTCAGCAATCACCTACACATGCAGAAATAGGGTTGAATTAAAACAAGGTGACCATTGAAAAGAATGGTGTACATACTTCCATTACTTTGGAAAATTGGATACAAACAAGTTAACTAACATTTCTGCTGTAGACAGAACTAGACTAAAACCTTCTGTATCCAGTTTTTCCTTTAATAACCACTTCTCTGTATCTCTAAAAAAAATAATAATCCGCTGGAATACTAAGATTAATTTAGGAAGTATCTATTGGCATTTTAACATTAAAAAATGTATTAAGTATAAATCTTGTTGTCATTCAAAAAAAAGTGTACTGTTTCCCAATGAAGTTTAAATCTGTACTATGAATGACAGACAAGCAATATTAGAGTATATGCTTCCCTACAAAGAAATCCATCAATTCATTGCAGAACTCATTAAACACAGAACTCAACACCCCTACCTCAGCAGAGAAATTTACACAAGCTAGCATCTGATGCAACATCCTCCTGTATTAATTCATCATTTTATATTATATATGTAAGCATTACGAACTCAAAAGCTGTGCATCTTTTCTTAATACTATGAGCAGGACAAATAATATCCATCAATATGGAATTTAAAAGAGTTTCTAGGGGTTTATTCAACACAGACAGAAAAGCCAGTATTAAAACCAAGATAAACTCCTACTGAACTCCTTCAGTATGCCCCCATTTCTACTTAAGGAAAACCAGATTTGATTAATCATACAAGTCAGAAAGCTCCACAACTGTACAAAAAAGAAACCTTTAAAACCAGTCCTCCTTATCTCATTACCTAGCACTCTCCATAATCTTATTCCTAGAGTGATGCAATCAATACCACAAAAAAACAAAATAAAAGCTAGGACAAGAAAGCCAAGAATTCAAACAGTAACACCATTCAACAGAACAGAAATACAATTTTGCTGTTAAGTGGACATTATTAAACCTAATTTCTTAGAACTTAGTGTCTTAAAACTGCATTTCCTATTATCAAACATGATACAAGTGTGACTGATGCTACTCCAGGGGTTAGAATAGTTGCAGTACCATCCTTCCATTGGGATTTATCAGTGTCTAGTGTGGAAACCCACGCTGTAAATTTTACTCCTAGTAGAGTACTGAGAATTCCCTTGCTTCTATCTGGCATAATCCACTTGCATAAGCTTTGAAGAATATGACTATCTTTGGAGGTCTCTACTCAAAGTTTGATGAAAATCCAGCAATGTCAAAGAAGTTCTTGAAAGGGGGATACATAGACAGATCCAGAAGATATCCCCTTCCAGAAATCCCATTTCTTCAGGAAATGAATTAGCATCAATTTTGACCATTGCTGCCAAGTGTACAGCTCATTGTGCTTAACTAGGGCACAGAGCTATTTAATTCTCTAAGAAATAACTAGATTTGCTCACACAGATGAGATAAATTTTAACATTATCTCCAGTCTCACCAAAATACAAATAAAAATAATTTTGAAAGACTAGGAATGCTGTGAAATGATAAGGAGAAGACAGTCACGGTTCTTAATGGTAAAGGAATTCTTGCAAATACAGACACCGAGGAAAATGCTCATCAGTCTTCTCCAGAGCCTCCATACTGTAACACTCAATCCCAGCATACGTATCAGTAATGATGTATCTGGGTGTACATGAAAATCAGACACTGCTCCCAGGTACTTATGCTAAGTCTAACCATGCCCCAGAACACATGGAAAGTCTGTTCTTCATTCTGGGAATTAACATCACTAAAGGTGTGGACATGGCAAGTAGACCAGGCACATCCCAGCTCATCCAAGCAAATGGTATCACCTTCACTCTTACTTGTCTTGATGTTCAGCACTGCCTTACACATGCAGAAATCTTCAATTGTAAATGCTGCTAGCAAAATTTTTTTCTTATTTTTCCTCAAAACAGACTCAAGGCCCAATGTAAACACTACAGCTGCCTGCCTCTCATTGAACAATACCTTTATCTCTAGTCAGACACTCCTTTCTAATGATTACTGTGGTTATATTCCACAGACAAAGCATGTAGGAATGCCAATAGTACAAAATACATCTTCACTCCTTTGGTAACAGCACAAAACACTTAATGAGTCACTGCAACCACAAAAGTGCTCCAAGCTTTCAGCACTCCTCTCAGGGAAGTGTGCCTCTTAAATCATAAAAAACATTTTCCCGCTGTTAAATAATAATAATAAATAAAACCAAACTGTCACATGTACCCTACTACTGCACAAAGTCAGACTCCAGGCAAGACACAGGAGAAATGGCTCTACTTTCGAGAGAGCTCATTATTATTAAAGGCCAGCGAGGCCAATTCTTCAGTTATACCTCTCCGTTCACTTTCATCCCTTCCCCAGACTGTGGCCAGAGAGCCTCTTCTGGATCCATAATTTTCCCTCTTTTCTAAGTCTGCCCAAGCAAGTACTAAGACAGCCACTCTCTGATGCCACCAATACAAGTAGCTCAAAACCAAGTCTGTTTATCACTCCTCCTAAAGCATTAGAACATCCACAACACAACGGAAGAAAGCTCAGGTGGAAAGCAAGATGTGCGAGTTGGACCAGACAAATCTAACAGAAGGGGAAACTCTGAATACCAGCTTGGATATAATCCCCATCTTCCACCAAAGGCACAGAACTGACATCTTAAAAGTGGTGACAGGCAAAAAGTATGAATACCTAAATTGGTATTTCCCCACTTTGCCAGTTAACTTTGAATCAATAGGAAGGAAAGACCTGCTAATCATTCAGGAGTATCTGCAGCTTTCACAACCCAGTTCTGTTCTACCCACAGAAGTGTTTCTGTACCTATTAGAATGGATCATACAGTCAGGCAGATTTGGGTTTTCATTACTGATCTCATTAAAAGTATTCTAGGCAGAAATGGTAGGATGCCCTCTCTCTAAAAATACGTAATATTTCAAAACTTACTTCCTTTCGCTTTAAACTTCGTGCAATATTAGCCACTATCATCAGTGTGAATTTCAAGTTTGTGCAAGCTTTTCAATTTCCCAAAATGACACTGAAGACAAAGCATTACCTCAATTTCAGATACTGTAATAGCCTTCACTTTTTTCATCTATTAATTTGAGAATAACAGTTTAACCATAGTAGGGAATGAAGCCTGATAACTGGCATAGAAAATAAAAATATATCATTAGAGACTCAGCATATCTCTTCAGTGCAAGGTATGTTTGGCTAAGACTCCATAAAACCTGTCCTTACAACCTCCTTTCTTCCAGAGAAGCAATTTCATGTCCCTCAATATTGCACAAGACTTCCTGTTACATACGTTAAAGGCCAAGGAAATTCCCTCTTGTGGCGTCACTTACAGCAGAGCTGGAAATAGAACTCATGAGTCTCCAGCATGAGACAGATGATTTACCCATACAGCTTTCCATAACTAATATCTCAAAATCTGTATTAAATAGTCTGGCTAAAAAACTATTTCCTTTCCACAGGCAGCAAACTGAACTGCCAACGTTTTCCTCAATTTAACCAAAGCCACTAAAAGGTTTATGTAACGCTCTGCTCATTTTTATTCTATTACCTTCAGTTTCAATGATGTAAAAAGATCTTGAATGGAACCACAACTAATTGACTTCCATACAACAGAATCTGCATTTCAATAATTCTTTAAAAAGTTTGTATCTATTAATGTTTTCTAACACAAATACCCTATAACAAAGTTAACCATTCAGTAGTCATAGAATATGACAAAGTCACCGCTAACTTTCTGATCATTCTGTAAGCAATATGTAATAGTACAGGAAATCACACTAACTTCAGTGCATGGAGTAATACTGCGAATGGAGCTGAAGGTTGTAAGGAAGAAAAACGATGGTCATGATTTTGAAGTAATGAGCTGAAACAGCAGTACTGCTTTTACACTTCTAACAGTCTTCCTAAAAAAATGTTGATACTAAGGTATTCTACCTTGTCTTGGACTATAAGCATCTCAAGGGGACCTAGTTTCTGTCCCAGCAGATTGCACACTGATTTCACAAGCTTGGACAACTCTTGCTTCTTTTGAAGCTCAGCAAGAAGTTCAGGTAGGAAAATGGGTTTTTGAGGTGTTCAAAGATAAGTGAACACACCAAAGGAATTGAGCCATGTCTTCAGACAGAATGCACAAGCTAGCTACAAGTAGATTGCCATAAATAGCATAATCTTTGTGATATTTGCCTGAGCATGTACATATGCATATCTATTATCTTTTACATACATCAAATGAAAAAAATGGCTAATACAAAAGACTATTAGATTGCAACAGGAACAGTCAAAAGAGACTGACCTCATCTCTGTGCTTCTGACAAAAGACCAAGAACTGAGATACTGCATCGCCCTTTCTGCTTCGTGGAGTAGACCCTGGAGTTTTCTTTCTATTGAGAGGGGAGCCTATGCCTCTTTTGGATTCCGCCTGTTCAGATGACTTTTGAGGAGTAGTATTCTTATCCTCCAACTGACTGCTTTCCTGTGCATCATCAGTGGCAGACAGTTTTGATGTCCTTCTCCTCCTCTTGTTAGGAATGCCAGACTCCTTCGTCGACCTCAGATTTGGAGTAGTTTCTTCATTCGAGTAGGATGACTCATCTGTCTCCTCCAGTGGTTCCAAGGCAATGCCAACTTCCTTTGCCACTCGGGGGTTAAGATGAGGTCTGTCCCTAACATAGATGAAGGTGTACTTGGCCTTCCGTTCTTCCACTGTCATGCCAACGGCTTCGCTTGCTTGCTTCACACCCATCTCCCACTGCGGCCGCAGCTTCCCCGAAACGGGCTTTAACATCTGCAAGAGACCACTGTGTGAGAAGCTTGCCCACTTGTGATTTCAAACTGACAGCATTAACACAGAACAACTTCAAGAGACTAAGTGCAATGTAGATCTCTAATTCAGAGGTTCAAATGGAATTGTGTTTGATAGTATACTGGTACCAAGCATGAATTGCTGATGAAGCAGAAGAATACTGATTTTTACTGGGTAACAAACAGTGGCAAATCATCCCATTCTTTGCATCTGTAAATGAAATGTAAGACCTCAAGTCCGGGTAAAATAAGCTGTCTTTAAGCTTTTTAGAATATCTATCTGTACGTATCTGCAACAGTAAAAGACACAGCTGCAAATCTCGTCTGACTTGGTAACATCTTACCTTTATTTTCTCTGCTTTAGTGAGGGCTTGTCTTGCGCTTTCCTGGCATAATTGCTCAAACTGGTCTTTTTCTTTGAAGGGCACAAGGCTCTTCTCAAATATCCAGGCTCGCTCTGGAGCATCTCCAAAAAACTGAACGTGGTATTGACGAAAACTCTTTTTCTGTCCTGAAAATTAGAAACAAATGTATTTAAGATACAACTTCAGTTCTCTTCACTTTCAGACTTGAAGTCTGTTTGTAAGCTGCTATAGTTACCTTGACAAAAGCACAGTACAACTGGATAACCTATCAAAAACCCACTTAATCAGCCTGAAAGTCTCTGAGACATAATCTGGGAAGTCTGACACAAAAGCCCAATAGTTTAATTCCCAACAAAAATATGCTTGGCTAAATTCACTCAAGGTTACAGTCACCTGTCAGTGTTTTCCATGTATATTAACTTACAGTCTGGATGTTTCTGAAAATGAGTTGAGCGTTCATTTCTCAAGGAACTGAGAAAAAGTTCCAAAGCTTGAACAGTCTGTGTACCCAGACTCATCTCTGAGTCACCTAAGCTTTATCTTTTAATATTCTTAAACAGAAACACATATTTCAGCTAGTTTTGACCCTTGCAAACAATAACTTCTTGTTACCCAAGCTTTTTCAGGAATCAACGTAATAAATAAAAAGGATTTGGGTGGTGGAAGGGAGAGTGGGAAGATACGAGAACAATTCTGAAACCTAGACAAGAAACATTTGCTTTTCTAAAAATTTTCTGCCTTTCTTTTTCCTAAAAAAAAGGAATATTGTCTCACTGCAGTATGTAGACATATAACCTTACCCTTCTAAAGGTCTCAGCTGTTCTACAGAGAAGAGGGAAGACAACACCTTCAAAATTCAAAGGGTTCACAGCTAACAACAAATTTCTAAAAGGCAGAGGTAAGAGATCAGGCCTAAGAGAGTCTTGATAATGAAACATGAACCTTGCTCCTTTCAAGGAACAGTGTGATTCAGTTAGGAACAAATAAACAGCTTTATTACCTTAAAAATCCAGCTTTTTATGTCATAATAGACCTAATAATCCAACGAATAAAAATCACAGGGACTGCCTGATCCAAACTCTGAAAGATTGCCACAAGGAAAATTTGTCTGAGGAGTCTATAATAACCATTCTAGCAATTCTATTATGAATGCTAGAAAGGCCCTCAAGAAGTCATTTAGTTTACTGCCAAGGTTGGATCTAGCTATAATCCTAGAGATATTCATTCAATTTGTTCTTAAAAACCTCCCATGAATGAGATCACAGCATTTCTCCAGGCAATCCACCCCAATGCTTCACTAGCTTTAGCCCTTCCAAGCCTTTCTTGATGTGTAGTCTAAACAGTCGTTGCTCTTAAATCTCAAAAGTTTCAGGTATCAGAACAGAGAACAAAGGTGTAAATGAGATTAAGGAATTTTAGAGATTCCTAATCAAAAATTTCATTAACACTTGGTAGTTCCTGCATTTAAAATTGATTAATATTATCCGTAGATAACAGTACTGACTCTGTGAATCACGGAAATTATGCCTGAATTATGGATTGCTTTTAGTAAGGCATAATCATCAAGAGTATTTAATTCCCATTAGGTTTCAATAAAATTTTAGCCCACATCATTTATCCAAGCATCTCCATAAAAACAATGGAAAGCACCATCAGAGAATTTTAACAAGATTCCCCAGTTCCACAGATCACAACTTTGATACCTCTCAGAGAATATTCAGAGTTAGATGATACAGTGGGGAAAAAAAGTTCCATCTGCTATATGCTCAAGAATAGTGTTTACATGACTTTAACATTTCTGTTGACAACAAGGAGCTGATTTAGTTACTGACTAACTGAACAGATGAAGAACAGAATTTTTCAAAAATGATTATGCATACCTGAGGAAATCAGATTTTTTTTTTAAGCATCACTGACATACCTTTCAGTTTAGTGTAGGAATGGAGAACAGGATCAGAAGAAACCATACATGGCCACCATGGGAAACCAGACACTTTTGACCACACTAGGTCTCCTATGTTATACTTCAACAGATGGACTTTCTCTTCTTTGATGGTACTTTGAGTTGGTTCTCTCTTAGCAGGAGCCTTAAAAGAGTTTAAAAAAAAAAAAAAAATCAAACTAATTGTTATCTTTCTTCAGATATACACCAAGATTACAAAACAGCACAAAAGAAGCCAAACTACAGTTCGTATTCTGTTTAAACATTCTTACTAGATGTGAAATAAGAGTGGTAATGGAAGAAAATAAGAAATAGTTCATCAGAACAAAGTGCTGTCATGTTTGCTAACAAACAATAATTGCATTTTATGTGTAATAAAAACTTTAAATCATAACTTTTGTTCTCTCACAGTGAAAAAAAAATCACATTCCAGTTATGGGTTTGTTTTTAATTAGAAATATTGGCAAGTAAGCTGTGGTTTGCCTTTATCTTTTCAAATAACTGCTGAGAGACCATCAGGAAGGCTTACTTTAATTTCAAACACATTAAGTGAGCACTGAATGTAGAGGTGGAAGAGCAAACCTCCCTCTGTACTGAATATTACTAATCAAGTTAAGTGCTCTACACAAAATGTGCTTTTAGATTTAGAAAAATAAAAATAAAATTCCCAAACTGAATGGACTGAAATGCTGTCTTTATGTCTGAATAAAAACTACATAAATGACCAGTTTAAAACCCCCAAACTCTCCATCTTTCAGTCATCTTACATACTGAGACTTTGTGACATGAACCTTTCCCCCGTCTAGCAAGATTTTCTCAGTTCCAGTTCTAGCAATAAAAGTTTTTGAGTGCTCAGCTGGTGCTCTAAAGCTATTTAAGCTACTGGAAAACAATTACAGAACTACAAGGGAGTTCTGTGTTCCCCTATGGCAGACACATTTTTACTGTATCATAACAAAGTTCAGCAACACAGGCATCTATTCACCAGTGAAACCATTTCAGGAAGTCAGTTACATTTTGTCTTTTTTAGCTTCATCTGTTCTGTTGTATATAAATAATGTATGACTTTATCTAGGTAAGCACTAACTCTGGCTGTAAGAAAGCACAGAAGGTGTCTCATTACAGATATCATGTATTTTATAAAATCACGTATGTTGAATCTATTTTTTAATTTTCTTGTACTAAATTTATGTGCAACTTCATACCATTCATTTTGTGTAGTACTGTCTCAACATTCTGAAGGCAAGCTGGGGGCTTTCAGGTTTTCTCTGGATCTAATGTTAGAGCTGGAGCAGAATTATGGTTTAATTAAGTGAAAATGGCAAGAGGAAAGAAAAAACGCCCTTAAGAAAACAGAAATCTAGAACAGAGAAAGAAGTATTTGGAACATTATGCTGAATCAGAGTAGATTTTTAAATCCAGAAAATACTACTGTAATTAATGACACATTATTTTCCAAACACAAACAACTAAAATCTTTGATATGCTGCAACTGCACAGTGCTTTATTTGCAACTCAAACACAGAGGTACATCCAGTCATGAACCCTAAATACATCCTCCAAAATCCTTTCCTCAAAGCTTTTAAAGCTCTGCCTGGTAAACATACATGATGCTCTGTCATCTGATTGCTAGGGACAGTTACTCATCCAGTGATTCAGCTCTTCTGATGAATTCAGACTTGGTTCATGTGACTCCAGCTAGAGTTATGTTCCCCTGTCTCAAGGTTTTTGGCTCTCTAAGGATTCTCTAAGACTATCAAAAAAGCCTTCCTGCAAGGTTGCCTCAAGTCCAGCATTCTCAAAAGACTCAGAACATTCCAAGCAGATGTGAAAAATCAAATGGCTCCTTTTAGCAGTTAAAACATGATGTGAAAAGTTATGCTTAGAAGCTAAAAATTAAGGAACACACATGCCAAAAACAGATCCAGAAAAACATTAAACCTACCACACACAAACCCACTCCAGCATTTCAACTAAAGAGGTAGCGTGAAATTTTTTTCAATGAGTTAACTTTTCAGAAATGTAAAAGTTACTCAGGATTCTGAATCTCATTTTTAATTTATGACTCCCTATATTCCTCAGAAAGTGTAACCAAGCCACAAAGATTTATGACTCCAGTCTGAGAGGAAGCTGGCTGGAATAATGAGAAGCAGGGCTTCTTATTGCAGCATAATCTAAAAGGGGTGAATATTGCATTCCAATGTATCTACAAGCACTTCACAAAATTTAAAAAATGCCCAGAATTCTTTTACTGTACTGAAACATGATAAAAAACTTGAAAATGACAGGCTCTGACAAACACTGTGAGGATTATCTCTACAATGCTTGCTGTATTTCTATGTTTTCTTCTATTGATAAAATGTGTACTTTGAAAGAAAGGTAAAGTACAGCACAGCATTCTGTATGTGTGATTTTTTAAGAGGTCTCATATGATGTTACTTAGAAACCTATAGAAAATATCACCATGATCTTGTTCATTTCCATCTTACTTTTCCAAATCATTCTGGTTTGATTTTCTCAATTCTGGGAATTGCTCTGATGTATTTAATAGGTATCTCATCAGTAAACAGCCAAGTGAAACTCCTGGTGTGTACTTTGGAGACAACCAGCTGCAGGACATCAACAGCCTCCTCAATACTTCCTCTTGTTTTTGCAAACCATGAGCACAGCATTAAATACTTACATAGTTAAATGGTTTAAAAACATCAGAAAATGCCAGTTACTGGAAGGCAGTCACATGTATAGATGTTACTTCAGTATCCAGTTTGGGTTTTTTTAATTATTGATGGCAGAGGAGGAAGAAAGCATTTCTAAACAAATTTGCCATCCAATCCCCTGATGGTATCTATGTTCTCTTAGGATGAGAGCTGGAAATTCTTTATGAGACACTTGTACCCTCTGCATTTTTAAAGAACAGGAGATCACTGTCAAGTCACAAAGTGGTATANGCCCCCCCCCCCCCAAATAAACAGAAATTGTTCTTAAGGGAAGTTTGGGTTCCTAACAATATGTAGGCATACAGCAAAGGGCATCCAGCTGCACCTGTGGAAGGTGTAGGGGCAGGACTGGAAGCATAGTCCTGGTGGGCTGTGTGAATGCATTAAAAGACAGGGAAAATCTTGTCCTGCAAGAGCTGATGAATTCTGTGGTGATACTTAAGCAAACAAATTAAGATGGAAGACTTCTGGTTTAGAGCCCAACTGTAAAGCCAGTGAAGATCACACAAAAATCAAGCTGTTTTAAAATACCTTTCATTTTTGACTCCTTGTGTCTTTGGGTGATTTTTTTTTTATTTATAGAAATTGTTCACATTTCTAATTAGATTCCAGCCCATGAATGTCAAACAGGCTTTCTGTGCTGCAGAGGAGCACAGAACAGTCTTTGGTTGCTGTTAGTGCTCATTAAGTGTGGACTGTTCTGCATATGCCCCACCCCATTACCTTTTACTGCAGTTTTGCCAGAATTAAAACACACACATTTTATTGCTGAATTTCCCCTGCCTCTCCTTCCTTAATTACAGGCAAGCTCTGCAGTCTGACCTCAGTCACCTTAGCCCCGAATTTTAAACCAGGTCTGCTACACAGGAGGAAACAGCTTGTGATCAGGTTACTTTTCTACTCTAAGGAATTCTAGGGGGTTTTCCCCTTTCTAACACTAGACTGCAGAGAAGTTACATAAATAGGCAATCAAGGCCAGGGTGAGCAGGTGATGACTCCCACACAGATCAGTCCTAACACAGAGAACACACAGGCCAGTCCACAGGCTCTGCGCTACTCACTGTGGCAGACATCGACATTCCTGACTTTCTGGATTACCATCCTAATGAAACACTTTCCCTTAAAGGCAGCCAGATGGATTTTAAGTTTATTTTGTCCAGGAGGATGTGGAGTGTGAAATGATGCAATTCCTTTACAGCAACTGAGTTTTTCTGTGAGAAATTATGCCTTGAAAAGTACCAGCATCCTTAAAAACTCATCTGGGCCAGCAGCTGCAATACGTTGAGGAGGATTGAAAAAATACAAGAAAATTTAACATGCCTTTACTCTTCCCTTAACATTTCACAGATTTGTTTGTCATTTCTCTCAGCACTTTCATAAGCAATGAGTGACAGGCAGATTGACAAGAAGTTACAACACTGCTGTCAGCATTCTATCAGCTCAAAGAAGTGGCTTGGCCATAGAAAACAGTAGTATTTAATTAACTTTGCCTACAGTTGATCAAGAGAATCCAATCAATTTCCATTTAGTTCTGATCTGCCTAACAAATATGGTGACACAAGAACACACCGCATAATTTCAAAGCTTAAAACTATCTTAAAGTGACCCAAACCAAAATGCATTTAAGGACAGCATCTTTACTGTACTGAGAGCTTCAGGTTTGATTGTAGACTCTGCTATGAAAACACCATGATGAGTGTTTAGTAAATAAGGGACAAAGGTAATTTCTTTTTAGAACACCTAGCAGGCTTACTAGGTGGTATGAGACTGAGATTATTTTATCCCTTTTAAATTAATCAGTAGTAAAGATACTAATATAATCACTCTCCATTTTGTGTGTATATAGAGGAAAGAGGAACCTTTCAGAATTATTGCAAATTAGCCTGAGCATCAAAAAGCTATTATTTCACTATACAAATTTGGAAAGTTATAGAAATCATTAAAAAAACCCAAACCCTTTCTCTGTTAACTGTTACAAAGGGATTAGACAAAGAACAAAGTTGAGAATTGGTGAAGGATACACCACAAGAATTTAATATCAGAGAAAAAAAAAAGAACCATTAAGACAAGTGAGGACAGTAAATGTTCTCTTCTGTGTAACATAACTGGAAAGTACATATTGAACAGCTTAAGCTGGTATAGCTGGTATTTCCCCTTCTGTTTTCATTTCCAATTCAGTTTCACTCTGCACCAAAGAACTTCCACTTGCACTACAGCAGAAGGCCCAGCTGCAAGCACAGACTGCTGGAGATCTGTTTACAGGCCAGGATAAAATACCCAAGTTACTGGCATTACAAAGAAACTAAACCAAAATAATCAAGGGTCCTTAAATGGAATGCATACAATTAATATGTATTTTGAATTCAAGTTAGAACACACAAACCTGAACAGTCAAACATGTTTCTTTCCTATGAAAAAAGATAAGATTCACTATGGAAAAAGTTAAGAGTGCTTGCTGACCAAACCCACATACTTTTCTGTTCCCATTATCTACTTGTCCCGTGCCTCATCCACTAATACTTCAATTTTTTATCGTGGACCAGAGCAATGAAAATAAAAGTAAAAATGTTGTCTTGTCTTGCCTCTCTATCAGCACAGATAGTGAAGGAAGGAAGTGGGAAGCCCAGGAATTTCATTTGACAAAAGACAAACCAACATTCAGCCTTGAGTCAAAGGAACAGAGGGATGCAGCTACCTTCCCAAAGAGTGATGTCCTGTCGATCTGGGTAGAGAAATGGCTGCTTCTCACTCTGACTGAGGACAAAAATCTCACTAACTCAAGCCACTTCAAACATCAAAATTACAACTACTGCTTATCAAAATCAATGTAAATCCCCCAATATACACTATTTTTCAAATGAAAAGGGTAGAAGCTCAACTCTGTTAAGAAATGGTCAAAGCTCATTCTGTCTATAAAAATAGCATTCTCTCACAACCCTGTTTATTTGGGTTTTTAAAGACTATAATTTACATGTTATAGGAAAACTGTTTACCCCAAAAGGGCCTTAGAGCCCCCTATGTTTATCCAAATAGCTTCTACCTTCTGGGATCTGTGAGGTGTATATTTAGATACTAAAATACAAGTAACCAAATGCATTAAGAATAAAAAGGTTTTTTTCCACTTTGTTCTGTTATATTCTGTTTATTATGTAATGAAAGAATACTGCACAATTACATATTCGGCAAACCACTGTCTACAGAGAGGATGTTTCAGCCAGAGGAGTAAAGACTGCACCAGAACCCTGCAAGGAGATGAAGAGTTTTATTATTAAAAAATGGAAAAGGATGAGGAAACATGAAAAAAGAAGCAGCAAGTTGGCAGAGTTTTATGTTCCATCTTCAATAAAACAGGAGATGCTTCTGTAGGTGCTTCAGTAGAGCACCCAAAGACTGCAGCCCTCAAAAGGCCATTGCATCCATGTGTGCACAACTAAATCTGCAACACCCTCATAAAACATACAGTGTATTGTGCAGTGAGGTAAAGACTACTGAGGGGGAAGAGGGCATGCGAAGTCTAGAACACACAAAAAAAGCAAACAAACTACTAATTTGATTTGTTAGTTTTTCAGATTTCTAATTGTTTTATACCAAGCCAGAGATTTAACTAATTCACTCAAAATTCAATTATGAGAGCCATTACATTAAATATATTTCATGAAGATATATTTTATTTTCTTCTATTATGAAGCACTTACTCGTTTTCTTCTATTATTAAAAGGGGGGAAAAAATCTGGCAGTGTGAGAAACTATTTGCAGAAGATACTAAGTTTTCAACTTCCTGCCACAATCAGGACTTAGCAATTTTTCCTCAATGTGCTTAGATAGTAAAGTCACAAAATAAGAAAGAAGATCACTACAGATCTCCTGAAATCTCTTCTGTGCTGGCTGAGGCTCTTTGAAACCAAATACAAGTCTTACGACAATAAATTGTTTCCTCCATTTCTTTCCACAAACTCACCTAAAGTAGTTTGTGGGCAGCAGGTTGAGTATTACCAGGCAGTACATCCTCTCCAGGAGGGAAAGGAAGCAGAAGACAAAACCCATTTAAGTTTAGACAGATTCATAATGTAGACTAAGGATTTTAAAACAAGACAGAAGTTCAAATTTGTCTTTCAAATCAAACAGTAAAATCCTGGTTACATTTCAGTTCTTTTCTTCCTGGCTTGGATTCCCTCGTTAGCAAGTCTCTAGCAGATGACAAAAATTTTTTAAGGTGCTTTTACATTTAAAAGCAAATCTGTCTATTCAAATCAGTAGTATTCCTCTATACAAACACTATATGAGCAAGTATTTTAGAAATAAACTTAACATAGTATTTTAGTAACTAGGATACAACTTGTTCAGAGTAAAGAGTTGAAGAGAAACAGATTCAATCACTCACAGAAAGATCCAATAAATGCAAGTTCTGAAACACTTCCCAACCCTTGATCCTTCTTAAAAATGTGGAGAGTAGTTTCTTTCAGCTGCTTTCCTGAACTTCTGCATTTACATTTAGGTGACCTCCTATGTTGTAAGTTACTGGCTTATTAATGAAAGGTTCCATGTTTCAGAAATTTTAATTAGATCAGAATGAATAAACCCACCTTTTATACTGGGTATTAAAAAAAGATTCCTGCCTACATCCAGCATCTCTAACCTTTGCTCACCCTCAAAGATTTACACTTTTGATGTGGTATCTGGGTATATAAGACAGTGTGGACATGAGATGCTACAGAAGTCTAGAAAAGCATAACTGTAGAGCCATGAAGACCTTTGTCATGGGAAACAATTATTTTGGAATAATTTCCATATGAACCTCACACAGGATAAGAGAATGAAAGCTAAGTCATCTCAGCATACCTACACATTTTCAGAATACCATATCCATATGTATTTTGTTATCTGCATGTACCACCATTTCACACACTTCAGGATCAGAATCTGTATCAGGGCTTTATCCTTAGTACTCTCCTACACCAGCAGAGTCTAGTCTAGAGAGTCCAGTAGGAAGGAGTCTTCCCAAGGCCCTGAACAGATATCCTCCTCTTGGCAGCTCCCAAGCATCAAGAGCAGCATGGGTAGATGCTCTGAATCCTAATATTCTTGGTGGAGAACAGGAACACCCAAGCCCAGAAAGCACTGCCAACAGGCAATTAGATTTACAGAATACTGTTTTCTGGAGAAGGCAAGGATTTACCTCTTTTTTTTTTTTTTTTTTCCCAAAACTTCTAAAGGCAGCTGGCTAAGCTTAAATAGAGCAAATGTTGGTTTGGCATAAAGTGACTCTCTTAGTTAACTAATAATTTGACATAATCCAAGTATGACTTTGCCTGAGATTTGACCTTTGAAATGAATTCCCACACACAAAGGCAGGCATGAGAGGTTTCCATACAGGTTGTGCAGTTACATATATGTAGTAGGTTCTCTTCTATACATGAAATGCATAATCAGTGGTTATTAAGCCTGGGGACAGACATTAACTTTATTTGGCAATACTGAAGCATATTCCTGAAAAATTCCTTACTTTCAGCAGCATTTTTCAGATGTACAGAAAACTTGGGAAACCCCAACTGTATATAAACATAAAAATAGGGCAGTCATTGCAGTAAAAAATCATGATGCATGTGACCAAAATACTATCAATTCCACTATAACCAAGATCTCAAATTGTTTCACTTCTTCACAGGTATCCTTAACATACACTCAAATTGACATTTATTTAATAAAGAAAACAGCAAGAAAGAAATTAAATCAAACTCTTCAAGCATTCATTGCTGCTATGAGGCTATAGATTCACTTTCCATCCTCAACCAAGTGCAGCCGGGCTTGTTTAACAATGGCATAAGCAAGGTCCAGTTATCACTCTTGCAATGAGCTTCCAAAATAAAGCATTTTTATAAAGTGTCCTTCTGCAAAGGGAATTATTTTTTTATTATTGACAACTTAAAGGTTTCAGTTACTGCCATTTTATGATGCACAGGATCACAGGTCCTGTAGGTACTTTGGGTATTCACAAAAAGTAGAAATATAAGCTAACCTTCGTGGACCTATTTATTTTTAACAGGAGGATAGTGAAACGTGGTAATAGACAAACAAAAATTAGTATCTGTGAACAAAGGCCTCTTTTGGAGATTCTAAAGTTCATCTGCCCTACATGAAATTCAGCCCAGAACCAGGAAACTTGTAAAGGAGGTTGAAACCACTGTTCCAAGACAGATCAAAATATTTTGCTTTTCCAACTTTGCCTAAGGGTTACTACAAACTATCTTTCTTTCTTGACAAGAGGGGGCTGTAAGGGCCAGAAATGACATCTGGTACAGATCACTAATGTTTCCCAAATATCTGCCTGTAAATCCATCCAAGTAATAACCCTGAACTGTAGATCTAACTCAGCTAAATACAGGACTTAGACACAAATTGTTTTGGTTAAGCAGAACACTGAGCAGAGCAACAGAAAGGCTTTGACATATCTTGGATCAAAAGAGCAGTGAAAACAAGCAAATTACTTGCCATGTCAACCCACAATGGTCAGTATCATGTGAAGAGGAGATGCTGAGATTTTACATCATTTAAATCATGACAATACCTGTGCAATGACTGAGAATAAATCTGGTCAACTCATAAGACCAGAAACTGCTGTTAATCTCTCAACACCAGCTGCTGTTGACATGTAAAGGGAAGTTAGTTCTTCCAAAGAGGGCCTGCTCACCACTTTATTTCATCTGTCATGTCCACCATAGTGCCCGAAAGAACAAAATGATATAGAGAAAACCCTGAAATGCACAAACCAATGATGAGTACGAAACAATGCAACAGCTCTGATTCAGTTCTTCAAAACTGATTTAGTTACATCTGGTCAGCTCTTTTCCACAGAGAACTGGCTCGGTGTTCAGCAGTAAGAAATCAAATGCTATGTGTAATTCACGATGAAACATAGAGAAAACTGTTAACATACCACTGGAGGCATTCACAAGAGATCTGTATTTCGAATGTCCTCTGATGTTGGGATTCCTCATTCTCAAAAACAAACAAAAAAGCCCAAACAAAATAAACAAACAAAAAATAAAAAAGAGAACCCAAAGAGCATCAGAGTTCAGAAATAGGATGACAACAAGAAGTAACATTCTGGAATGGCTCCTATATGTGAAACAACACAATAGGACTCATCAAGATGAAATTAAAAATAGAGCAAGTTTGTGAGAAATCTATAAAATTATTACTAACAGAGAAGTTTGTCCATGAGAACTACCTGTATTACTATGAGAGAATCAGGCAAAATAGGTAGGTGGCAAACTGAATAGGAAAAAGAACTGCTCTATTGCTTTATTATTTAATGTCAAGGATGCAAAGAGCTCACACTGATTTATAAAGAAACTGAGGTCTTTCACAAATTTAGCCATCTACAACCATTAAATACAAAGTCACCAGCTTCAGAAACCTCTGAGTCACAAACTGCTGGAGGCTGAACATATTCAAAAAGAGCATCACTCCATGACTTGCCACATCTATACTCTCCATTATGCCTCCTCCACTGATCCTCACCCCGAGGTGAGGTGCTGAATGGCTCCTTGATCCATCTTGGTAGTGCTATTCTTAGACAGTCCTTCTGTCAACACTTCAAGATGTTATTTCATATTTGATTTCCATTCTGCCACCAATGGGTTTATGAAAAGAGAGGATAAAAACCATATTTAGACAATACATATTGAAACGACAGTTTTACGTAGAAAACGTACTTAATTTGGCCACTTCTACAAACAAGAACAGGAAGTCTGGTATGGAAAGCCTCGAACAAATACTCAAGCTTTCTGCAATTAATTTTGAAGCCACACTGAGAATACTCACAGCTTCTAATCTCCCCCCAAACAAGTATAATGCTGTATCCTTTTTGGTCCTTCTCAAGCTACTAGTAGTTCTTTAAGACACTTTTCCAATGAGGCATTATGAAAAAAAAAAAACAATTTGAAGTTCCAAAGTAACAACTGCTGCTGCACATCATGAGCTGCTTAGCTCTAACAAGTTCTCAAGGCTTAGCTAAACTTAATCCTTTGCTAACAGCTAATTCAAAACAGTAGTTCAGAAACGCTTCCAAAAAGGGTAAGAAGTTATTTCTCTTGTTTCTGAAGGGATCACCCAGAAGATATTTTTAGGACTACTCCTACTCCTCTGGGATTCTGGTGACATCAATCAGACAGCCTGTATTATCAGTCGCCTGAAAGCAGGATCTGATATCTCAAGAATAGTTCATTAAAAAGGAAAAGGTAATTGAGTTAGTTTTACCCTACAAATACAGATCTTCACACTACTGTGGTAGCTTAGCTGCACATTTTATGACAGTCTCTAAGTGTACTTGGCCAGGAATTCCTAATAACTGATGATGACAAACAAGCAAGTCCTTTCCCTGAAAAAGATACATTTATTTTACTACAGTTTTTATTTTTACTTCTGCTGAAATGAAAACAAGTCACCTCAGGATCTGCCTTTAACAGCTGCAACAGGATAATCAAACATCAGATGAACTCAGCTCCCCAGTCTTACAAAGGGCACTTTTTGGTTTGTGCTCACCTCTACTGATCAGATGCAAGCATGAATAACATCCCTCCCTTCAGTGGTCCCCATCTTCCTGTATTTAGTTACCACAGAGACATTCAATGCTGCAGATCATCCTCAGGCTGCTTCTGTTCTACCTTTACTGGGTTTCTAGATCTTCACCTGGGAAAGGCACTGTAACATTATGTAGATATGTGATATAATGCATTTGGCCAGAACAGTTTTTTTCTCTATGAAGGCGAAATGGCAACATAAACACACGGCAAGGACTAGCGGAATTTCTCCAGCAATTTGCAATTGCCCCCCATGTAGCTACTGCAAGGTCATTACAGGCTTATCCCACACAGAGTAAAAAACCTGCCAAGTTTCTGCTACATTGCTAGAAGAGCACTACAAGAAAAGTGAATAGGAAGCTATGTGGAAGGTATAACTTCTGGATCACATACATATTACACAGCTGGAAACCCTAAATGAGCAAGTAGAGCAGTGTGTGGACTTCCAGGTTTGTTCTGGCCACAGTGCTGCTGCTTTTCTGAGCTACTGCACCCGTGCAGGGAAGCCAGGCCAGGAAGCCAAGCCAAAAGGGCAAATTGCCACTTGCAGGCCCAGCCCAGCTTCTGCAGAACGAGCTCAAATGTGCCAGGATCACATACTGAGCCACTCTCAGGGTTAGAGAGCACAGACCTATGCTGGGAGCCACAGCATGAATGCTGCAGATAAATGTACTCTCTCTGTTTCCCTCTGGATTGCTCCAGGAATCAGAATTGGATTACTTTGTATTAATACAGGAAGCAAATCTCTGTCGTTCCTCTCGAAGCAGGATTGTTTCACTTCTAAGACAGGCAATGAGTAAGAAAACTGTAGGCAAGCCCTTGTTCCTCACTGAGCATTGGGAGAGCTGACGAAAGCAGTGACTCAAATTCAGCCACCACAAAATCCAGTCCCAAGGCATCCTGCCGCTCCCATGGGCAGCACTGACACGTGAACAGCTACTGGAGCCCATGGGTTTGGCATCAATTCAAACCCCTAACATGTGATACCCACCCCCTATGACACAGAACATTCAGGGGCGTAGTGCCCTGGCATAAAAATTGCTAAACAAAGCCCTACTAGGATAGGCCTGGATTTTAAAGTAAACTCCTCAGGTGGAGAGATATTGGGGTGGAGGGAAGAAGAGTGAAAGGCAGGAGGGAAGGGAGGAAAGAGCCATAGCTTGTCCCACTTCCTCTCCTTTACCTTGGGTAAATGAGAGAAGTTGTTTCTCAGAGGCCTGGAAAAGCCGGTGGGTATCGACAGAAATCTCTCATCAGAGCAGGGCAGATCATGTTTATCCCCAAGTGAAAACTAACTTGAAGCTAAAGTTTTAAACAGCCTTCACTTCTGTTAGCAAAAAATGCCCAAACAATAGGAACACCCAAAAAGCGAGCACTGGAACATTTGTTAAATGATCTGCCTCTCACCTCAGTGCCATAGTAATCTGCTGTGCCCATCAGACAGAGATATAGTTACCTTACACAAAAGGCAGTATTCGAGCCATGGTGATTTTTGCTAAACGAAAAGAGCAAGAGGTTGGACAAGAAATTGAGAGAGAAACTAGCCCAGAAATAAAACCAGACAAACAGGTTCCACATGAACTTGTAACCTACAATAAGCACGTATCTGAGTGCAAAATTCATCAGCTTTTACTCCAAGGATATTTACTTAATTTCCACTTTGCAGCCACAATCAGCTACATAAAACCACAGTATGATGCAGTAACATTAAGGCTTTGGATGCTGGCCATGAAATAACAGCTAGAGCAGGGGCCTGAAACCAAAGAACACTGATAGTAAGATATTAACAGTTATCACCACAAAAAACACATGTATATCAGAAGTTATAATAAGGACAAACATTTGAAAAGAAATCTCCTTCACAGTATGTTTTTCCTTATTTTAAACCTGCACAGTTGCAAACCTTCCCTATGAGAGGAAGAAAAGCCCCAGAATTTTTACATTCATGGAGTTATATCATAAAATAACATCATGCCACCTTTAAGTGCTTTTCCTTTCAACCTCTGTGCTTTAAAGCACACTATGATAGCAAGAAAGATGCCACAAGCATGACCCTCTGTTTCAAGTGCTCTGAAAAGAATAGGGCTGCAATACTGCAACGTCTGATATCAAGCAGGTGGCTGTTCTGATTCAGTAGTTTGGTAGCTCCTGGGTTTGGCACAGGAGCAAATAACCCTATCACTCACCAGCCACCAAGTCTCCACCACTCTGGGAAACAGTGTTGACATGGTTTTCTCCTGATCATTTCTGGACAAAAGGCAACTCAAAGAAGCCAAACTTCTCATTTTAAATGAATCACACACCAGGAAAAATGAAAGGCCACACTTACTGGACAACCAGTGCCAAAGGCTTCATAATAAAATTGCATAGATGGACATATTAAAGATTGCCTCCTCCTTCTANAAATAAATGTAAGGATCAGGGGTTATATAAGAATCAAGTTAAAAAAAAAAAAAAACCAAAAAAAACCAAAACAACCCCCCCCCAAAAAAAAAAAAACCACAAAAAAAGACTCCAAAAATCCCCAAACAAACAAAAAAACAAACCACAAAACAACCAAAAAACACCCAACAAACTAACAAATGCATACAAAGATGCTTAAGAATTACTCAAACTATTGACTGAGTCTGCACCTTTTACCTGAGTAGTGATTTGGAAAAGTCTGAACCTCTTAGTGTTGAGACATTCTCCTTTACAAAATTAAAGAAAACAAACTGTTTAATAGCATTCTTGAAAACATCAGTATGGATCATTCTAGGATGAACAATATACCCAAATTATAAAAAAATGATAAACATTTCTGATACTTCAATAAACGTTTACAGTTCTGTGAACCTATAAAGTAGTTTTTACTGAAAGTAAGGGTAAATGAGATCAGGAATGCAGCAGCTGTGTGTGTGGTTTTTCTCTGCATGTGTGACCTTGGGAGAAAGTAAGAATGAACACTGGTGGACTTGCCAGGGCTGAGAGAATGGCTGGACTCGATCCTAGAGGTGTTTTTTAACCTCTGTTTTTATGATTAATTAGAAACCTGAGGTTGATAAAAAACTGTAACATATGTTTTGTGTTTAAGGTGTTTTGAAAACCAGGACCTATTAACTAGCCAAAGTATTCATTAATGTCTACCATTGTTAGACAACACTATTCTGAATCAGTCACTGAGAAACTTACTATACACAGAAACATCCCTGCTATGTAAGGTTTTTCCTCTGAGATAAAATTATTGCAAACCACATTCCTTTAAATGGAGTCTAGCAAAAAAAGTTAAATAAAGGGGGGAAAGGGCTCCCAGCAGCATTCTTATTTACAGCTTGGCCAAACAAGTTAAAAAAAGCAAAACATCCATTTCTGCCCATGTTTAAAAGAAGCAAAAAAGTGGATGAGCTTGACCACAAAAGTTAATGACACCAAAATATAAGTATTTAGATGTTTTCAATTAAAAAAAATTCACTATGTTATTACAAGCAAAATCAGCTCTTTTCAGATGACAAATATGGGTAGGGGCTACATTCCAATGGCAATGTGTGATGATAAAGAGCCCAGTTTATCAGCCAACTGACTGCTGGGTATATTTTTCTTTCATTCAGAACAAGGAATTGTCCTGGTTTTAGTAGCCAGGATCAGTTTGTCACTGTGTGGGTGTGTATTCTAAAGCCTCTATACCATTTTTTCCCACCAACTGCTCACAATAGGCTATTAGCAGCTATTGTCTAAGGCACACTACATCCCTCAGGCTACAGACTGGGTGTTTTGGAACTTCTGTGAGATAAGGAAATTCTTCTGCCTCCACACCCACCTGAGGGGTCATGTCTGCTAATGGCCCATCAGGGGTGCCAAAAATAGGCCATTGTTTATCTCACAGGATAAATCACCCATTGTTTAAGTCTCCGCCCTGGGGGAGGGACTGGGCAGAGCCTAAGTGGATATAAGCAGAAGATTTGGGCCTGGGAGCTCTCTTCAGATCCAGAGGAGGATTAGAGCCACGAGCAGACTGCAACTGCCACCAGACTGCAACCATCACTTTCACCAGCAGAGGATTTGCACTGCTCTTCGGAGGGACACGCCAAAGCTTTTTCTTCCCATCCACCAACCCCCGGGGGCAACCCAGTACCAGCTACTCATCTCATCACCTGTGGTCTGTAAAATACCTCCGTGCCCACCAGGGACAGAGACTGGGGGAGGGAAGGGTTTTTGCTCAGGTTTTTTTTCTATTTTACTCGTTTAGTTCTGGTTGTTTATCTTAAATACATATATAGAGATATATATAAATTATAGCTAGGAACTGTTATCCTCCCACTCATTATATCTTAATTAAAATTTGTTTAGAAACTGAAGGAGATTTGTCCCTCTGTTTTAATTTCTCTAAACTCTCTAAACTTAGACAGGAGTATAGAAATGGGTGGGTTTTTTTCTGAAACATCTGGTTATTGGGAAGCCAGAATACCTTATTGTCCTGTACTTAAAGGCCATCTCTAAATTTAGAGCCCTCCCCACCTCCCTTGCCCAGGTGCACATCCTGACCTGTCATGGCTATGAGTCTGTAAGAAGTTTCTGCTTCATCACATACTTCCAGATACCTTGATTTGCTCTGGAAACACATTTTACTTAGATGGAAATAGAACTTATGGGGTGTTCCTAACGTAGAGAAGAAACAGGGTTCGGAACTAGAGTGCATCTGAAAAGAAAATCATAAAAAGTGACATAGAAAGGTGCTTTGTGGGAAGCACCTACTGAAATACCTGGAGATGAGCACACGAACACTGATATTCCAGTCCTATTAACAAACCTAAAAAAAGACAATGTAAGAAAAGGTACTACCTTCTTTTCAGTGGGGCTTGAAGACTTTGATACTAATGCTGCTTCAACAAGACCCTGCTCAAGTAAGGAGTCATATTTTATGCTTCTTTTTCTGTTTCTCCTCTCCTTGTTTGTTGGTTTCTGCTCATTTTCCTCTGACTGAGACACATCTGCTCCATTGTCTCCACAAATGGAAGATTCAAAGAGAGGCTTTCCATTCATGTAGGTTTTAGTGATTTTCAGCTTTATCTCTGGGGAGCCATTCTTGATAGGAGTAGTGTTGGGTGGTGTTCCACCTCCCTTTATTTCCTGGGGTTCAAAGCGCAGCTTCGCATCCTGGGCCCCGGACTCGCCATTGAACACGCGGGATGTCAGGTCTTTCAATTTATCAGCTGGAATAAACGGAAGAGTCTCATGGCCATTATATTTTTGCATGACCCCTTCCTGTAGAGTGGCAGAAAGTTGTGCTTTGCCCAAGTAGACAGAACATTCACGATTCACTTCACAATTCTGTGGTTTCCCATTGGTGTTGCCAAGGATCTCTGGTACCTGCTTCATTTTGATGTAGTTAATTTTTTGAGTTAACAGTTGAGAACTTCTTTTGATGCTAAAGTCCATTCAGCCCAGATGTTTCCAGTCTTACACTGCTACAACAGTAAGACAAAAAGACAGAATATTTTTAATAATACAGAAATGCATTATTAAGTATACAGACAGACATCACCACTAATAAAACACTCATTGTGTTTTGTTTACAATCCTGCTCAGCATATTCTGTGATTTCATGATCTTCATAACCAAAATACTCAATATCTGTTAATATGCATTACAAAAAAAGTCCAAGAAAAACAGATTGATGAATCACCATTTTTATTACAACAAAGGCAGAAACAAAAATAACAGGTTTAATTTTAACAATCTGTTTTCCACCTGCAGTGCGAGTCTTGCCCACACTAATTACAGAAAGGTACTGCACTGTTTAAAACAAGAGTTAGACCTAAGATAATATCACTAATAACAACATAAACCAGATGAGTTTATTTCCAAGAGGTTGTGCCAGCAGAAAACCCCCACAGGCCATGTTCCTGTAGCACCTACACCATGGACAGCAGCATCACAAGCTTTGTCTTCCTCAGTCTACAAACAGTCCTTCAATCTTCCATCAATACGCACTTCCTGAGGAAACACCACAGGCTCAGTCTCCCAAAGCGTTCTGGCCATATGAATAAATAAAAAAGAGCATTTTGTGCCAGGAACACCAGTTCCAGCTAATCCTTCAGGCCAGTGGTCATACTGTGCAAAATTTAAATGGTCAAAGCAACTGCTGGAGTTTCATTTTTTTCATAACAACAGTATCATCTAACACCCCCTTTTCCTACAGAAATTTGCAAACATGCAACAAGCTAAACCTGCAATATTAGCCACCCTAGACAGGCTCTCCAAGGGTTCTAAAAACTAACCCTGTCTATTTCAACATTATACCATTGTAACAAACAAATGAATCTGTAGGAATGACTCCTTCGTGCTCCTAGATCAGGAAAGATGATTTCAATTTTTAAAATCCATATGCATAGATTCATATGCATAGGACCAGTATGCACATGATATAGAGAAATACACCATCATAAATATTATGAAAGCTTGAGCACAATAATCAACATATCCATGCTCAAGGTAACCAATTTCACATATGATTAAGTCCAAGAACTGTCACATCGAATCAAAAATTCATCAAATCTAGTCTCACATGCTTCCAAAAAGTACAGTAAAAACCATGATGAATAACTATTGAATCGTCAGTTGCTATGGAACAAATCACTTCTGAATCTCACCACCTAGTTTATTAATGCACACAGTGATATGCCTACAACTGGCATATTCCTCCAACTTACATATTTGCTACCTCTACATCAGGAGCAGTAATGTACAAATGCTCATAACTGAGCATTACCCTTGCCTGGCAGAGCTTCTTAAGGTGTCAAGCCTGAATTCAAAGCAATTGGCAAACATGAAACCTTTCTATTTACAAAGACAACAGGGGAAAAAAACCCCAAAAACAAAACAATAAACCCACCTAAAAATCATAACTCCATCACTCTTAGAAAATGCTCCCACCTCCTTAACATGCTGCCCTAAGGTACCTACAAGATAAAAGGGTCTCTCCACACATGCTATACAGACTCCTTTGTGAGATGAAAACCATTCTCACTCCAGGGCCAAACAGCAAGCCGAAAAGTTGGCATTACACAAGAAGACCAAATATTCCTGAACTCCAAGGGAATCCACATGAGAATAGGTTCTAATCTTTCCTTAGCCAGATGAAGTCTGAATTACCAATAAAATCTCTCAGAAAGTGAGTGGAAAGCAGCCAACTATACTAACCCTCTTGAAGAGGAATCAGAGCTAAAAGAAAAGCCAAAATGTTACCAGAACAAAGAACTTGCTAGCCCAAATGAGAACTCATGCCCTTTCACAAGGTCTCCTCTGAAAACATGGACGTGAGGTAAACTCTTAATGCAAATAATATGACAATGTTTCAAACCATGATTCGGCAGATTTAACTGAAATGGTATTTATTTTATGAAACAAAAGATGACAAATTCTATATAAATCTCTAGGCAGAAGGCAAACCCACTGGGGAGCACGTCCCACTTATGGTTACAGAGATGAGAGCAAAATTCCTTTAAAAAAAAAAATCCCCCAAACCACCGAATTGCCACAAAATCCATCCTTCCTTTGCAGACATTCTCAAGGGAGCGAAGCAGGGACCCGATTTGGGCACCCAAATTCTGCCTCCCCCGGACCCGAACCTGGAGCCGGTGCGACTGCAGCGCCCCCCGGTGGCAGCCGGACGCAGCCGCCGCCTGCCCCGCAGTCTCGGCGGCTCCCGGAGCCAAACACCGCCCGTGCATCCTTCAAAAACATCGGCTACTGTGGCTCTGTTAAGGCTTATCAGGATTTCTGGGTTGAGATGCCTGCATTTTGTAACTCTTTGTTTTAATCTGTAACTTACTAGTGTTTGTTTTTTGCCTGCTTAGCAATAACTCTTACTCTCATCACTTCTTTAGGCTACAAAGCCAACAAGCTTGAGGCACACCAGGACAGCTGGAAAAAGCAATAATCTAATTCGACTGTGTTACTGGTGTACTCAATCTCAAAACACTGGATGAATTAGAAGTGATAGCTGTAGAAGTCTCAAAGCATAAAAGTCATCACACAGTCACAGAATAACTTAGGCTGGAAGGGACTTTCCCAGATGACCCATTTCAACCCCTTGCCTAAGCCAGGCCCAGCCCAAATGAAACCGCTCAAGGCCTTGCCTCGACAGTGAGCAGTAGATAATTAAGCGAAAATATGCAGCTTAAAGAAATCAAAGTATTCTCTTTCTAGCTAATAAACCTAAGGGTACTCTGTATCACAAAAAAATGAAGGTCAGTAAGGCCATGCAGTGAAAGACCTGGAACTTTTAGGAATTACCTTGATTTGCCTAATACATCAGAAGATACACAGCACGCAGATTCCAGACCCTTGGTGAGTGAAGGTTCAGTTAATGATTTTCACTAATGCAGGTCACTAAAACCAGCTGAAAGCACTGAAAAAGACTCCTCAAATCGCTGGAGCCAAGAGAGACAGCAAATTCAGGAGTAAAACTGGTAAAAGGAAGTTGATGTACACAGGACAGCAGTAGATGGGAAGATAAAGACAAAGGCAGGAATTGAGACAGTAAGATAATCAGAACCAGTAGATATAGATTACAGAACATGGAAAATAGATCACGTTTGTACAAAGATTTAATGGAACCAAATGAAAGGAGGTTTAAAGTAAGAGGGAGAATAATGGGCAAAGATAATAGATATGAGTACCTATAAGCAAATATAATCCCACTGGGGAGATGAAACATGTAGAGAGCAATTTACAGGTTAGTCACCATGTCTAGGACAACCAGTAGATGGAAATTTTTTGATAAACACCTCAGTCCTCCTTGCAAAAAAATAAGCTACATTGTGGGGTCTGGTTAAATGAAGGAAGTTAGCAAATCTACACATGAGAAAGAAGATGAAAAGAGAAGCTAGTTACAGTTTGCACCACCTTTGCTATATAAAATTCATGGTGACACCATAAGGAAGAAGAGGGACCAAGTTCTTTGAGAGAAGAGGATGACAGAGCAGAAAATAAAGGGCAAGGAGAAAATAATAAGCAAAAGATAATTGAGCAGTGTTGCTCTGAATTTGGAATCAAAGCAAGGAGATCTAGAAAACAGGACATGAAAGAACAAAGATTGATCACAGACAAGATCTGGTTGATCGGAATTTTAAGAGTAAGGTCTCTTGAAGCAATTGAGCATACAATTAGATTTGGTAGTTAAATTTAAGTGCACTCATGCCGAACAACCATACCACACAGAAGCAAAAGCAATTCCTTATCTCTTCCTAGATGACTCTGTATCTATTGAAAAGGAAACTGGGGAGAGGACAAGGAAGGGACTGGGACAAAAGCACTGCACATTAGTAGCAACTAATGAGCCTAAGCCAGTATCATCCCATATTGAACGTCTGGTGACCCAACAAGTACCATTTGCTCTAACAAAGAGGAAAAAAAACACATGATAGCCGAGCGGTCTGCTGAATAAACATGATATTTTGGCTTGTGAACAAATAGCTTTCAGTATGCAAAGGAAGATTTGACTTATCAGAGAAAGGTCTCTAGATATTTTAATCAGACAATTACAATTGGACAATCCTTGCAATGGTTTTGTACACATAGTCATACTAAAAGAACAGGGCCTATAAAAGGCAGATTATTTTGCAGACATTTTAAATAATGTTATTAATTACTTGAAAGGTCATCATCTAACAGAAACATGAGCCAAAAACAGTTACTCTGCATGTCAGATTCCTCCTTCACTCTCCAGGCCACTATCATTTCTGTGATATTTATTAGTCATTTCTTCCACATTTGCTGTAATTTCAGAGATGCTTTTCTTGTGTGTCAGAAATAATGGAGTAGTCCATTCCTTCCAATTCTGCCAAAGGGATTGAACAGAGTAAGTAACCAACAACAAGCATCTCTATTAAATACCACTTTTGTTTTCTCTAAGGGTTTTCTAACTCAGGTGAATCACCTGGGGCAGACACACCGAGGTGGGGAAAGAGAGGGAAGATGACACACTTCAGTACAAATTCACAGTAAGAGAACTTTACCTGCAAAAGCTATTTTTATTACCTACAAATAAGGCTTTCAGCTGACACTGAAAAAGCTAATAGAAGCTGCTGCCTTTTTCTGTTAAGATTGCTTTCTGTTAAGTCTTCTCTATTCTCTCATCAATTTTAATACAAAAGGTTATTCCCATTTTCAGATCAGAATGAGACTAAATACTTAAAGATATTAATAAGGTTACAACATATTCTTGCTAATAAATTTGACAACTTGAGTATGCTTACTCACATTATCTTGTATAAAAACACTAAAATATCAAATAGGAGTATAGAAATATTTACTATCATGCAGTACACTATAACTGTTATTCACTGTACTAAACCAACAAAAGATTACTACAGGAACTAAACAGAAGAAAACACACAAATGAAAATTGCACTGCAAGTTTGACAAAAATCATTACAAATCAGTTCGATCCAGAAAATTCAAAAGAATTCTCTCTCATCAAGATAACCTTTATGTAGAAGCTGACAAAGAATTGAAAATAATTGTATCTAACCTTTCTAAAAATCTACCACTAGTCCTTTGAAAAGAAAAAATAAAAAGAAATGTTAGTCCAAAGGAGCTGATTTTTAATGTGAAAGCACCTGAAATAAAGACGTCATTAGTCTTGAGGTAGATTAGATGCCCAATGATTTCAATTAATCAATCAGCTGGCAAGGCTGATTTACAAAATATTTTTAAATGGGTATATAGAAGTTTCCTTACACTTTTAGTACACAATAATGTTATATAGAGATGAAATATACATTTGCACAAAAAGATTAAGCACATTTTGAAAACTGTGCAAATAAAGTTAGAGTACTTACAGTTGCACTTACCATCCAATAATCTTTGGAGGGAAACAAAATATCAATCTTTTTTGTCTTGGGTTGTTTTGGTTTTTTCCCATACTGGATAAAATTTCAGAACTTTAATGTTATAGTCTATTTTCATCAACCAAAACAAGTATTTACTGCCTATGTATGAAACCAATAGGTAATACCAACTTGTAGATTTAAGAACTGTAGAATGGTCAGTAATTTCTTCCCTTTAAATGCCACTTGATACTGCAGGAAGCAAGCTTACAAAATGGATGGAGTTGACTTTCTGTTCTTCCTCAGGAAAAGCTTTTGCAACCAACCTTTGTTGCTGAGGACAAGGCTAGAAGATTCTGTAAGAGGACTCCTCCCCATGAATTCCTTTTCTTCAAAATTGTAAGAAATACTCTTTTCTTGCTGCTGCAGAAATTTAATTTTGTCAGTTCCACTACTCCTGATGGAGGTGGGTGGAGAAGTAATGAGACAGATTTGAGTAAAATCAAATTCATCTAAGATGTTGCATTTCTATCTGAAAAGAGAATACAGATACTACCACAGTGGGACCACAGCTCAAACAGAAAATAATTGCTTCTCCTCTGCAGATAAGCAGGAAACACTAGTGCCTAAAATAGTAGGAACTAGTGGATTTACCACCAGTATTTAATAAACACTAAAAGGCCGCTCCCAACAGTTGCTTGACAAATGGCTTAAAGTGAAAATGTTATGTTTTCAAATGCAAACCTTAAAGTCTTCTATGTCCTGGAGAGCCTCACATGTTTCAGCTGAAGGGACTGGTCCCTCTCTAATAAAACAGGACTCAACAATTCAGTACAGTCAGTTTAGGTCTTTGCTTACCAGTGAAATGATGCCTCTCTCTCAGGTGGGTCAGAGTTCTGCCCTTGGCTTCCAGATAGCTTGGGAACAAAGAACCAAACACAACCTCAAATAGCTCTGCACTTAGTGCCTTACTGGCACTGCTTTTTCACCTGGTCTAAGCCTACCTTCCCTTCTCACACCTTCTTTAATCCCACTGCTTTTTCATTTCAGCATCCTACCTCCAACTCCTTGCACCACACCTTCAGGACCTGGATCCTCTACCTTCCACAGCACTCCCCGTCACAGGTGAATGTGCTGTACTCTGTTTCCTGCTCACTGTGGCCAGTGGCTGCCCTTATTCCCTTACGGAGTCATGACAGCACAGCAACTGCCTGAAGCCTCACTGAATCACGAAAATTTCTGATCATGCAAATTCTTAGAAGGGAAGATCAAATTTGGGATGACACCACAAAATGTTGTAAGTAATGAATCAAACTGTAGTGCTAACAAAATGTTATCTGCTACACCACTACAGAAATCAACAACATGGTCCAGATCTGACCAGACAGCAACTAACTTTCATCCAGAGGCTACAGTCATCTTGTCTAGATCCTGACAACTCTGCTGTCTTTGTCTATCACAGCATTAAAACCTGTTCATCCAAGGGGGTGAATTTACATGCCAGAAGCATGCTTGGCACACTGGAATCATTCTGAAAGGTGGTGTTGTGACACTGGATACACAAGGCCTTGCTCATAGTATGAAGGCCCAGCTGTCTGTATAGAGAGGCAGGCATTATAATCTTTACCACAGAGCAGTATTTGGCCACATATTCTGTTGTTTATAGAAAGAGCAGAATATTGCACCGATAACACACTTCCCTAATGTGTACAGGTAACATGAACAAATAGATTACTTCTTTCATCCAGTACATGCAACTTCACATCCCATAGTAGTAAGTAAAGAACTGGAGGGTAAGGTTCAGAGGAAATTAATAGTGGCTCCACAGAATTTTACTTACAGACATACACTAATTATCAAAAGCTATAAGTATCCACATCTGAGCAACTTAACTCTCCACAATGTAATCCCAGCCATACTGTGCTAATTCTGGTCTACTTCATGCAGACCAAAACCATTACATTCAGCTACATTAATAATTCTACCAATGTATTACCTGGCAGCAAAACAGACACAGAGAACTGGCAGATGTATGCCAGGAGCACTCAAACAAGGCCCAAGACTTCCAACATTAGACACTTCCCAAGCAAATACAAATACTAACTATGAAGTGGCCTTTCTGGTTCTGACCTCACCTGAAGTAATTTCCCTGTGCTGGGGCTTTACCATGCTCTTGCAAAAATGCATCACCTTCATTCTCATGGCTCTTAAGTCCTTTTTTTATTTCTTTTGCTAACCTACATAAAAATCTCTTAGAAAGCAATTAGTGTAACTGTTTTAGGTAAAAGGTCTGGAATTTGAGCTTTAGGTTTCCATAGTTATAGTGTAGCTTACCTATTTAGCTCAAGGACTGTAACTGTTACATGTAAAAGGTCTTTAATTTGAGTTTTAGGTTACTGTAGTTACAGTGTAGCTTACCTATTTAGTTTGGAGTCAGTGTAGCTGTTACACGTAAAAGGTCTGGAATTCCAGTTTCTGGCTTCTGTAGTTATAGTGTAGCTTACCTATTTAGCGTGGAGACAGAACAATTAAAACACTTTCAGAGGAAACCAATTCCTTCTTGTCCACTTTCCAAAACTTCTGTGTTGAGAGGTTTGCAACAGGTATTGCCTCCCATTTTTTGCTATCCTTTCAGAACAGCACTAGCTTTGTGAATTACTTCACTATCTTATCATATTTAGTTCTTTAGACAAATTTTGTTGTACATACTTCTCATGGGAAAATCTAAATAGTTCTGACCAGAGAAATAAGTCGTGTTAAGCAACTGTAGTTGCTTCCTTTACTTGCAGTTTCTGAAGTCTCAGCTATCACTACCATTTTGAGCCAAGCATTCACCTGATGAGTAGATATTGTACGTGCACCTTCTGCTGCACATTTTAAGCCCGCAACTTGTTTTTTTTTCACTAGTGCTGAATTTAAATCACATTCCACATTTAAGCTCAGCATTTGTTTCCAGTTTGTTCAGGAGCACTACTATAAACCAGATTCTGATGGTCTGCATTTTGCATCCACGAAAAAAAATCACATTAACTTCATTCTGATAGAAGGCTGTTGGCAACTACTCCATATAGGGAAAAGATTCATATTCATATCTTTCATCCTACATTGCTCTACAAGGTTCATACTTTGGCTTAAATCCCTCTGGTTTTATTACCAGACTAGAATCTAGGCATTCTTTACTACAGAGATAACTCCCCAATATAGACAATTTTCTGAGTGCCAGTGCAGTCAGGATCTTTGCTCCAATGGCATCCCACCAAGGCTGGCAAGTTCCACAACTGATTTATCTGATACATGATCTTGGGAATCTCAGCTCCATAGAGTAACCCATGCCACAGCAGGAAGATTTACACTTCAACTTATTAGAATGAAAACATACATGAAATGGGTCCCAAACACCATTATAGGAGGCTGCATTACTGCGTGTTCTTTCTATTGCTTCTTTTAGTCTTTTATCAGAAGCTTCTCAAAATATTTCAAATTATGTTTAGATCCCACCTCTACTCATATCTTCCCTAACCTCAGCCCTCTCTATTGAAAATATTTTTGTCACATATTACCTCTCCTTCTGCTCCCTGGTGTACCTCTTAGTAAATAAGGCAGAACTCGGAGATCAGAGGACAACATTCACTCCTGTTATGTTTTTGACTATGGCAGAGAAAACATGGAATTCTGATCTTAGCCCTCAAGGCTAAATATGTTTAAAGAGGACTTGCACACCCTGAGATCAGCTCAGCTGGTTAGAGCATGGTGCTAATAATGCCAAAATTGTGTGTCCAATGCCCATACAGGCCATTCATTTAAGAGCTGGACTCGATGATTTCTTCCAGCTCAGAATATTCTGTGAGTCCGTGTAAAACACAGGGGTATTTATGTGTGCTTTAGCACAGATGTGGGATGCCACTATTTTAGCATTTTGTACAAGGCATAGGCCAAAGAGGTTTCACAAAGACAGTTAAATGGCCATCTCTGTCAGCCAACAGAACAAGATATCCTTGTGCTCCTCCAAAGAGACACACAGAAAACCGACAGTATCCTTCAGACAACAGAAAAAAATGTTAAAGTCTCTATAAAAGTCGACTTCAATAGTACATCACGCTATAGTTTTCCAGTTACTTGCCACCTATACATCTTTACCCTAAATATGAAAATAAAATAGCTCCAATTTGTGCTGGGGAGCTGAATACCAAAGTTCAAAAGAAGATCAAATTGCTACCTTGATAAAAATAGGACAAGTTAGAAGGATGGGGACAAAACAAGACACTGAGCTATCACCTGTTGAGCAACCCTTGCAATTTAACACATGATGTAAGCCACTCATATTTTATTAGTTTTAAAGTATGTCAAATATGAGAACCTAGATCAATGGTGCCCTACAGCAAAGTAATTTTGCTCAACAAATGAATAATCCAAAGTACATACAGGCTAGTACTTCACTGTTCTATACTTACTAAGTCAAATTTGATTACTGTGAAATGTTAAAAAATATTTCCAAACATCTACTTTCCATATGTAGCTCATCACACCACTGTACTATCAGAACAAGTTCCATGCATTAGTATTAATTCTCAACATTAGCAACAAGGACAGTAGAAACTTTTGGTTTAACCATGATTCACAGGTATTTGTTTATTGCACATAAAATGCACTTTTAAAAAATCAGTTTATGGTAAAATTGACTGTATGCTTTGGACAGAAGCAGCTATTCAAATGTACCACAGAATCAACATATTAGCTGATGCTAAAGTTTAGAGTCACTTGTTAAGAAGGTAATCCATGATGGACTATGCACTAACCTCTCAACACCATACACAACATATTAGCATACATGATCTGTTCACCAGGAATCTTGTGTATTTTTGCAGCTCGCTATTCAACAGAATACAGTCTACATTTTCCATCTAACACATTCCAAAAACTCCTCTTCCTGCTGATGCTAGAAAATATAACTATTACAGATGGCACCAAAACGGATAAAAACATTAAAAAGTATCACCTGATGTATCACTTTAGTAATTTCTGTCAGTGTAAAATGAAAAGAAAAAGGTAAATACATTTATACAGCTATCATAGTACTTCCAATGACTGCAGGTCATAGAGAACATAATTTGAAGGCACAGTGAAGGAGAATTTAGGTATTTTCCCCACTTTTCCTTCAAAAATGTTCTCAGAACCATAACTTCAAGGTATCCATTAATAGTATAAAATAGCTGACCAACCCAGTCAACCAGGTGCATGAATTTACAGCCAGCAGGGTGACTACTGGCAGGTGAACCAGGATCTCAGTACCCACCCCCTTTCTCCACAGTTATGCACCAAAGAAAATCTGGACTCCCATGCCAAGCTCTGACAAGAAATTAATTTCTCTCTTCACTTTACCACCTGACTGCTTATCCTGATGCCATATTCCATTTTTGCTTCACATTTATACCACCGAGATTCCAGAATATACTCAGTGAAGGTACTTTTCTAAGCTATATGCTGACTGGAAAGCAACGCTCCCTAGAAATATGGGACTTACTGATCCACTTAGATCCACTTGAGATGGGGCTCAGAGCAACCTGGTCTAGTGAGGGGGAGGGGAGTTGGAGCTAGATGGTCTTTAAGGTTTCTTCCAACCTACACCATTCTGTGATTCAATGATCTCCCTTATTCCTTCACCCAAAGGCAAGATTTGAGAATTATACCAGATCTATCATATCTACTCAACCTTAAGGCCATTTCACTTGTCTTTGCAGGAAAGAGCTCAAACGGTATAGCCACAAACACAGTATTAAAACACGCAGTCATCATCATCTACTGCATTATTATTATTAGTCCCACCCGAGCCTTTCTTTATTGATGCCTGATTACTGACTGTTAGGGCATCGTGTTTTTTCAGCAACACCACTTAGTGGATGCTTCTCACTGTGCAGCACGATGCTCTCAAGGAGAAGCAAAAATTTTTTTCCCAGAAAAGGCCAGGCCCTTTACCTTGCTCTACACACAGAAAGTACTTGCAATTTCCATGCATTAAACCATCTTCTGTGCTTAAAACCTAAGTAAGAGCTGTCTCGTAGTTATGTAAGCAGGAATGACCAGACGTGACTGAAATGCTGTGAGAATTCTGCTTGTGTCTTCTCCTCATCATACACTACATCCTCAATGCAGGAATCTGACCAGAGCAGGTGAACCTTTGTGCACACATGGATGGAGTCCCAATGCAGTCAACAGGCTTTGATCGACCACAAGGAAATACACACATTTATCAGGCTGGAGAAACAAGACCTCGCTTGGGAAATGTACTGACACCGGCGGAACAAAAAGCAGGCTCAGTGCAAAAGTAAGAGGTGAAAGGGCCGCAAACAATAGGACATTGAAAAATAATCCCTTCTTGCCATTCCTCTGCTGTTTTATTAGTGCAATGTTTTGGACACAAATTCACATATACGTATAAATACATATATGTGTGTATGTGGACATAAATAAACATATATGTATTTACATTCATTTCACCACCCAAGTATTAGAAACCACACCCCACCCCCACCACAACTACCTCCCTCCCACCAACAATCACTTTTGCTTCCAGTCTGAACTCAAGTGGCATTGTTTTTGCTGTAACATCCAGTCCATTGCATGCAGGCAGTAATTTAAATGCAATAGTCTCCCCTGCAAAACCATCACTGGCTTCAGAAAAGGCACGTAGCCCTACTGCTAGTAACGCACACTTTTTTTTTTCCTTACTAGCCATTTGTTGGATTCATATTGAACTAAAAAGAAATATATTTTATATTTATTTTCCATTTTCTAAATTACTTTAAATCTACACCCTTAAAGTAAAATGATCTGGCTTCTTCTGACATTTACAAATAATATTTGATAAACAAATATGCTTTACTGTATTTTTAATATCTGGATTTTTCCAAGCATGTATGAGGGTGGATAGTCCTACAACCTTTACAAGAACTAGCCATACAGTCTCCAGGAATATTTGGAGTATTTATATTCATGTACTGAAAAAAAAAAAACCTGTCAGATTTTCTGATGGCTGCATGCTAGATTGAAAATCCCAGCATGATTTAACGTATGGAGTATAGATGCTTACTGAAACAACCGAAAATTGCACATACTGTCAGTACTGAGCTTTGAGCAGTCCTGCAAAACAGTGGTTTAATGCAACAATTACATGCAACAAATAATACCACACTGTGAAACTGAGGAGTTTATTAAGGTTGATATGCTGCATTTCCTGAGTGAAATTCCCACAGCAAGTAGTAAGCAAATAATAGCTTCAGCAATAAAATTATAGAGATTCTACTACCATACAAACATTTTGGTAAAGAACCAATTTAACTCTGCAGCTGAAGCCACACGTTCCATGTGTAGGGAATTTTAGTAAGCATATCAATGTCTGCCCTAAGTCACCAGCAAGGACTCCTTGCAAAACCTATTACAAACTTCACCGCCACCCTAGAGTGTTTACAGTTACCTTCCTTGGATGTATGAAAAGGTTAAAAGCCAAACATATCGCCTTTTTTTTTTTTCTTTTTTAAAGCAGACCTCTTTAGCTTACTTAGTGTGGGCAGCACTAGCTCCTAAATTTAACAATCATTATCAACCAGTTTTAAAGCAAATGCCAGTCGGAAACTACTCCCGCACATGAAATACATGGGCAATGACTGATACCAGCCTCCTGACTGTTTAATGTCTGTTAGCAAGAAGCCCATTTTCTCTCAGATCTGTTTAAATATGCTGTTTAGCGTCTCTCCACTTTTAAAAGTGTTTACTCCTCCTTTCAGCCGACGTATTTAAAAAAAAAAAAAAAAGCCAAAACCAAGAAGCGAGCATAAATACGTTCAAGAAGTATGGCAAATTCCCTTCTCCACCCCCAGAGCGGTAAAGCCACAGCATATGAGCTGTAACTATGGCCTTGGGAATTACAAGTTCCCCTGGCTCTTTTACCACACAAATATCAATTCAAGTTACAAGAGCCCTATCCTCTTATACTTAATGAAGATTGAGCCAACGAGCCCGCACGCCTTCGCAGGAATGTTTTCTTTCCGTTTTCCTAACAAGGCTCTCTTCCCATACCGGTCCTGGATGGACTGCAGAAGGGTGTAAGTAGAAGGATCATCACACCAGTGTTTAGTGGAGGAATAAATCAAACATGGCTTCCCCCTCCATACATTTCCAGAGTTACATTCCCTCCTGCTGCCGTACAATCCCAGTCTTACCCGGCGGGAAGGGGCAGGAGCAGCCTCCACCTCCCCACACTTTCACCGCCACGGGGGGAACATTTGCAGCCTCCCCACCCCTTGAGGAGGCGGTTTAAACCACGGGGAGGCTTTTTTTTTTTTTCCCCTTCCCATTGGTCCGGTTCCCC
>VXAU01003783.1:1279896-1337573 GCA_013399695.1 Formicarius rufipectus | reverse complement strand
GGGGCGGGGGGGCGCCCCCCCCCGCCGCCCCCGCCCCCCGCCCGGGGCCTGCGGGGACGTGCCCCGGGTGCCTCCTCCCTCCCCGCGGAGCGGGAGAGCCAGCCGCGCTCCCGGCCTACCAACCTGTGCCCTAGCGCATCCTCGCCCGCGGGGAGCCGGGCGCGGCGGCGGGGGTGGTGGTGGTGNTCCTCCGGCCAGAACCAGCGCGAAAAATCCGCGGCGCTGATTGGCCGGCGCCGCCGCGCGGCCCCCGCAGCGGCCGTTTCAAATCCCCCCGCGCGGAGCCGCCCGCACGCGCGGCCGCGGGAACGGGAATGGGAGCGGGATCGGTCCCCGCTGGGAGGGAACGGGAGTGGGGCTGGGAACAATCCCAGGTGGGAGGGAACAGGAGCGGGACTGGGAACCGGATCGGTCCCTGCTGGAAGGGAACGGGAGAGGGGCTGGGATCAGGATGGGTCCCCATTGGGAGGGAATGGAAGCGGGACTGGGAAGGGGACTGATAACCGCTGGGAGGGAACAGGAGCGACACCGAACGGGAGGGTGCGGGGTTGAGAACGGGATTGATCCCTGCTGGGCGGGAGCGGCAGCGGTATTGGGATTGATCCCGGCTAGGAGGGAACGGGAGCGACACCGGTCGGGAGGGAGCGGGAACAGGATTGATACTCGCTGGGCGAGAACGGGAGCGGCACCGGGAACGGGACTGAGAAAGGGTTGACCTCCGCTGGGAGGGAATGGGATTGATCCCGGCTGGGAGGGAACGGGAGCGACACCGGCCGGGAGGGAGTGGGACCGGGACTGGGACGGACATCCCCTAGGAGGGAACGGGAGCGACACTAGCCTGGAGGGAGAGGGGCCGGGAACGGGAATGGCACTGACCGGGAGGGAGCCAGAGAGAGCAGGGCAGCCCGCGGGGCGGTCCGGCCCCCAGGGGGACGAGAGCGCTCGCCCACCCCCGGTGCCAAACGCTTGTTTTTAAATACCTCCGTGCCACTGTTGTTATTTATCTCCCGCTGGGATGCCGGCCCCGGGGAGGGGGAGGTGGGAAAGGGCCCTCCTCGCCGCTGGCCTCAGCCACCGTGCACGTGCGCTCTCTGGAAAACCCTGATTTAAGCCAAATGTTTTGACTTTGCGTAGGACTGCACACAATTTGGAGACTGTCGGGTGGTTGTAAGAGCCCAAGTGCGCCTGGCTGCGAATTACCCGGGCTGTCTTTTCTGGAAGTATGGCCTGCATTACTTCTTTATTATTTTTTTTGTTTAAGTTTGCATCAAAATAAGTACACGTGCTTGCAATGTGCTAATGGAAAGCACAGCGGGTTTTTTAATTAATTTTTTTTTTTCAGGTCAAATCGTTAAATACCTGTCATGTTGCGATGGGAACAAATATTCTCATGAACTCTTGCACCATGTAATGTAAAGCAGGTAATGGCCAACTTTTTCAGGCTTTCGATGGTTTAATAAAGGATTAATGGAGCCACTGAGAACCTCTGTTTTTTGTACAAGGCAGAGAACAGAGGTTCCCGGTGCTATGGATACTGTATTAACCTGGTAGCTAAGGGCCTATAGCAACTCCTGTGAAGGTAAACATGATAATTGAAGGGGGGAACACACGGCATCATACTTCATGGGTAATGGTGAAATTAGGCCATCTGTTACAGAAAGGCTCAGCTTATTTTTTTTTTTTCCATGTAGTTCTTAATTTACTTTCATGTTAAGAGTTTGTTGATGTGTATTTAATGGTTGGTGCGCTTTCTAGTTAACAATTGAACAGTGTTAATTTTGTGCTAATTACTTAGTAATGGAAATCTTAATCGTTGGCTGATTAAAACTTTAATCTCAAAGTGGCTGAATGAAATCAGTCTGTAGTGATAAGGTACCTTAACTTGTTTTAGAGCCTTCTTGTAAAAACAAAACAAAACACTATCTTTAAGTGTTAGACAAACAAGGTTTAGCTTCCAAATGTCAGTGTTTACACCATTAAACAGAAAGATAAAGTGCCATTCCATTTTACAACAGCTAATTTGAACTAAGACTCAGGACAATTTTATCCATCTTCCTTTCAAAAGTTCAGTTAAAAGCATTTACAGAGAAAGGATAGATGCTTTCTACTTAAAAAGAGAGACACCAGTATCAATACAAATAAATAGAAGTACAAATATGTTACTCTTGGTGTTTACATAAGGGACTATACAGGCGTGTTTTTCTTACATAGTTGAACCATAATGCTAACAAAAGTACAAAACATGACATGTTTGCAGTTCACTTCCCAAAAAACCCCCAAACTTTCATAAAAAAATGAGGCTAGTTATCAACAATTGGCATAATACAAATGCTTTTTTTATGTTCTCTTGGGAATAAATTCTGTGTTTGGGCCTAATGATATAAATTCATCTTTATGTATGACTTATAAAAGAGAAAAAAAATTATTTTGTACTTATTGATAATGCACAATATCCTCCAAATAATATGCTTCCTGTGTTTGCCTTCTGTGTTGGTCCTTTAAGGTTTAAGTGGAAGGATTTTGTTACCATGGTCAAGGTGACAACAAATCTTGCTTAGCCCCTACAACTTCTGTAGATCAATGGCCTTGTCTATGCGACTGAGATTTGTAACCACGTAATTACCTCCTGATAGACCCACCATGCAAATTTCCAGGAAAGCTTATGCTGAGAGTTAAACCTTTGACTGGAATGCTACCAGTTTATTTTGTACATAAACACTGGTGCAAACTTCTCCAATGTCTTGACCCTTTTAAATAGAAACCATGCTTGCAGGATTTTTATTTTCCAAAACAACTGGCTGTTTTCTTGAGCTCTTATTGTGATAATAAAAAAAAAAAAAATCTCATTTTTTCCACTGTAATACACAGACAGGCTTTGGTCCCTTGCAAGAGGGTATAGTTACATTACACTTCTGAAAACTGAGTTAAAAAATTTTACCTCTGATGGCATAAATGCACATGCAGTGCAGAATGAGCTTGTGCTGACAAATCACAGACACGATTCATTACACTTGAGCAATGGCTTTGAAAGAGTCGAAGGAAACATTCTTCAATTGCTTTCTAGTATTTGCAATTTTCCAGGCTGAACCTCTTGGAGATTTTATTCTCTTTCATTATATTTTCTTGTGATTTAGACTATATTTTTTAACAGTTTTGGTTTCAGTGACCTATCCAAGAACTATCAAAGATGTATAACTAGAGCAGATAAAAAGTATTCATTTATTAATGACTCCTGTTTCATTTTATATGTAAAATGTTATTGCTCCTTACTTACATGTTTATAGTGTTAAACAGTATCACGATCAATATCTCTGTTCAACATGATTTAAAATAAATGTAGTGGTTGCGTATTGTCCTAGAAATATTTAAATATTTTGGAGATCATCAATTGGTTACTAGGCCAAGAGATAATTTGCAATTTAAACACTTTTTCAAGATCACTTTTTCAGCAATAACTGTAGTCAGTGCCCATGGTTTCAGGCATTAGGATATGCTGAAATTCTGAAGCTGAAGAAAGTTTTTTGTTGTCACCACAGGGATAGTCAGTGCTGGAAAAGCCAAGGCCCTAAACTGCAGTTGCTGTAGTTCCACTGTGTTAGGCAGAGTCAGAATCAAGGAGTGTGTGTATGTGAAACTACTCTGTGCAATAGTGCAGAGCTCCCTCCTCTGAGAGTTTGGTCAGCCCTCTTAACAAGGGGCTGGGGCACATTTTGGAGTATTTGCTGCCCTTAGCAGCAATGGGGATCAGCAGAGGATTGCTCATCATTGTCCCTACTATCATACATCACCATTACTCTCTCTTTCATGCTGTCAGCCCATCACCTGAGCGCTGACTTTGGCCAGCAGTCCATATTTTTCCTTTGGATTAACAGAGAGCAATCATTGTTTTCAACCTGTCTGAACTTCTTATCTCTGCTAGTATTGCTAGGACAGAGCCACTGATCCTTCAGCATGTCAGTCCATGGGTCCTCATGGCTGATGAGAAAAATCTTTATCAGCATACATGTCGTTGACCACGCAGCATATTGCATGCTGTTTAATATGGAGACAGCAAGCTGCTGGTGTCAAATTAAGAAAGAAGAAAGTATAAACCACAAATCAGTATTTCAAAATATTTTATATTAAGTATAGCATATTCATCCTCAAATTATAGTAGTAAACATGTTCTTGAGAACTTACACATACATCTGCTAATTAATTTAAATAAAAATTCATTCAAAATGGTTATTCAAAAAATTTGGCATTGTGCATTAGAATCACTTCTAAATTAACCTGAAAATGAGAAGGTACAGGCTTTTCAGACTTTTTATGTGTTTTGTGTAATCTCATATAGAAATGTAGTAATGGTATTTTTTCATTCCGAGTTGATTCTTTGGGAAAAAGAAAATAATCTACTTAGAGAATTTCAAACAGAATTAGTCTCTGTCCAAATGAGAGGCCTCTTAAGGGCCTAACTGCAGCTTATAGCTTAAATACTGATCAGAGTAAGAGATGGTAACCTGATGAAAATACACAGTTAAATGTGAATCTTCTTCATACTATGAGTTATACACCAGTCTGTTTACCTAATGTATTTTCAGATAGGAAAAGAATGGAGTAAATGTCACTTTTCTCGCAAATACCTATTTGTGTTTGCATCATTTCTACTGAGCAGAAGGAAGGAAAGTGTAATTGAGGAAGCAAAAGGAAGAGGAAAGTTGAAGTCATAAGGGAATGGGATACATCTTCAGGGCAAGGCAGAGGCCAGGAGAAAGGAAAACTGAGGAGCATGTCCCTGCTGTTTTCCAGTGTTGGGATGATAAAAACCAGCTGTATATCAATTCCTAGCAGCTAATGTGCTTCAGCCTGGAGTAAGTGACTTCAGTGCACTAATAAATTTAACCATAGAGTTATATGTCTCTAATTATCTTCAACATCACTATGACTTAATTTAAACATTGCTGGCATTTAGAATAAAATAAATCTAATCTGTGTAGAAACACACAGCTTGAGGATTCAAAACAACTCTTCTATCTCTTGATAGCATAGTATGTTACTGTGTTTGTAAGCATAAATTTAATTCCATTGAGAAGTATAAATACCAAAATACATTCATAATCAAAATTCATGTTTAGCACTAAGAGCAAAAATACAGTTGTTTTTTTTCTCAATATATTTGTTATGTATTGCTAGATCTTAGCTCATTAGAGGTAAAGCTTAACTGTAATTCTTGCTTTTGAGGAGCCATAATGTAGATTTAAATGCTAAATTCTTCTGCATTTCAAACTGCTGACGTATGTTTAATCTTTCTGTAATTTTTGGTCAGTGATAATCACAGTGTGGTAAGTTATATAGCAATGGAAGTCTTGAAGAGTGTTTTTTCTTCATTTTACCAGAGAAGTGACTACTGATATTTGGCCAAGGCCAAAGAATAAAGTTTGTTAAGGGTTGAATAGGCCAGATAGATAATGCTACTACTGTTTTCAGCAGATGCTAATGCAGTGTTTTATTTTGCACATATATTAATCTTTGCTGCCTCAGTACAGAATGGTGAGGGTAACTATGTCGGTCCTAAAGGTTAATTTCATTCTTTTTTAAGGCATGCCATTATTCTGTTAACAGTAATTGGTCTTTTTTGAATGATTAATTTGATCATATGAACTGTTTCTAATTATATTGGTGGCTGGCAATTTCCTGTACTGAGAAATTACAGCTGTGATCATATCCTATTTACTCAGTATATATGCCTTGAGAAAAATGCTCACTGACAGGCATTTTCAGAAACATCCACTAATTTTGAGAACTGTTTGGAGACTTTATGTAAGATGCCTAGCACTTGTTTTAGGTTGGTGTTGAGTACGTGCAAACATACTTGACAAATGAGGGCTGAAACAACTGGATTTGAGGCATAGGAGGAGCAGGCTTGAAAAGGCAGGCCTAACTGCTAAATTATCACCTGTGCTGTTTCTGATGTAAAAACTGAAAGGAGTAGGATGTGTTTCTTCCACATTTTACAGTGTTCTTACACTCCAGCTCGACATGCCCACTCCTGTAAGCTCTATTTGCTCACTTCAGTTATTGTTAATGAGGCAGAGCGTGCACTCTGCCAGGCATTGCAGGGCTGTGTGAGACCCTCCTGCCTGGTGAACCAGCCCTGGCATGGACCAAAAGCGCTGCTGGGCTGCCTGCAGGACTCACGCTGTCAGCAGCTCAGCCCTACACACAGGACTGTTCCCACCGTGGCAGTTCTGGCTCCAGTGCCAAATCTGCGTCCAGTTTACATACAGCAGAAAAACATGAGGCTGCCTCAGCTGCATTTACAGCAGCTGAACTAAACTGTGATTCAAGTAAAGACTGTGCTCAGCAGAGAAGAGCTGTTGGGCTTGGCCAGTGTGTAGAACACAGCCTACAGGAAGACTCACCCACCCTGCGTTGTCTCACACTGAAGCTGGGCATGGTTGTAGTACCACTGTGCTAATAATAGCATCATTCCCGTGGGCACACACCACCCTGTGTTGACCACTCCTGTTGGAGCACACTCCTCCTTTTGCAATTGCTACAGCAACTGGGCATGTGGTATTTGCTGAAGGGCTGATGTTACGTGCATCTTCTGGTTCTGAACTGGCTCTTTGAAGCAGGAACAAACTGTTTGCGCCGGTCCAAAGGAGGTGATAGGAAATTAAATGGCACTCAGAATTCAGGAATCTAACTGTGATTCAAAGCCCCAGTTTTTGTCTCGCCCCTGAAGTAGAGGGCCTGAGTAGAGACCAGAAGAGGTACTTTTGCCTCTTGCTAAAAGTACACTACTGATAGCATGCAGCTCGACAGGAGCTGCAATACCAGGATCCCAAAAATGAGCGCTCTCTCTGGTGATCCAACATTGAGGCCTTCAAAGTGCAACTAAGAGCTTTGCCACAGCACTCCATCTTAAATGCACATTTTACACGTTCCTTACTTCATCTACACTTGTAAAACTGTTACATTTGACTTATATTTGGAGTCACTCTGGCAAATAGATGCATTTATCAATACAAGAGGTGTCTCTTTGCATCCCCAATCCTGTATGTTCTAATACAGCTGTATACCCAGTGCCTGAGGGAAGTCTGGTCTAGCCCCCTGTAGACCTGCAGGAAGGAATCACTGCAAGCCTTTTTATGTGCTTCCTGATTTGCCTGTAACCTGCCCTGAGGACTTTTACAGGCAGGCAGCCTGTAGGCCTGGTATGGATAAGTCCTTCACAATACATCAAAGAACTTTATCAGACTTTCACTGACTCAGTGAAGTGGGACCTGTGATCCCTGCCCACTACACACACCCTGCCTCTCCAGCCCCATAGTGCCCTTCCTGATTGCTCTTGACACCTCTGGGGCTGGGACATACATCCGTTCATGAATCAGCTCGGGGACTGCTGTGGTTCTCAGCCTGGTGTGAAAGGTAAACCAGCTCCCTTCACAAATGGATCACAATTCCCTGCTTCAGTGTTTTGGGCCAGAGAGCTTCTGCTGCCCAGCTGCAATCCACTGTCTGCCTTCATCTGCCTGGGGCCATCCTAAAAGTGTAATAAATTATGAGACATGCTCTCAGAATTTACCACTTTGCTGACTGTATGAGCAGCAAATAGAAATCTGAAGCATGCTTTGGAGATACTTTTTACAATGCAGTATAAACACAGTGACTGGGTCTCTTCAGGAGTCCGTGGATATGCCCACACTGGGTTAGTTGCTGGGCCTAACTGATTCAGGAAAGAACATAAAGAAGTCATTGATTCAGTGGGAAACATTTACCCAAGAGTCATGTTTGAACAGCTCAGATCTCGGAACAGAATTCCATTTTGATAATGGCCGATATTCACTTAAAAATTTACTGTGGCTTCTAGAATTAATTTCTATGTTGGTTTAAATAACCAGTTATCATATTCTTTCTGTTCATTTTCATGGTACTGTAGACCTATTAATTGCATGTTAAGTCTTGAATAATTTTAAAGATTTCATTTATGACCCAACTATACTTGCCTGCTAAAAAATCTCAAGGGCAGAGACTTAAAAGCCTTATATGTTTGTATGGCACCAGTATGGGAGCCCTCAGCAAGCAAGTGTCCTGCAAGCAATATTGAAATACAGATGTTAAATAATTTTGTCTTCTGAAAGTAAGAGCCACGGTTTTTACAAACCTTTTGCACATTCATGAATATGTGTCAGGTAGACAAGCACTCCGGAGATTCAAAGATGAATGACTTTTGAAATATAAGCATCCCATCTCAGTATGATTCCTGGGGAGAAAATCTTCTCTTGTCCAAGTATTTTGGATTTATGTAGGCCTGGTGGAGTTCACTGGTGGGTTTATTTGGCAGGTGGGCCTTATTAACCTGCCAGCAAGGGACTGTTGGACCTGCTTGGGTCTGTAGAGCTTGTAAATAAAGATTCTGTCAGGGAAGAAAGATTCTCTTGTGCTTCGGACTATTTATATCTCTTCTAACTGTGGCTGTTAAAGCTTATAAAGAAACAGAAGGTCTGGGATGTGAGACACAAAGCCCTGAGGGAGTCTTACGTGTTGTATTTGGATTGCTGTGTTAATATCCTAAAATAAACATGGCATGGCAAAAGTGGGGAATACTTTTATTGTGATTATTATTAACTCAAAGACATAAATTATTGGTTTTTGAATGGAGTATAGCTGAGCTTGGCTACACAGGACAATAAAATAACCTCTTAATTTAACACTAGCAGCTATTGGCAATCAATGGGAGGCAACATTTAATCAGCTTCATTTCCCTCTTTTTTTATCTTTTTTTTTTTTTTGCATTGTTCTCAGGTTTATTAATTACTAGTATTAACATTTTTTATAGCTCAGCTTAATAACAAATACAGTAAGTTTACAAAAAATTATCATAATCAGTTTATGATAGACTCATCATCAATGGAATTACTTTAATTGGGCAGAAATATTGAAAGGTATGTTGTATTTCAGATTATAAAAACATGTCTTCAAGAAGTCTCTTTGTCTAGTGCAGGTCTGATGAGAAGGTACTTTCTAACTCTGTAACATGTAATTTTTAGCAGGTGTGTCTGAATCAGTGAAAGGACCTTATTTTATTTATCCTACATATAATGTAAGAAAATGTTTTTTTCTCACTCAGAAACTGTGAGTTTGGACCAGTTGAATAATCTTTTTGAGAAAGGTTTCCTTCTGCTTCAGCTGACCTACACCCAAGTGCCACTGCAGTTTAAACGATGGGTTCAGTGTGAGTCAAGATCTTGTGTCTGTATTCCTTTTTCATTCATTTGAAAGTCAATTTTGCAATATTTCTGCCTTCTGTCCTGAACAAACTCAATAAATGTTTTTTGACTTTAGTCGGGTTAGAATGCTACTTATGCATTCTAGGGATATTTTAAAATATTCAGTTTAAAATATACAGTTCATAGAGAATCTGTTGAATTTACAATTACAAACATACCATCTGCAAAAGTATTTGACCCAAGTTGCTGCTGTGGGCCAGGAGAACTTGCTATTGGGGAAGGACAAGTAGGGTGTTGCTGCCAATGCACACTGAGCGGAGAAGGGCTTCCAAATTCTTCTAGGCACCAAAACTTTACAAGTGGAAGCCAGTCAGGAGAGATGCCAAGACAGGCAGTGCCCTTGCTTCTTTTGTTCCACCTCCTTTCCAATGGGCATCTGCTTTATGAGCTGGATCCCTGGCTCCCAGCCCTGCTATGATGTGGGACTGGCAAACTGCTGTGCACCTGTTCTAGGGGGATTAGCCACCAGTGACAGCCCATACCCAGAATTTCCTCTACAGATGGCAGTACCCTTCAACAAGTGAGTCAGAACCATTTGACTTAGAGCTTTTTATAGTTGTTCTTGAGGGTAGTGATAATCATCCTAACAAAGTCTAGGTCTTAATCTCTAGGTCTTAATCTCTCATAATGAATAGCTTGCCATTGGTCAAGGCAGATACCAAGCTGCCCTTCACTCCCAACCCTACCAGCTCTACCTGCACTGGCAAAACACTGCTAAGCTTTCATGATCATCTGTCATCACACTGGGAAGTGAAAGTTGTTTGTTGGATGAGATACCAGGTTGAGGCCAGAATTGACTCCGCTAATTAATTCACCATTGGGAAATCTAAGACAATATTACTTCCTCTGCTGTTTTGATTTTCCTAATGATAAATACATTCATCTGAGAAGTCAATAAACAGCTCATGCTGAAAATCAAGTATGCCAGCATTGGTTTGCAGAACCAGGCTTTATGTTAAGTTTTCCAGTCCAAAGAATCAAATATTGTCTGTATTGTATTCATACATGTTGATATGCACCATCGACCACCCTGGTGTAATTGATACAGAAATGATATTCAATGGGTTTTTTTCTCTGGTCTACAGCTTACAAGCCTCTGCCATTCTAGGAGAACATAGCTTTTGATATAAATATTTTGTTTTATTACTCTTAAAAACTGTGTCCATATAGTTAAAGGAATAAATGTCCTAAATATGATTCCACCCAAGTCCCTCTTTTCTTTATCTTTTTTTTCTCTTCTTTTTGTGTCCTCCTTTTTTCCCCTTTCCCCCCCTCCCCCCTCCCTTTCTACAATAAGAATCAGGCACTTCCTGCTATCCCTAAGCACAAATTTAGTTCCTGGTATATCCACTCTAGTGTATTCAGGAAGGAAGGAATAATCCTTCTGAGGCTGTAGTGCCTTTACAGTGGCTGCAATAGCTGCAGCTCCAGCTGTAGCTCCATACTGGAGGAATTGTGTAATGTTTGATCTTTGGGAGTAATAAGGAACAGGCCCATTCATAGGTGAGAAAAATATGCATTGTGCAACACAGTGAAGCAGACAAATGTTCCTGCATAGAGGAGACTACCATCTGCTAGGATTAAACAATTCATACCAGTCACAAAATTCACTGAATAACAATTTATTTTTTTTCTAAAATAACCCCCTCAGTTTTCTGGCTAGGATAAAGTAAGACTGACTAGGTACCACCTGTAAAAGGTGGATTTTGTGAAAGAAGAGGATGTTAAGTGCTATAGAGGAGAAGGATTCGCAGGAGAAGCATGACAAGATAAAGATTTGTCCAAAATAGGACTGGGAAATGGCAAAGTGGGAACTGTGAGCTGAGTGTGTGGGAGGGAAAGAGGCAAGCATTCATTTCACCCAACACTGAGAACAAAAAAAAGACATGAGTGGAGGGCAGATTTCTGTTTGTTAGTTTGCTTAAAATTAAATGACCTGTTGAGTTCAGTCCTGTAAGGTACTAAAACTGTGTTCATTAGCCATCTAATATACGTTTATCAACGAGTTTGTTGCAAATAGTTTCTATCTGCTCTTTCGGTTAACTACTATTCACCTCACCAAAAAATCCAAGAAGCGACAACCAGCCTGATTACTCTTTCAATTCCATATGATTCTACTTGATTTAGATCTNCCTCCCCAAACCTTCTTCTGGCTCCCAGGGCAGTAGATGTTAGGACAGAACAGCACAGGGTAGGTTACACTGCTGGTGCGGGAGGAAAACAGAGCTGCCTGGTAAAGCAGCCCTTTGTGGAGCATATCAAGCTCTGGCCCCGTTTTGCCATAAATTAGGCAGTTTAATAAACATTTCCTGCAGCCTTTAGTAAACACACTGTTTCATGCTTGAACTTATTAACATGCTCTTATCTGCTATAAAATGTATATAATCAAGAGAGATTTCCAAGTGACAGAGTGATTTGTGAAAACATCCGCATAGTGTTTTTCCACTTGCTTTCAGCCCTGTTCTTGGATTTGCTGGCTGAGACAATGTTTGGAGTAAAGTCACATGATCAATCTGCATTTTCTTGCAGTCTCCCTGAGCTGTTGCACCACTCCTTTTCATGCCAAATATTCTGTTGATCTATAGATTCAAGCTCCTTATTTTAAAGGTAATAAATCAAAATTATACAGTGTTTAGGATTTCAGTCAGAGAGATTATGTCAGAATTAGAACATTCCTGAGTGAAGGTCATATAAATCAATCCTTCAGTTATTCCATTTTCAGATTCATTGTAATGAACAGTAGCCTGCTTGCAGTGAGAAAGCTTATGGTGCTAGAATACTGATAAGATGATACTGCATTCAGAGTACATTTTCCACTATTGGATGAAATCTGCAATGCGATATATGACATATATGCAATGGTCTGTGCTGAAAAGCCTTGAAATTGTCAAATGGTAACATTTTAGGGATGGTGCTAGTTTGCAAAATCATTGAATCCTCTTTATTGCAGAAAGAATTTTAATAACAAAGTAGTAATGAAGGACTTGTGGTAGAAATGTAAAAGAAAAACATACCACTCTTTCAAGTTATCATATTAAACAGGTTAATGGTATACCATGCATGCTTAACAGGAGGGTGTGATTTTCACCTAGGTAGTAATGCCTAACAATTAACATCACTTTTCCTACTTAAAATACTTGACAAGTGATGTAGTTAAGTAGCCATTTTAATTGCTTGTTAAAATTGGAACACTGAGAAGTAAGAAACTTGTCATTTGGATCAGACTTGATGGGATTTGGTGTTTGCTGTCAATTACTCAGGTTGTTGTCTAAATTCCTTGATCATTCATATATACACCCTATATGTACTTCCTAATGTACATATTGAACCCATGCTCACAGGACACTATAAAGCAAATACTACTCTTTGAACACACTCCTACTCACTTTACCCTGGGGAAGTTGCAAAAGCATGCATATCTCTATTTACTACACAGAGCCCTCCAGACATGCCAATATTCCAGGACCTGTACATTCCAGTCTGTTTGCTCGCTTCCCTTTCACTAGTTCTGTGCTTCCCACCAGGATCCCCCTGGGTTAGACATATTTGGTTACCACTCAGTCCTGATTTGCATGTGGCTTCCTCCAGTTCCTGTGCACCCTTGCCCTGCATAGAAGTGCAGCTGGAGGCTGCGGGGAGAAGGAGGAGGAGCTCTCCAGGGTTCTGCTCAACCCGAGGTGTGAGCATCTGGGGAGAAATTACTCAAATCTACCCTTCAATCCAGCCAGCTTGAATCACCTTGCAGAAATGAAGACATGCCCCACGGCTGTAGAGGCCAAGTAATGCATCAAACTGTTAAAGGCTCTCCATTTCAAGGTTAAAAATGGGAACAGGAATTCTGGCAACTCCCTATCTACCGTCCTGCATCATGGTCTTCTGAGTAGTGTCTTGAGTGTGGAACTTGCAGTCCTCCGTATGGTGTTTCTGAAAGGATGGTAGACCAATGGAGGTGGAACCAATGGTTCATGCAGCAGGAGGGGGTGGTTTCAGGAGCAATAATGAAGTTGTGATCTCACTAGAACTGGGCCTGTAGCTGATGGACTCAAGTTTCTGAGGGTATATTCAGGAGCAGTCTTACTGTGTTAGGAATTGCAGGTAGTCCTGAAGTAATTTGAAACATGGTTTTTAAACAAAAATTTTAATGGGAATTTTTAAGGAGGTGACTTCAACATTATCTTTCTGGTTTTACTGAAAATCTAACACCATCGCCTTTTTATCAGAAGGTTCAGTGGGGTCATTTGAAAGAGTCAATGCTACCTGATAGATTGAGGTTGGCTCAGGCTATGCAGTCAGAGAAAACATTTGCAGAGTTTTTACACCAAGCCTGCTGTTTCTAAGTGTAAGAACAGAGGGATGACAAGCTTAAGACAAAGCACAAGGACCATAAAGGCCAGTGATGATAATCATGCGAAAAACAGAGGAGCCAGAAGGAATAAAGGAGAGATAAAGGGGCACAGTAAGAAGTGCACTAGGATATTGTACAGCTCTTCTGGAAACAATCACAGATGTTAAGCAGCTCATTAGGGAGGAACAAATCTCTCCATAATACCAGAGCTGGCCAACTACAGTATGAATGCAAGTGTGATACGTGAGCATGGGTCGTGTGTGCCTCTGCAGTGCGGAGGCTTGAAGGAAGGTTTGCCACCAGCACACATGCACATGAGCTCGGACGCAGCAATGTGCAAGTAACCTTGGTGACAGAGGCAGGACTGAAGCAGTGGATTCATAGCTCTCAGCATTGTGCTCAGACCACTAGACTACCTTCTGTATGTGTTTATCAGCAGCGATGAAATATAGCATTGCTGCTGCAGGCAGTGCAGGCAAACGGCAACACTCTCTGCTCACGTTATTTCTCATGCTCTTCCCCTAAGCACTCATTTCTAACTATCACCAGAGGCTGGATAAAGGGAATCACAGGCCTTGAGTTTAGCCCAGTGCAGTCCTTCTAGTTTCCACAATGCCAAATGAAGCCTTCATCCAACCTAAATAAAGAATAGGATGTGGTACCTTAAGTTTCTCTTTTTTCAGTCTCTTAATAAATTCTAGAACAAATGTACTGAATTTGGATGCAAAAGAACATTTTCTCACTGTCAGCTGCACAAGCTGGTCTTGAAGGCTGGTAGTCATTGAATTCTTTTTGTCCTGTACATCAATGCAAGGAAAGCTCTGGAGACAAAATCTGTAAATTTCTTCTGCAGTACCTTTTCCCTGCCTCCACATCCACGCCTCAGCGCCGTCTGCAATTCTTACCTTCAGCAGGTTTATGAAATGTCTCAGGTGAATAAAAATATGTTGTAACTGATATAGGAGCAGGACTGGAATTCATTTTCTCTTTATTACAGTGAGATGAAATTAGTTATATTGACATCTCAGTTATAAAGGGAGGAAAAGCTACTGCATTTTTATACCCATGTATGCAAAATAACTGTTCATAATCCAGATATGCTGTATACCAAAACTATTTTTGTATGAGGCTGTTTCATAAAATAATGTAAATATATGGATTGCATAGGTGTTAGTAGGAACAGAATTTGCTCATGATAAATAATCCGTGATCCTACTTTGCTTCAGTTAAATTCCAGTTTGTTTTCATTTTGTTCATTCTCCTTGTGGTACCTGGGTTTGTTATAATAAAGACTCTTGGGATTCTAATTAGTGGCTTTTGAGGAACACCATTATCACAGTGAATTGAGAAAAAGGCCAGTGCCACCAGGAATCTGGAAAAAACTTGGACTGGAGCACAATGTCTTTCATGTTGGTTTATTTAGATAATTCAAAATTTTAACCAGAAAGGTAGCATAATGATTAATACAAAACCTACTATCACTCGAGAAATGTATTATCAAAGCCTATCCTAAAAATGTCTTAGAGCCAGATCTGTCATTTTTCATTTGGACAATATTGACTTGTTCCTCTTGTTTGAATTGTGCGCAACTAGACCAAAAAAAAAATAAAAAATCAGTAGTCAGAGAAAGGAAATACCTTTGAGATTCATCCCTTATATATTTCCATTAATCTGAATGGAGTAGCAGCCATAATATCCAGCCTATATGCTCTGCAAGGAGAGAAATGCAGTTCCATAGACAAAAGACATGGTCTGGTTAAATCAATTTCTATAGCATCTTGTTTCGACATATTTGAGAGCACTATCCTTCTCAATTAACATCAGCTCTGCTCTGGGAATACTCTTTGGTAGTTAACTGTTGCTGTTAGAGAGCTAACTTCAGACAGAACACAGCTGGCTTATGTATTTTGCTGTTAATAGTTTTGGTAATGGAACAACAAATGCAAAGCGAACAAACTACTATGCAGAATGCAGAAGATTTTCCACCCAAATAAATCAACTTTAAGGATAAGAAAACCAAACTGTAAACTTCTTTTGACTAGCTCCAGATAGAAAAAACAAATTACAAACTTCAGGAACCCATTTAAGGTGAGTCTTAGGGTTTTCGTTTTCCCAGATTTCTAAGCCTTCAGCATACTGGGGGTTGCACATGCGCCTCTGTGCAAACACCATTAATCTCTAGAATATTTAATTTTAAATTCATTCTTCGGCAACTTCTTTACTTTCATTTCCACATACATCAAAGTTAAACAGAAAACCCTCAAACAGCCCAACTCCTCATACAGGACAAGAATGGAGAAGAAGCAGCCATGCTGTTTAGGGAGGGTATCAAGAAAACACAAAATGTATGCATAAGAAAGATCACAGATGAATGAAGAACAAAGCAAACTGAAGAAAGAAGATAAAGAAAACCAAGTACAAGGCAAATTTTTAACACACATCTCAGTTTTGTCAAGGCTTTCATGGGTAATTAATTACCCACTAGAGGGAGATCAACTGTAACTTGTTGCCAGGTGGATTATGGCAGACGCTGGATTTTGTAAAGTTCCAAGAGGAAGAACTTGTAAGAAAGCAAGAGAAAATGCACATTCACTTCCTTGTTAATTTCATGCTGTAGAATTCTGTGTAAGTTATCAAGTAAACCGAAATCCTTTCCCTTTCTGACCTGGCTTTCATTACACATCTACATAAAAAAACCTCCACCTCTATTAACTTTGTTCTTCTGTCGGTGAGAGCAACACCTGGAGTTGTAAGGATGGCAGAAACAGTGCAGAACTAGCCTAGGACTAACCAAACAGCCAGAACCCCCCAGCATGGGGTGAGCCATGCATGTCTCAGGTCAAGTGCCTTGAGACTCATCAATAGTGACCCTTCAGACCACCTCAAACACAGTTTAGGACTTCCATCCTATGGCTTTATTTGCTGCCCACAGGTAATCGTATATGGTCTCTTATTCTCACCTCTCTTTGCACAGAATAGAGGAGGCTTTTGAAGTTCAAAGCAGGCTCAGCATGTCCTTTTCTCAAGGGAAACCAAGAAAGGAAGTAGTAATGGATGCTTAGCATTGGAAACAGGGCATAGAAAAAGCAGTTCCTACCCACTCGTGTAATTTCTGAAAATCAGTAGTTTAGGGATTTCCTAATTTCCAAATAGGGCATTGCATCTAGATGAGCATGTGTCAGAGACTTCATTAAGCCTAGCTCCCTTGAATTTGCCTATTTTCTTGTTGAACCTATTTATTTGTATTTTGGGGTTTTAGAACATCCTGTGGGAAAGAGTTGGTATGAAAATATATTCCCTTCTGTTCTGTGTTAAATCCTACTCCCAGATAAACTGATTGAATTAATACGGTATTATGAGCAGAAAAAATAACCATTTTCTACTCACTTTCCTCCCACTTTCATTATTTTTCAGACCTCTATATTTCCCCTTCCTGTTGTAGTACAGAATTCTAACTCCACTCTGGCTCCACTGATACTGGGATTTTTGAATGATATGAAGGCTTTTCAGAGTCAAGCTATTAGCAGTGATAAGCCTTCTCTTAACCCTAACCTCGCCTCTCTGCATAAGAACCAGTAAACATGCATAATTATTTCCACACAGGAAGTTTGCAGTTGATAGTTTGGTGTCACAGACAGAAATGACTTGTCTAACATGCTGTGAACTAAGTCAGAGCCAAAACAATTATCTAATGCTTGTGAACCCTCAGGGTCAACTATAGTCTCTCCTGCCATGTGCAATGCCAGAAAAGTTTGCTGACAAACACCAGCCATCAAAAACACTTCTTCCTCCCAAACTCCATATCACTAGTTTTCAAAGTGCCCTGTGGTTATATCCTTCTCACTTTCAAATTTGCTGAAAAATAGTACAGGGGTTCTGGGCACTACTGGTTCAACAACCCTGGTTTAAGGATTACTGAAAACATGTCATGGCTCCATTTGTCAGTGCTCTGATAGGATCTTTAAAAAAGCCAGGTTAAGGTAAAAGTATGTATTTGCAAAAATCCAAATGTAAGCAACTGCTTTGCATTACTTATCCAAAGCAATGCACAGAAATGAAAAGAAATAGGGTATACAGGACATTCACAGACCTAGAAGAGCAGCTGGCTGTGCTCTGTAAGAAAACTGGGCACAGGTGCTGGGATGGCGCCCAGGGCCCTGATTCCCAGCTGGCACGTTGAAAGAGGCTTCCCGCGCAGGGAGAGTTAGATGTCTGTTCCTTGGGAGAAGAGGCCTTGGAAAGGGGAGGAGGTTGTTCCCTTGGCACAACAGGAAAGTACTGCTGGCTGAAGCAGCTTTTTGTTGATATCTCTTGGGTGTATTTCCTGTTTCAGCTGTTGGATTAGTGACTAAAAAAGAAAATTATTGATATTTGTTGTACTAGAATGAGTCTGGGGCTTGTTTCCCTGACTGACGAGCAGGCTGGATGGCTCACTTTTACCTGCTGAACAGATTAATCCCAATGAGTTCCTCTCACTCTATCCAGCTGATGAACTGCCAGATATTTGCAGCCCCCAGCTAAGCCTTCAGTTTGTACGCAAAATTCCCTCTTCAAGTTGCTTTCAGAGGAGAGCGCCTGCGCTGTTGGGGGACTTTACTTCCCCTGCATTCTGATCAAATCCAATGATAAAGCTCTTTTATGTCAACTTTGTCTTTTCTTACATACACTTACGATTTGCTAGTCACACTTTATCCATACATGTAACCAGGATTAAAGCATGTACTCTGTTACTGAGAAAATAACTAATTGCTTGAAGGTAACAGGATGTTTGGGGGTGAAAGCCTCCCAAGTCTGTCTCTAGGGAATACTATAATAGTAATAAAGTGAATAGAGGCCTAAGACAGGCGAGAGAGAGGTTGCTGATTACATGGGGAAGCCCAGACAAAGCGTCTTCTGTTTTTGATGCCTGAAATTCAGCCACACAAGAAAAAGGCAGGATACTGGCAAAGCACCACTAGGATGTACTTGTGCTGATGGCTCTTTGTTGTTTTTCTATAGCGTCACATCACATTTTACCAGGTATTTCCCCTCAAGATTCTCATACACCTACATATCAGTTCAAACCAAGTGTTGTCAACAAGAGTTGCCGCTTCACTTGCCTTGCAAGCTGCCATTCTTTCCATGGCACAAAAACAAAGATTAAAATGTTTATTTTTTTAGCTCTTTTCAAGACTTTTATGATATTATATCTGGTGAGCACTAGGATTTGATTTTACAAATAACTGCGCTGTTTCTTTACCATTCTGTATGAATGTTTCTTATAGCAGAGGGACATGGCATGCATATGCACGTTTAGGATTGGGGCCCAACATCTTAGGTCAAGGCATAGACATCCAGACAAACACTGATTTGGAAAATTTACAGTATAGAGGATGGTTGTAGAAAGGGAAAGCACACTGACCATTCCAAAGGAACCAACTCCTTTTTAAAATCTCTTAATCTGCTTTTCATTATCTCTGTGGGGAGGCCTCTTGAGAAAAGTAGCTCTTTGACTTGAATAAAGGAGGGGCTGTGGGCTTGCATGCTGGAATGGGGAGGTCATTGCATGCAGCACGGAAGATGGAAGTGTTAGTCAGGTCAAGGAGAACAGGATAAAAAGTTGTGAGATCTGTGTTACAGGCTTGGTCTGGATTATGTAAGGTAGAAAATTTAAAGCTGAAAGGTAAATAAGAGAGAGTGATTCAAAGGTTGGAAAGAAACATTCCTGCAGGGTTATTAAGGCTGATTGTTAGGGGAAAATATGAGCCAGGACTGATAAGATCATCAGCAAAACCCACAAAAAGAGGTAACAATAGCTAAGGCCTGAGAGGGCTAAATGTTGCATATGAATTTTAAGCATCAGACCCTAGCTAATCAACCTCTCCATTTTCAGTATCTTTCTCATTTGTTCTTTTAACAGAAACATTTAATTCTGCTCACCTCCTTGGAGGCAGAGAAAGGCCAAATGTGCCTGGGGGACAATGGGGCTACACTGCATTTTGCCTGTACCAGGTCATACAGCTGTGGCCACCTGCTGGCTGTAATCTGCTCCAAAAGCAGTGCCTACCACAAGCAGCCTCAGCCTTGCCCAATGCCTAAAGAAAATTAAGCTGTTGCGATTAAAAGGGCCCTTGGAAATACCACATTTTTCTCCTTAATAGGTTGCAAAGGTAAAAATCCTCCTAAAATAGTATGCTGACTTTCTGTTGTTTCTTTAATGGACACTAACTAAAAGGATCTCTGGTTTGTAGGGATCTCCTATTTCTTCAGCACTCCTGCAACATTGCCTGACCTCACCAGGAATTTGGTGATATATAAGGAATGCAAGAACAGGTCCACAGAATGCTGGATGGGTTGTGGGGAGGGCTTCCCTGGTCACATGCACTTCTTGTCTTGCTTCTTGATGGGCACACAAAAGCAGAAGTGGCAGATTTAGGGCTTTTATTAACAGTAACATAACATTTGGTGTTTTCTTAGAAATGACCTAACTCTGAGAGGCAGGTGATGACCTAAGATTGTTGGTTTTCTGTGTTTCTAACTGCAGACAGGAATTTGCAAACCTTACAGACTCAAAAAAATCTTGGAAGGAAAGAATAACTAAAAATATAAAGTCTGTCATTCATAAATTCAATTTGATGCATTTGGAGGCACAACAGGTTACTTATATACAGGATTGGTGATTTTGCAGCAAAATCTCAGTCCTCATATCAGCTGGACCTAACAGGTGCGTTTTTAACTTTACACTCCTTTTGTCTTTTTTAACTCCTCCATATTTCTCAAGGGCTAAATCAGTTTGCTTTTTTATAGCTACGTTCCTCTCTTTTTTCTGTTGTGCACATAGCCTGAACAGAACCTGCCCTCCCTCTGCTTGATCCTGTCTGGGTCAGAACGTTCTGGCCTGCCCCCACCATGCTCCTCCAGCATCCCAAAACCTGCTTTGTACAGTGATCACACAGCTTCTCCGCCTGTTTGTTTCACATAAGCTCCATCTGGTGGGTAAAGCAAGAACCTCGGTGATTTTCACTCAGAGCCACAAATGCTACTTTTTCCTCAGTTCAGAAAGATTTTCAAAATTACCTGTTAGTGCTCCACTAGCTGTGTTCTTGTCTGCCTGCATGTCAAATTTAACTAATGACAACCTAATCCGTTATTTGTATTTATCATTTTGTGTTGCTAATTTGGGTCAAGCCTTCACAATCTTTTAAAATACCACTTTTTAAATACTATTTCAGCAGGTAATTATCCTTGAATCAAGAATGACTGCTTACAGCATGTTATTACCCTCAAGGCAATCTCTGCATAGCTTTTCAGGGCAGTGTTTGAAGAGGTACCCACGGCAGTCTGTTTCTGTGCTAATGTGTAGCCAGTGCTGTTTGGTTTTGGCACATTTACAGACAGGAGTGAACTTGTGACCCGGACATACATACAGCAACTCTGTAATCCAGCCACCACTTGAACTTTTACCTTTGGGTCTAACATCGACTGAGTAATAGGCTTCAGTAACCCACGAGTCTCTCCCAAAAATTCCTGATGATGAATGGGAATATTTTGGAAAAAANAAAAAAAAAACCACCAAAAAAACCAAACTAGTTATAATCTGTTGGTTTTCTCTCTCGAATGAAAACTTAATGCAACTTACTACACAGTAACATTTTTTTTATTATTCCTTTCTTTAGATTTATGCTGAATAAAGATGAGGTTAATCCCGTATTGTTAAACTTATTCAAGGAGACAACCTGGGGATTGCCATGGAAACAGATTCTACAGACTGAAAGCATAATCCTACTTTTAAATACTGTCTATGGACCTATGTTGATACGTATCTTACAGAATTGCACTGCATACACAAACATGATGTTGCAGCAGTGAAATGGGAAGCCTGTCTCTTGATTCATCAAATGCTAATTACACTCCCATTTACAGCCAGAGCATCAAGCACTGCATCTTCTTCCCCTCCACTCACTGAATCCACCTCCTTGGTCCCTTCCTCCCTTTGCTGCCAGCTTGGCTTCTCATCAAGGTGTACCAGGGAACTGAGGCCGTGTCTGTGTAATGGTGGCTCTGGCAGGAGTGTCACAGATCTGGTACTGCCACATAGCCACTCTCACAATCTACACAGCACCTGCAGTTTGGAGAGGGAAGATCTCTTAACCCTCCTCACAAACATTAACAGGATCTAGAAAGTGCTTCCTAGGACACATCCTCAGTGGAGGGGCACCCTCTCCAACAGTGCAGGTATTTTTGGCAGGCCACAAAGGAATTTCTTCCCAAATGCACGTGTCCACCATGCACAACGGGGCATTAGGTCCTGGCGAGGGAAAGAGTGGTAGACAACAGCAGACAGGATTACATAGCACTGTAACTTTGGGAAGCCATTTGGGTGTGAAGCTGAGATTTTCTGAGTGAGAATACAACATATATAGTAGTTATTTTTTTGCTCCCTGTTCATATTAATATTTGCCCCCCAATTTCTAGACAGGTTTCTAACCTTCCTCACTGAGAATTATAGGTTCATCTGTTCCTTTGTCATGTCTATGCTGGTAATGCACAGCCATAGGTATGTTCTGTGCTTTTATAGATACTATGCTTCATTCCTCTTTCAGACAAGTAAAACAGTCTTGCCTTTGTCCTGTCACTGGGCTCTGCTCATATATCTGTAAGATACATATTCCAATATTCTCACAGCCTATAACACACATTTACCTGTTATTTGGAGGTTGTTTTGAATTGGTTTAGACAACTCCTTATCTTGCTTTCACTTCTATTTAACATTAAGGGGGAAAAATTGATATTTAATACTAAATAGTAACCTTGATTTTCAAATTAAATTTTCAAATCTTAATGTTCAAATATTACATTTATTTTACTAATTCTCAGATCATGATTAAATCCATCTAGAAAGGAGGCTTTGTGTTTCTTCCTTTTAGTCTCTTATCCTATTCCTGCTAGAAAACATTTTTCAACAAGATGGCTGACAACTTTCCAAGAAACATGGTTAGTTTAAGAAACAGGTCTAAAATGGCTGTAGCAGTTGAGATTTTTTAGAAATAAACCACCGTTAACTATGTGTATCATGATTTATTCTGGCAATGAGTGTTTTCTCTGTGAACTCATGGTCTGTTGCTCTGGATGGGGTGAAAGATGTTTTTCTTTAAACAAAAACTGACCTGTGTGGAAGGTCTATGCGTCATCTACAGTCGCTCGGCCTTTTCCTGTGGGAGCAATTTGTATAATTACTTGAAAATTATTAATACTCCGCCTTATCTTAAACATTACTTCGCAATGCTTGGTAAATGCACACAATCAACTAGTTTTTTTAACTGTATCTCTTTAGGAAATTTTTACAGTGTATTATCAATCCTTTTCAAAGACAGTAGAAAATATGTAAATTCCAGGTATAAACAAATCTGGAACAAAAGACTGTACAAAAACATAACGAATTCAGCTCTGAAAAGGCACATGCATCCACATTGTCTGCCACCCTGAATACTAATGAATTTAATGAAACTATTGAAAGACTCGTTACTTGTCTGCATCAATGTATTGAGACCTCTGTAATCATCTGTTTGCTGTCTGAAATCTCTTGTCAATAGTTTAATGACTTCAGAGCATATTATTCTTCTTGTATAGGCTTCATATAACGTTTCTACATAATTAAGCAGCTTTGTTAGAGGAACTGCCATTAGTTGCCCCATTTCATTTGGTTTTGTTATCAGCCAACCAGAAAGAAAAAAAGAATACCAAGACAAAGCTACAAACCCAGTCTAGTGAGAGAGACGTGTAGATTGCTAAGTTTTTTGTTGTTGTTGCTTGTTTTTTTTAAGATTGCTGTATTAACATAAAATACTACTGACATGTTGCCCATTTTAAATAATTTTAAATAGTTATATGCACTATATTTTTAAATACTTGTAAACCAAACACATCTGGCTAAAAATATTGCAGCACATTTGGGAATCTAACATTTTAATATTAGTTCTAGTAATAAGCGTATAAATATCTATTAATTTGTTAAGTATCACTAAACATAAACAACACTAGTGTTTCTATAGCAAATACAGCCAAAAGACATGAGAAAAGGGTGTCTTGATTAAAAGTATTTGGCCAACTGCATATTCAATCTTCACGTATTGTTTTGCATCTTTTTCATTTAAATCCTTCACCCTCAGGAGAAACGCCTAAGTAGTTTCTTTAAGTACACAAAAGATCTTTACAACATTACTAATTAATTTCCTGCATTTGCAAAGTCTCAAGCGTGAAGGAATAACTGCAGACTCATTTGCTTTTTTGTTGCTTTGAGACCGTTTTGGGTCAAACCTGAGGCTTCTGCTGCTCTTGATGTATGAGGTTAAATAGCGCCTATTTTCTTTGGGGTTTGGGTGGGTCAGGGGTGATGGAGTGGCTGGTGCTGTGAATACCCTGCGGTGCAGGAGGTCCCCGAGGCAGCCATCTTGTCAGCAGGGCTGTCAGCCATCTTGTCCACAACCTCTTCCAGCAGCTTCTCCCTCCTTTCNTTTTTTTTTTTTTTTTAGGTTTTCCTCAAACAATAAAGGCATTAACACCCAGACCCCACATACGCAGCTTTTAAAAGTTCAGTGTTGCCAAATTAAGTTATAACTCCTGCAGTTTGGTTCTAGTTAGTCACTGCACCTGCCTGTAAAGTTGAAAACACACAAAACCAATGGCACTACATAATCCTGTACCGAGTTCTGCAATATTTAATAAGACATCTCAACGCTGGCCAGTAGGCTGATATGTTAAGAATAACATACTGCCTTGTAGCCAAATTATTAACCAGCACTAGCGAGGCACGCCTGCCAACTGGCTGGTTTATGCACCAGTTCCCATAAAAAACATCTTAGCTCCACAGGAAAAAAAAAAAAAAAAGAAAAAAAAAAGAGAAAGCGAGTGAGCGCTATTTTGCTGTTTTTACATGACACACCTGGAAACCACAACCAGAACACGTGTGCGCAGTGGAATTCCCGCTGTGAGGCAGCCCCCGAAGGCCGGCGGGGCTGCGGGACCACAGGAGAACCCACCTCGGCACCCCGCGATTGCCGGGGCTAGGATGCACCCCTGGAGACCGCCCAGCCCTCAAACAGCCCCGCTGGGGCCCTGTGTAAACCCTGCGTAAACCAGAGCGGCTCCCGAGACATCTCCCTGAGGCTTCAGCGCCCGCCCCTCCACGGGCACGGCCTGTGACCTTCCCGGCGGGCACACCCCAGCCACGCTCGCCCTCAAGATCAGCCCCGGCGCCGAGGGCGTTCCCCGGCGCTCACACCGCACACCCCCTGCTCCCCGCGCGGGTCAGGGGCACCGCAGGGTGCCTCCCCGTCGGTCACACCACACACCCCGGGCTCCCCACGCGGGTCAGGGGCACCGCAAGGTGCCTCCCCTTCGCTCACACCACACACCCCAGGCTCCCCACGCGGGTCAGGGGCACCGCAAGGCGCCCGCCCCTCGCTGACACCGCCCTCACCGTGCACTCCCGGACTACGGCTCCCGGCGTGCCCGGCGCCGCGGGGCGGTGCTGCCCCAGCGGGCCCGGTGGTGGCTCCGGCGTTCGCTCAGGAGGCTCCTCGGCACTTCTAAGCCTCTGTGTTTGTGTGTGGGGATCGCCACGGGGCAGGAGCGGCAGTGGGGACGGGGACTGCCCGCCCGCCCAGCGCGGCTATGGCGTCCATGCTGCTGCAGAGCTGCGGGCGCCGCCTGCCCCAAGCGCTGCGCCGGCCGCCACAGCACGGTGAGGAGCCCCGCGGGCCAGGCAGGGACGGACGGATGGGGGCAGAGAGAAGGAGGGAGGGCAGAAGCGGTAGCAGCAGATGGGGGCTCGTGGTGTGGGCGGAGAGGCCGCTGAGGGAGAGAAGGGCCGCGGCCCCGCTGCTCCCGGCCCGGTCCGGCCCTGCCCTGCCCACGCTTCCTGAGTGCCGCGGCCTCCCCGCATGTGCTTCCTCGGCCGGCGTGGCTGGAGGGGGATGCTCTGCCCCATTAAATGCCAGCTGGCCGGGGAAAGGGAGAACACGTGCTTTTTGTTAAGGAGCGCATCGCTGCGTCTCGGGCCTGCCGTGTTCCCAGCTGTAGCGGCGGTGTGGAGGGTTGTCGCTGCTTCGTGTGCGCCTTCCCTTTAAGAAAGTGTAGGGGCTTGTTTTCTTAGCGTGCGTCAGGAAGGAAGCGTGGATTCGCCTTTTCCCGCGTGGTTTGGAGAGCTTGGGAAAATAAAAGCAGGCGAAGTGTGGGATCCACCGATTAGTAATCTAGATAATTGGGCGGTCTAAGCCTCTCTTGGTGGTGAAGTTTAATGGCGTGGAACAGCTGATAACTGGAGACGTGGGCGAGGCCTGTGGTTGCTCTTTAGGTCCCGGAGCTGGAATGGCAGGGGGTTAGTGAGGAATGAGGGATGTGTCCCTGCCACAGTCACTGCCACAGCCCCGGCCTGGGGTGCTGGCACACCTCCGAGCCAAAGGGGTGCTTGTTCTTTGGGTGGCCCCGCTGTGCTTTGGTTACCAGTAATTACTCAGGTGTGGTACCCTCTTCTACGTGATGGAAGTTTTTTTAAGGTACTGCTGTAAGACATTTATTTAGGTTGAGCTTGTACAGTGACCTCAGCAAAAACTGGAGTAGTTTAGCCATCCAGTTTTCTTAAAACGGGGAAGAAACACATCCATGTATTTTCAAATTATATGGGATTAGATTTGTTGCGGTCACATAGTGTAAGAAGTGCTAGTAATCGCTCCAGCTCTGTGTGTTACAAATCTTAGAGAACCTGTGCTGAAATACTGTGATGGAATCAAGCAGATAGTGTGCTGTGGTTGTGATACAATCACTGCTTTTATTTGGAGTGTTAATTTATTGTTAATGCATTATTGTAAGGTGTAATATTTTTTAATAAGTGTTCTGCTTTACTTAGCTCATCTTCTTTGCTTTACTTGTAAGTAGTCTAAGATTAAGTTAAAGCTAAGTGCTTCTGAGAATCCTAAATGTTATTCCTGTCAAGATCAGACTGTTAAGTACTGCAGGCTTACACTTCTGTAGGGACTTACTTTGTGTTAGCATTTTATTTTTAAAAACTTTAAATATAGTAACAGTACACAGATATTTTACATTTAAAACTTTCATTTTGATGTTTCATTAAATTCATGAATACAGTTTCTCAGGGCTCCTTTTTCATGAGGAATGTGTTAACAGAGTTTTTCTGACACTGCTGCCTTTCTTACAGAGCTAATGCAGGTTTTTTAAATGAGTTGTTTAAATGAGTGTTGAGCATGGTTAAGCAAGATTCATTTTGTTCAGACACTTCTGAATGACTTTGTTACCCTAGAAGCAAAGATTATGGACTTTGCTCCTTTTTATTTCAGGGCTGGTTTGTTCTTAGGTGTGTGGTTGAAATGGACACTGTGAAATATAAAGAAGTCTTTCTGTCAGAACTGGCAAAGTTGGAATTAACAGTTTCTGTGTGCCTGTTCACAGTCTGAATAGCTGTAAAGCAAGAAGCATTTGAGTCAGTATATTTTCTTACAGCAACCTTGGAATTTTGTTCTTTGACCCCTTCCTTAACATTTAATAAGACTGGTTGGAAAGGAAGTAAGTGAAGTGAAAGTGTCATCCTGCTATGGAGTTCTGTATAAGAAACTCCAAGCCAGTTTTGGTCTCTGTATCATCCCTGTTTGTTCTGGGAACATCTGTCCATAGCAAGCAGTGTCCTCTCCTGGTAGGACTCTGGTTTTTGGCACATGGTTTTCGTGTGCTTCCTGTACTCAGGTGAGACAAGCAGATTACCCTTCTGTGGCTTACCTGTCTAGACACTGAGTACTTATCTGCTTTGCTCAGCTCTTAAACTCAGGGACATCCTCTGAGATGCCTCTTGGATTTAGAAATTCAGTTGCTGTCCTTTCTGTAAATATTGGAGAGTGTCAGAATACCTTCACAGGTTCTCAAAGCTTCCTTTTTGAGCCAGGAAGAGTTATTCCTTTGGCTCTACTTGCAATGGCAGTAAGTGCCTGTTAGAGTTTGATATAACTTGAGATGAGTAAATCCTTTGAGTTGTTAATGTGATAGCTTTTGCTGTAATTACTTTACAGCCCACCGAGCATGGGACATGCCTTGATTATTGAGATTTCCCTCAGATAAATTAGCTTACCTTTTATACCTTCTGATTGTCCCACCTGATTTTGCAGTATCTCTTTTCCCCTGGTAATTAAGGTATTTCACATTTGTGAGCTGTGTTTTCTCAGACGCTGTTGTCTACTTTAGGTTCTGTCAGGCCATATCTTGGCTTTGAAGGTGGAAAAGTGTACCACTAAAATGACCTTCTATCCTGTTATCTCTTAGGAATGACCAGAAATAGTAGGTTCCAGATGGGAGAAACAGAGAGCATCATACTCCATCCAGCCTTCCAGTTTCATTTGTTTTACAGTGAATTCTGAAAAGATTGGCCAGAAAGAGTGAAGGCATTTGGAATATTGCTTGTGGGATTTTCCTATAATCTCTCCAGGAGTCTTTTTGCAGTTGATATTGGCTACCTATTGAGTAATTGTAGCTAGGTGTTGATACAAGATTTATTTTTTCAAAGTTGCTTTAGGGTGATTATTTCCTTGCTAATGGAGTCAGGGATGATTATCACTGATTGTAGGTTGTGTACAGCCACTGGGTAGCATTTGATGTTGCTGATGCTTCTTTCATGGTCACAAAAGGCTTTGAAGCATGGCCCTTTATTGAAGCCTGTGAAATGACTTAGATGGTTTATCATTTGATGGTCTCCTCAATTGATTTCCAGAGGGGATGCTGCTTGTTTCTATACTGGGATAGGGGATGCCTGAATATAGATGTTGATCCTTCTTGTGGACTTTATTAGCTATTATTGGGACTGATTCTGAGTTAGTGTTTTAAATAAAATTAATTTTGAGAAACATGGCTTTTTCTGGAAAGCTGACCTTTATGTGCTTTGGGTCAGACCCTCACTCTTCAAGGTGATTTCTATCCTTTGCAGAGGGATTACTGAGTAGAACTGTTTTTACCGGGTGCTGATCTAAATGGACAGCAATGTATTGAAGTGATGTGGCTTCACATCTCTATTGAAGTGTGTTTAGGTTCTTATTCATGTTTTATTTGTTGTTTTTCTTAACCAAAATACCATTTTCATCCTAAACGTTTGTCAAGTGCTCCATTTGGATCATCTCATACTGTGTTTCATGGAGCTGTTAAAAAGGTTTTTCTGCAGTTTAGTTGCTTGCCCCAGGGACTTGGAAAAACATGTCTTCAGGCAACTGAACAAGAGCAAACAGTACCTCACACATCCGCAGATGTGCACAAACAGCTTGCTTGAACACTTGTGGACATCTCAGCCACCTTACAGAATTGCTTCCCACCTGTTTTCTCTTTTTTGTACTGTAAATTGGGGTTTCAGATTGAGAGAAATAAGAACCAGGCATGTGCCTTGACTTGTGTTCGAATAGGATGAGGTATTTAGGCTTCAGGACTTCATGTGGTTGTCAAAAGCAAAATGAAATTTAGTTTAGGCTGTTTGTGTTACACCTACATCCGAAGTGTGAATGTCCTGACAAACGGTGTACAGGGAAGCTGCTGTTAAGCAGAATCTTTTCTGTGCTTTCTGTAGTAGCCATTCCTATGTAAAGGTTGGTCTTGTAAATCATGTGCTTGTGTGCAATTCACTGTAGGGATAAATGTCCTCCTGAATTTCAGAATTAGTGCTAATTACTGGTGTTTTTTCTAGGTAACTTAGGAGATCGGGCGTGTCTTAGCTGTACCTCCCTGAGGCTGGCAAACAAAATGTGAGTAAATATGAACATTTTTCTGAACTCAAAACTGTACAAAACTGTTAGTATACTGTCATTGAGCGTAAGTTAAAATCTTGACAAAGTGCTAAAATGTTAGCTTCAGCTTGTGTTATTGACAGATGAAAGGAAGTCTGAGTATTACTCTCTTCACCTGCTTGGTTGTGTGTGGGAGAAGGAAACTGAGATCTTCCTTTTTTCGCCCACTTCCTCCTTTTTGTTTCACTTTTGATGTGAAAGCAGTAGAATATTAATCTTTTTCTTCGGTGATTCCAAGTGTCATAACAGGATATGATGAGCTTCTTGCATACTTTCTCCATGGAACTCCATAGAGTAAACACTGAATCACAGCTAGTGTAAAAATCATAGCTGACATTTGGGATTGTAGATCATTTGATTTGTATCTCTGGTAAACCAAAGAAAGTAGTTTATTGTACATTACCTCCTTGGGTGATGGTATCATCTTCTGAAAATGAATCCAGCTGTTGCATGCCCTTCTGGAGCTTAAGGAGTCTAATGTTGGCAGAATCCAGTCTCTGTTCCTGACTTGGCTCTCAAGGCATACTTTTGGATATGAGTTTTCTAATGCTTTTTCTTGCAGTGTTAAAATATGTGTTCTGTAGTTCATTTAGAGTCAAACTGCTCAGGACACAGTGACTGTTCTTCGGACTTCCTGAGTTTTCATTTTAACATAAGGATGTGTCTCTAGGCACAACCCTCTAATGCAAAACAAACTAGTTATTTTTCAGACATGTTAATTCTGTATTACTTGCTGTAGGATTGTGTGATTTATTTTTTTTTAATATGTAAAGCATTTTCAAATATCTATTAGCTTTTTAGTAGAAAAATACTTTTAACAGAAGTCTCATATGATAAGACCTCTCTCTTGGATATTTAGAAACTTATGATTTTAAGCCTTTTAGGCTGGAGCACCTCTCATATGAAGACAGACTGAGAGAGTTTGTGTTGTTCAGGCTGGGGAAGAGAAGGCTCTAGGAAAAGCCTTACAGCACCTTCTTCTGGTAGCTAAAGGGGGCTTACAGAGAGCTGAAGAGAGACTTCTGTCAAGGACATGAAGTGATAGGACAGGGGGCAATGGCTTTAAAATTGAACAGCATAGCATTAGATTAGACATAAGGAGGAAATTCTTTGCTGTATAATGGTGAGGCCCTGGCACAGGTTGCCTTGAGAAGCTGTGGATGTCCCATCCCTGGAAGTGTTCAAGGCCAGGCTGGATGGGGCTCTGAGCAATCTAGTCTAGTGGGAGGTGTCCCTGCACATGGCAGGGGTGTTGGAATGAGATGGGCTTTAAGATCCCTTCCAACTCTTTTTTTTTTTTTTTTAACCCAGAGCTGATGTTAATGTAAGGTTGATGCTTAAAATAAAACAAACTAGTGCCTGCACCCAACATGACACAGATCTGAAGGCTAGGGATTCTAGTGATACTGAGGACAGACTGGGATAAAAGTTATCTGTCTGACCTCCTGCTTGTGAAAGGGTGTTCAGAGAGGCACATTTCTTGCAAAATTTCTTTTTCCCTGCAGAATCAGTACCAGTTCTGCTGGCAGAGCTCTCTTCCTCTCTGCATGCAGAAGAGTGTCCATGAATGTAGGTGGAACTTCGTCTGTGGGCCTGGAGCTCTGCTTTAGGGAAATGCCTGAGTCAGGGTGGATTGATGTATGCAAATCTTTTAATCTGGTTTTGAGTATGTACTTTATTTTCTTAAAAGAGCTGTAATTGTCGTCAGTTAATATCTGTGTAAATGTGTACTTTCCTAGCTAATCAAGAGACTGTTCTGAGTAACTGTTTTAACAGTTGTCTGACTATTGAATGGTTGGTCAGATGCTTAAAACTAGTTTAAAGTAGAAAATAATGTATTTAAAAAGTCATAATTCAGTCTTTTTTTTTCCTTTTTGTATCAAGCTCTATTTGAATAACATTAAGTAGACAAAACCATGAAAGTAATTTAAAATTCATTGGAGCATGTGATAATTAAGTTTAAAAAGTGCTTCTGGCTGAAAATTGAGTGAGGGAGGCTAATAGTTTTAAGTGTTCAATAAGCCTTTTTTTATTCATAAAATGTTACTCAGACTTGCAGAGCCATTTGCACAAGTTTTCTGATCTTTGACTGAAGACAAAAGCACATCATGATTTTGTTTTGGTAACAAGGGCTCCATGAAAGAACACCCAGTCATTTGTGTCCTATACATATCTTAGTGCTGCCATTTCAGTTTGAGGGACACCTAATGGATCTCACTGATACAAAATGTTTTATCAAGTATTTTATTTCTGTCCTGTCTTTTTATAAACGTGTGTGCAATCCTACTTGGATATAGCGAGTAGTTCCTCTCTGTGTAAAAGGAGCATCTGGGGTGTTTGAGCAGTGCTTCCCTGCTAACTTCAGTCTTACATTTATTTAAAGAACAAAATTCTGAACAAGGTAGGAGAGAAGGTTGGTTCTTTGTGTCCCAACTCAGTACCTCGATGGAAGTTTTTGCAAAAATTTCTGCTGAAAAAGGAAAACTAGATGCATGGAGGTAGTAAGAGAGGAACTCTAATGGAATCAGATTTCTCTCATACTAATTCTCTTCATTTGACTCAGCATCTGTCCCAAGTCTACACATTCTTTTTTTTTTTTTTTTTTCCTTGAGTGTTTTGCTTGAAGAGGAGAAGTACTAGAAGGGTTTTTATGTTACTTATGAATTGACAGAATACTTTTCAAATGAAGCTTTCTAAATGGGAAGCACATCAGGTGGCTGCTCTTTATTTAACTGGAGTAAAATAAACTACCTTTTCAAAATTGCTTAATGAAAAATTCCCTGCAGATTTTTTTTTTGTGTCATGAAGTAAAGCCAAGTGTTATTTTCAGGTATAGACATTGATCTTATGAGTCAGAAGGTTGGGGTTTTTTCTTGAATACGTTGTAGATGTTTTTCAAATTACACATTTTATAAATACTGAAATATATATAACTATCCAAGTGTGTATATATGTGTATATATATAAATAGCTTATGATCTATTGGTAATTCTTGAATACATTTTTCTTTTGAAGGACTGTACACTTCAAATATTGCACTAGTGCCCCCCCTGTTTACGCATACTCCAAAAAAGATCACTACTGTTGTTGGACTAAAGGATCTGGACAAATATACTTTACTCTTCCGAGCTCTTCTGGCTCATGGACACCACTAGCAACCCTGGGTATTTTAGGTCCCCAGTATCTTCCAGTTAGATGGTGGCATTCTTCACGTCCCCTTCAAGATGACTCCATAGTTGAAAAGTCACTGAAGTCCTTAAAGGACAAAAACAAGAAGCTGGAAGAAGGAGGTCCTGTGTATAGTCCAACTGAAGTGGAAGTTGTGAAAAAATCCCTTGGACAGAGGGTTGTGGATGAACTGAAGCACTACTACCATGGATTTCGACTACTGTGGATTGACACCAAAATAGCCGCGAGGATGCTCTGGCGAATCCTGCATGGAAGCACGTTGTCTCGCCGAGAGCGGAGACAGGTACTGAGTAAATACCAATTTCACTTGAGTATCTGCAGTGGTTGCTCTGTTTTAACTGAGTTAGTTCGTTCTGTTGTCTTTTGTTCCTAGAATTAAAATTGCTAGGTGTGTTTTCCTCCTCACTATGTGGACACTTAAGATTTTTGGGTATTTTTACTCCAAAACATTTCAATTGTGTTCCCTGTTAGTGAAGATTAATTTTGGTATTTTCTAGTTGGAACAGCAGAGGATTCCTCTGTTTTGTCATGGGAATAGCACTTGTGGTTTGTTCTCAAGTTGCCATCCATGTGTTTTGTCTGTGTATATGGTCACTTTCTTCGCTTTTTCACTCCAGCTGGAAAAACAGAGGTAGAACACTTCTAGTAACTGATGGATTTGTGTCAGTTCTATTTCCGGTTTGTTGCTTGCTTGGTTTGGTTATTTTTTGAACAGGATAAAAGTAGCAGGTTGCAATGCACGTTTGATAATGTACTATCTCAGTTATAAATATATCTGAAATAATTTTAGTCCAGATATATTTGTTTTCTTTATGGCATGTAGCTTTCATGTATGAAACTGTAAAAGGGCAATTGATCATTTTAAAAAGGGAGATGCAAAGTGTGAGTGCTTTCAAATTTGGATAACATACATGCATTTCAATAGTAATTTCAGGCTTTGGATGAAGTAAGTGAAGGCTTATTCAATTAGAATGAAAAATTATATTGATACTTAGAAACATTTGATGTGAGCACATATGTGAAAGACTGAAATAATAAGCTGGTACAGTCAATTCCTTTAATTTTTTTCTTTTAAGAGTGCATTGATATTCAGTTTCACCAATTCATTAGCAAAGTATCAAACATGCTGATTTGATAGTTCTCATTTTACTGTTTTTAAGGACAAGATGTTTAAGCAGTTTATACAGATTAAAAATTCAAGCCTGTCTTCCTGATTTTTTTAAGTATAAAAAAATAATTTCAACTGTTGCTGAAAAAAAGATGTGCTGGAAGAAATGATGGAGAGCAAGAAGTGTGTGTACTCTGCAGCAGGAGTGAGCAATACTGCTTGGAGTCACGGTCTCTTTCTGCAGTTTGTTCACTTGCACACACAGTATGTTGGGTTCACATCTCTGCCCTCAAAATGTTCAACAAACGATAAAAAATAAGAATATTTGCTCATTGTTTTAGTAATTTCCCAATAAAATTAGGTACACATGTGAACATTTTGGTGTGTAATTAAAACCCATCACATCCTAACACAGTGTGCAAAGGCTTTTCCTGTACTGACAAGATTAAACAAATACCCAAAATAGTTACACGCCCATGTAGCAGTTTTTAGCTGTGGGTTTGTGTGATCTCTTTCTGCGACAGCATTTTCATGCTTCTTGGTTTTGCCGCCTTCCTTAGGCTGGGACAAGAATATGCTTGGCAGCTGATCCAGCTGAGATGTTGCTCAGCAGTAAATATAACAGTCTGTGCTGACGTGAGGGGGGATTATGTAGTGCCAAGAAAGAGTAAGTGAGGACAGGGGAAGGTGAGGACCGCAGGACTTCGTGAAGCAGCAGTTCTGGCTTGTGCTGGCTTACTGAGAGCTTGGGGAAACTTGGAAAAGCATGTGAGACAAAGTAATTCAGGCTTTAAAACAGAATCAGAAGTTCTCCAGAGGGAGGATTGGAACCATTGATTTTCCTGCCCTGTGTCATGTTCACTGAGCCATACTTCTGAGAAATTATACAAACAACAGTAATATTCTGTCAGTAGGTGGATTTATCAGTTTGATTGCCCTTTGATCATAGAGCTGCCTTCTCATATTTAAGTAGTGATCTGACATTTGGCTTTCCTGGATTCTTGGGGGTTTTGTGCAGATGTGCAATTTCTCTTGTTTTAAATAAAATGGAAACTTACTTGGTTGCAGATGTAAATTAGTGTTTATATTGATGTAGCCTGTCTCTTATCTAATGATGTGTGTATGTGTGCGTGTATATGCATGTAATCTGGTGTGGGAGATGTAAAGAAAATAGTTTTAAGAACTGCAGTAATACTAACTTCTCAGTCTAAGTTTTATGTTTTCTTTATTTGGAGGAAAAGGACTACCCTGTCGCTGGAATAAAGGAACGATAGGTTTAGAAAACCCAGAATCAGTGAAAAGCAAACAAGCCTGCAGCTGAAAAAAACCTTTTACTTGTGGGGTTTTTTTTAAAACCTGATTTCAAGTTTGTTGCAACACAGTTTGTTTTTGTCAGTTCAGCCTTAAATTGTAATATAGTGACTGATTTTTAAAAAGTCTTAAGATTTTGATGCCTAATTTCCTACAACTTTGCAAAAGTTGCTCCTGAACTTTAAAAAATGTAATTACTGAAGTACGTACTGCTTTAAATGTATTAAGCTGCACATAACTGACAGTCCTAGAGAAATCTTATCTTCATGCAGACTGACAAATGAGTTATTTCTGCTTGCCCTTTCCTTCCTCTTTGGAGGCAATAATGGAAGGATATCCAAGTAATCTAACCACATGAACAAGCAAATGCAGAATGGCTAATGCAAAGGGAGCTGTTGCTTATGTAAACTAAAAGTCAGTTCCAAAATTCTACTCGTACAATTGCTGGCAGGGTTTGGATTCAACAGGATCACATACCTATATTTAGGAAACATGGCAGGAAGAAGTAAAACATGCAAAATATGATACTGGCTGTTAAAAACTAATTGCTCTCATGCTGGTTCCTGCGGCAGGGTGGTTCAGGACATGGAAGTGAGGTAGCAAGCACCAAGGAGTTTGTGTTAGGTCTGCCAGCTTTACAAACTCTTCCAGCCTGCAGTAGAGGGAAAAGTGGAATCCATGAGCTGTAGTAGTAGATACAGAGTAGTCACAAGGGTTTGATACTGTGCTGCCAAATAATGTGTGTGTAATTGTACACCATTGTATTAGGTTCCTGTGTAAAGTTGTTTTCCTTGAGTTAGCTGAGGGTGCAGTTCCATGATTTAAGTAAGATGATCCAGGACAGTGCTGCTGTGGAAAAAAAAATAAAGTCAGCCCTGCTTGGTGCTTAAATCAAACTTTCCACCACCCACTGCCCACATCCCCTTTGCTTTGTACAGATCCTTTTTCCCTTGTCCATGTATGTATTTATGGGTCAGTTTTAACTGGATCAGTGGTGTGACTGCTTGTGAACCTTCATGATTCTTTAAACCTTGTCTCAGGTTAGCATTAGACTAGCTTAATCCTGTGGTAAAACTGCTTCCTTGGATATGGATTTTGTAGAAATGCTTGTACACACTGTCTGAGTTAAAATAGGAACTTTGTACTCTCTAGAAATTTTTGCGTTTGTGTTTTGTTTTTTTTTTGGTACTTGTTCTTGCAAGTTTTAAAATTTTCTTTCTTCCTCCCTTTCCTCCCTTTCCTCCCTTTCCTCCCTTTCCTCCCTTTCCTCCCTCCCTCTTCCTCTTTTAACCCTCTGGCAGTCATTTGCCTTCTATTGTTGGAATGAATGGAAAGATCCTTGAGCCTCTAAACAATGGACCAAAGCATCCCTTCTGGGAAACTGAATTTTCTGTATTAAAAAAAATAAGTTGAGCTTCAGATCTGTAGAGCATGTGAATTCCTCATACAGTATTCAAGATTCTGGCTGGTTTTATGCTAAGAAAATTCTGAATGAAGTTTTACAGGTTTTGTATTCCATCAAATCAGTCCTAGTGACGTGAGGTCTTTGGTGGTGGTTGTTGCTCTTCCCCTCGATTGCCGTGAGCTGTGGGGAGGGGCTGGAGGGGGAAGCTTGTGTCTGCTTTTATAATAGCATTTAGGTTGCCAGACTTTGCCATTCATAGCTGTGTTTATCAAATCCTGATGCTGAATGACAGTGTTCTGGCAGTAGTGTGCTATAGTGCACATCTGGCATTTGATCTCTTATGTAGGAACAGACAATATTCCCAAGAACCAGTTGTATCCTTTGTAAAATGAGGTAGAATCAAGCAAGGTCTGCACTCCCCAATATAAACAGAGTTATTAAGCTTTCAACAATTATTGAAAGATTTGATTATAGACTGTGCAGTCTCATATATATGTATTTGCATGTGTAAAAAGGACTGTATTTCATACAGTTCAAGATTCAGTAACCAATGCTTTGTCCCGCTTCAGAGGATTACTGCTCTAGAAAAGCAGTGATTAAAAAAAAAAAGTCTACCAAGCTGGGCTCATTACCCTGGATTTAAATGTACATTACAATTGTTATAAGGCACAGGGGGAGGGATCTTTCATTTTGTTCTTGATTACTTAGTCCATAGTAGCTCATGCATGTAAGAAGTGGTGGAGCACAAATAAAGATGCATAAAAGAAGTTAAGCAGCTTTAATGACAACAAATGACCACCTCCTGTTTTCAGGTGCTTTTAAGAGGTTTAAATGAGATACTTGTTCAATAATCCTATTGAGACACAGTGAGGCTTCTGAAATACTTTCTACACTATTGAAAACTGATGAAACTCTGGCACTCTGGTATATAGCAACTTGAAAAACATGCTAGAAACCGACTTTGTCACATTCTTTTTCTGTGTTATTTTAAAGTCTCTTCATAGCAAATATATATATGTAAGCACAGCTGATAACTGGATGATCATGTCATGTATTTTTAATATAAATATTTAAATTTTAGCTTATCAATGCATTTCTCTTTTTTTCTCTGACAGTTTCTTCGAATATGTGCCGATCTTTTCCGCCTGGTCCCTTTCTTGGTTTTTCTTGTTGTTCCATTTATGGAATTTTTACTTCCAGTAGCTCTTAAGTTGTTCCCTAATATGCTTCCCTCTACGTTTGAGACAAAGTCTAAAAAGGTAAGCAGGTCTGAATTTATAATCCAGCAATATTTTTTGAAAAAATTAGACTTCCTTGGTAAAGAGATTAGAAAAAGTGTAAAAACTAGGTGGGGTTTTTTTTTTCGGTATTATGGTAGTGTTTTTTATCTTCCTTATCTTGTTTTGAAGATCTTGCTGTTTAACGTATAACAATGAACCAGTACTGTGCTGGTACCTGGTCCTTCAGCAGGTGCTGAGCTATCACAGCTGTGAGCCTCTCTTGTCTTTTCTGCTATCCCCATTTCCGTTTTTGATTCAGAAATTAAAACTATGACACTTTTTCTAGTTTGTATTCAAATAAATACTGTAACATTTACAGTCTTTATTCTTGCTACATATGTATCTTTCACATTTCAAACAGCTTCTTACCCTTTTCTTGTTTAAAGTTTATTTCTTTTAGTTTTCTCTGAATTGTTTAGAGCTTTGTAAAACCTCACCAAAAAGCCCCTGAAGTTCTTTCAGGGTACAGAAAGCTTCCATGAGATTTTTACATAGGAAGCTCCCAGTCAGTCACAGATGTAATCAGTCATGATTGTGTACTTGGATCTAAGTAACCATTCATTTCTGATTCTGTGATAAATTCTCTTTGTTTGGACAAGATGTAGTGTAGGATTTCTGTGCTGAATTCAAGAATTGGGAACTACCCAAACCAATTGGTTAGTTTCAATCTTTTAGTGGCTAATTTAGAGGGTGCATTTTAGTTTTAGCAGGTGAGGCTACTCGTGGCATTGCATCTCATGCCTCATGGAGCTTGGAGCCTATTTTTCAGTGTAATTTGGAAATCTTGGGTAAGAGTGAATGCTCTCTTGGGATGTGTGTGTTGCAGTAGAAGTCCAGAAGTGTTCCACATAACTTGTCTGAGGCCAGAGGAGGTGATATTTTGTGCACATGTTTCTGGAAGGAGCTTTTAAAACCAAATATTTTCTTAACAGGAGGAAAGATTGAAGAAAGAATTGAGAGTGAAGCTCGAATTGGCTAAATTCCTTCAAGACACCATTGAGGAGATGGCATTAAAAAATAAAGCAGCCAAGGGAAATGTTGCAAAAGATTTTTCTACGTTCTTTCAAAAGGTAAAATATTTAAAAAATTTATTTACTCTTGCTACAAAAAATAGCTTGGTGTTTTATTTAGTCTATGGTTATCATCAGATACCTTTATTCTGTTGAATTTGAAGAAGCCGGATGTAGAAGTTGTAGGATAAATTTCTGTAAGTAGTACTTCAGTGTGATGAAGTTTTACAGCTCTTAGCTCTGGTATCCTAGCTAGAGCTTTTAATCTAATTCTAGAAGCAGTATGTTTCTGCTCATTTGCTTCTTGTTCTCTTATTTTGTTAATTCTTACATGAAACATTGTGTGCTCAGTGGTTACTGGTGTAGTTTTTGACCTTTTTATTTTTATTTAAACATTGGGCATGAAAACTGAGAGAACGGAGTTCTTTCTTAATTAACTCCTTAAAACTTAGTGGGGGAGTAAGTAAATTCTTTGTGGTCAAACCTAATTCTGCTTATAAAAGCAGTTTTTAAATGCAGGGTTGCCATGCTGCTGAAATCCTTTTGGTCACTGCCTAGAATGTTGTATAATCTGAGATTTAGCTGGAATGTGGTTGCTGTGTTTAGTGCAAAATTTGTCTCCTCATAATCAGTTGCTGGCAGAGAGACTGAGTGTCAGACATCTGCCTCCATACAGGATGGCCTTTAGGTTTGACAGTGTTTCCTTTCACTGAACTGTGGATAAGGGCAAAGTGTTCCCGGGAGACAAGAGAAATACCTTCTTAAGTCTTCTCAGAGGCTGCCTTTGTCTCAGTCCACTCACACTTCTCGTTTGGCTTAATTGTAAGGCTGTTGGATAAGAGATGGAGCCAACATCACCGGGTGCTTTGTTGAAAGTGAGGTTGTGCTTCCCTCCTTTGGGGAGAGCATGTATTTGCACAGAAAAAGGCACATAAGCCTGGGGATTTCAGACCTGAATTCTGCAAGTTCTGTCAGCTAGCTTAAGATTTTCCTGATTGTCAAAGATAAGAATGAAGTTTTAAAGGGCGGGGTAATAAGATGGTATTGATAGTAGGTTAATAACCATAGTAATAATTTTTGCCAGGCAACAGCTGCTTACAAAGTCCATGTACTTTGAAGCTTCTGTGCAATTACCTGTTTCTGTTGGTTTTAATCTGCAGAACATTGTAAGTCAGTTGTAGCAGTTAGTGGCTGGAGCACTGGCCCTGCAGACCCTCGGAACGTTCCACTGCTGTGCTTCATGTTTGGAACATTTTGTTTTCTTCAGAACTGCTACTGAGAATTTAATTTTGGCCGTTAATTTCAGTGGAAATAAATGACATTTCACTCCACATTTGCTGGAGGAAGTCCCAAGTCCCTCTGATGACTGAAATAGAAGTTTCAAGCCCTGCATTTCTTATGTGTGGGTGTGCTTTTTACAGCTTTTTATTTCTTGTTTGTGCCACAGAGACAAACTTCATTGATTGCATTTCACTGTACCAGTTAATAAATGTCAGAGCAAGATGAAGCTTAAATGTTTTCCCCCTTTTTGCTGTTCCTTTACAGCTTCTTCTGTGTTGAAGCATTTGATAGTGCAAGAACCACTGATTACAGGCTTAACATGTTTTGCTGCAGTATTCCAAGATTTCTCTTTGTTGCTTTGTAGCTACTGATGTACTAGAGAGCTCCAGTTTGTACTCTTAAGAAACACTCGATTGGCTCTTCATCTTTAAATCAGGAAGAAAATACCATGTTTTTAAAGTGCCTTTTTTGGCTCCCATAATTAAGGCATTGGTGGAATGGAACAAGGCCTTTGACCTTCCTTTCTCTGAGTTGGTTTCTCTGCTACACAAGTATCCTGGAGGTTAATGGACTCGAGGCCATCACGTCTTCCAGATTTTTCCTTTTCCTATGCCCTCAGTAGCTGTTGACTGAAACATTTGAGTTTGCAGGTAAAACAGGTACGCGTGATACATCAGGCTGTATAGGTGACACTAGGTTTCCAGACTGTAGATTTTTCATGCAGTGATGTCACTAATAAGCTTTTGATGGTATACTTTAAATAGAAAAATCAACATCTCTACGGCTGATAATGCTTTACTGTGACCTGGTCAGACTAGAGAATGATTTTTCTCCTACTTCTTTGAACTGTTATTTCTGCTTCCAGTAATTGGATTTAATGACTGTGAAGTGCCCTTTGACAACACATCACTGAAAAGCTTAACTTTGCATTTGTACAAGCAGTTACGTAGAACCTTCCATTATGAAGGATGCAGAATTCTTTCCCAAACAGTGGTTTATACTTTGGAATAACTTCCAGTACAAGAATATTTGCCCTGAGGTGTTGCAGAACATCTAGGAACTGAAAGCAAAAAAACATTGTGACAAATGAGTTTGTGGAAAGAAGTAGGTGGATAAGTGTCCTAATCTGTGTTTCATAGGGACACCAGTGCTGCAAAATTTTTGCCATTGGATGTACTTTTAATTTTACCTTCACAGGGTGATGCTTTTAATGTGCTTCTGTGTTTAGTGAGTATGGTACCAGAAAGAATACTTGCCAGTGTGATTCCTCTAGCAACTTTCTATTCACTCTGATGTGTGTGTGTGTGTGTGTATATATATAGGTATCTTATGGCAGCGCCAACTCAGATCTGTTCATTATTGTACAGATGCATCTAATTATTGTTTTGCTAGTTTTATCTTAAGTATATTATGCAGTGTTGTTGGAAACTGTGACACCATCAATTCTTTTGCCTTTTGCAGTAAATAAGTTGTTTCTTTTTAAAAATTTCTTTTATTACTTCTTATGTGCTGTTTCCTATCCCAAAATTGATGCAAAGTGCTTGACAAAAGCAGAGAATGTTTTATACAAAGTTATACCCAACCCTAACATTTCCTCTGAAAAGCTTTGTATATGTTAATTTTTTTTTCTTACAGATCAGGGAAACTGGTGAAAGACCCAGTAATGAGGAAATCTTAAGGTTCTCTAAACTGTTTGAAGATGAGTTGACACTGGACAATCTGACCAGGCCTCAGCTGGTGGCACTTTGCAAATTGTTGGAACTTCAGTCAATTGGGACAAATAACTTCCTCCGCTTCCAGCTGACTATGAGGTTGAGAAGCATAAAAGCAGATGACAAGGTGAGTTCATTCTAAATAGGCACTGGAGAATAATTTTGACACATAAGAGTAATGAGTTTGTGTGAATATATGTATGTTTGTTTTTTGTGGTATTTTTCCTTTTTAGTCTTAATAGTCTTATTTTTTGAGCTAACTTGAAATGAAAAAGCTCAAAGAGCCATAAAATCAGAAGTATCCTTATTGGTAAAGAAAAAATGGACCTTTTATTAATCTACCATTAATTTCAACGAAAGTAATGGTATTACTTTAAAAACGTTTCTATGAAAGTGTAGTTTGTAAGGAAGCTGATAGAAATATCATCTTGGAGATTGACAGAGCCATTATAGAGCTGTTACAACCGTGGAGGCTGTTTCGTGTTACGGCAGCAGCCTCTAGTGGCCATTGTAATATGAGCTGTTTCTCCTGACATTTACCTTCTACATTGTGCAGATGATTGCTGAAGAAGGAGTTGATACCCTGACTGTTAAAGAACTGCAGGCAGCTTGTCGTGCTCGAGGGATGAGAGCCCTTGGTGTGACAGAGCAGCGTCTCAAGGACCAGCTTAAACAGGTATACCTTTGCAAGACTGAATATGCTGGCCTAGTTGCTGTTGCTAGCTCTGATTTTTGTTCTAATTTTGAGAAGTCATTTTAATTCTGTTCTCATTAAAAGCTTGGTTAAAACAGTCATTCTCCTTAATAAGCTGTTATCATGCATACTGTGTAAATATGTAATAGCTGTGAGTTTCTGCCTTTTGCCTGGGCCATGGATTTTTGATGATGCAAATAAATTCTTAAACATATCCAAAATATGTTTTCAATTTTGGAAGCTTGGCTTATTAATTGTTTGTATTGCTCTATAAAGAAAATTTTGCGAAGTAGATCAGTTCTTTGTCTTTTGGTGTTGCCTGGTTTAGAGGAAGATGTGTTGGAACAAGTCCAGAGAAGAGCCACTATATTAACACAGGGCTGGAGCACCTGTTATGAAGACAGACTGAGAAAATTTGAGTTGTTGAGCCTGGAGAAGAGAAGGCTCTGGGGACACCTTATTTTAGTACTTTCCAGTACCTAAAGAGGGCTTCAGGGAAGCTGGAGAGGAACTTTCCCCAAGGGCATGTAGTAATAGGACAAGGGGGATTGGCCTTAAACTGAAGGGGAGGGCAGGTTGGATTAGGTATTATGAAGAAGTTCTTTTCTGTGAGAGTGGTGAGGGCACTGGAACAGGTTGCCCAGAGATGTTGTAAACTCCCCATTCCAGGAGGTGTCCAAGGCCAGGTTGGATGGGTCTGTGAGTAATGGTTTAGTGGAAGCTGTCCCTGCCCATGGCAAGCAGGTTGGAACTAGATGGGTGATCGTTATGGTCTCTTCCGACCCAAACCACTCTGTGATTCTAAGATGTATGTGAACCAAACCACTTTTTCAAATATTCATTGAATACTTCTTGAAATACTTGTTCAAACAAAATACTTCTTCCTGTATTTCAGTGTAAGTGCTGTAATTCTGGTTATAGCCTGTAGTTCCTATTCTAGGATAATGGTTAAAAACTTTCATATACTTGTTTTGTGTATGCTTGACTTTGTAAAAAAAAGAAGTCCCGAAGTTGAAGATTTGTTTTCTATATTGCATTTATAGTGGTTAGATCTGCACCTGAACCAGGAAATCCCTACTTCGTTGCTTATTTTATCCAGAGCCATGTATCTTCCAGATACCCTTTCTCCAGCTGATCAGCTCAAAACAACACTTCAGACACTACCAGATAGTGTTGTAAGTATTAATGTGCGCAGTAGGTAACCAGCTTTCAGTAGCATCCCTGAAAATTCATTCAGTGAAGTAGATGTTTTTCCTGATCCCTTTGTTTTCCATGTAAAACTAAACCATGGATAGGTGTGAGTGACCTTCAAATGCAGAAGAAGTTGTGTTATATGTGGAGTGATATGAGAATAAAGCAAATCCAAGGCAATATTGGATTGCCTGACAGCAGACAGTAATAACATAAAAAGATTTAGAATATACCTTTTACTTACATAGAAACAGTGAATGCTCTGGGCCATGTAAAGGCATTAATACATGAAAATATATTGTTATGCAGAGAGAAAAATTATCAGTGTAGATTATTGGTTGTCTTGAGAGAAAGAGATTGAAGAACATGTACAATTTCAGGGTGGAAAGTTCACGATTCCACTGGAAACAGAAACTTCCTTTAGAAAACTTTCTCAAGAAAGAGAGTCATCTTTTTCTGAGAAATGCAAAAATCCGGTAACATTTGGGGGTTTTAACTTGATTCATTAGCATACCTGTACTACCTACTTCAGTAAGAGTATTTAAACTACTTACATCATGCAAACATGCATATATATGTGTGCATACATATATATATATATATATATATATATATATATATACACACACACACACTTTTATTAGACTTCTTATGTTATTTTTAGGCCAAAGAGGCCCAAGTGAAAGTGGCAGAAGTTGAAGGTGAAAAAATAGATAACAAAGTCCGGCTGGAAGCAACACTTCAGGAAGAGGAAGCCATCAGAAAAGAAAATGAAGAAAAAGAGATGGAAAGATTATCTGAAGCTGCAGAGAAAGCCAAAGAAACCATTGAAGTTGCAGCTGTGGTAAGTTCTGCTCACAGCTACTGAGAAGTAAATGTCAGTGATGTGGAAACTGGCATGTTATGAGTTACTGTCTCTGCTCTGGGTGTTGCCTGCAAGAAACTGGACTTTAAATCCACATATGGAAGATGTGGGAGAATATTAAAACTGATTGCAACACAAGAGTTTGCTGTAAAATGTTGGCTTGGTCTTATATATCTGTGATCTCTCTTCTTAATTAGAGTGGTAAAAGAAGACTTCTTTTTCTCTAGCAAAGGTGATGTTTTGTTTGGTTTTTGTTTTATTTTCTGCATCCCATACTTTAAATATTCTTATCTTTGGCTCCTTTTATTTGTCATTAACCTGATAATGTCGCTGTGTAACATTTGACTATAAAAGCTGCTGGCTGCCTTTTCTGGTGCATTATTCCTCAGGAGCTCACAAAATAGTTCACTGGGTGATAGTGGGTATGTTAATATGAAACCACTCACTGTGTCACGTTTTTTAGCATCTTCTCATAAAAATGTGTGTATCTACTTTGTCAACTATTTCTATTTTGGGAAATCATTCTTTAAGTGATGCTAATACAGGTAATGGTTTGGATTTTTGTTTGTTTGAAACTTAATGATTGTTTCAAATTTAGAAAGAGGCAGAACCAGCAGTAGATCTTGAAGCAACTGCTCTGCAAGCTAAAAAAGTCCAGGTGGCTATGGATACTCAACAAGAACTTGCACGGGCAGATGTGGCAGTGCACTCGGAGACACTGCTAGATACAGCACCAGTATTGGAAGGCATCAAGGTAATCTGGATAAATACATGTTGTCATACTTTTGAATGTAAATATTGAAAGCATCCACATAAGAATAATGATAAGTTGCTTGTTTATCCTTTACTTTTAACCCTCTCACTGCATTCTGTCAGTTAAAAACAGCTACTTAGTAGATCCACCAGTGCAGGAATTGAAGTCGGCGCAAAACATCTCAGAGTATCTCCTTTATCTGTGTGTATTATTGAAATTAATTTACCCATTTTGAGGGGTATTTTCATTGGCTGGAGGTGTAATGGGTCTGTGCATGTTTAAACTGTGCATAGTTAACACATGAGGAGGGAGAGGGTGAGAGTAGATCAAGGTGAGTCTTCCCTTCTTTTGAAAAGTGTAGCTAAGACCAGAGCATTAAGTACAAAACCAGGTTTAGACTAGACTGTACTAGTTTTGTATTGACTTCCACTTCTAAGCTGCTAGTAAGCAATGTATGTATGCTAAAAAACATTTCAGTGTGTTCTCTCTCTATTTCTTCAGTACAATGTGGAATATAACTTACCACCATTAAAGTAATAGGCTAATTTTTAGACTTGACAAACTTTGTTGTCATCAGAGCATGCTTTGCAACAGCCAGAGTGTGCTCCTTTTAATCATTAGCTACCTGGCTGATCTCCTTCTCTCCCTTACTGAAGATAGGAGTGATGTATGCTTTCTTCCAGTCCTTAGGAGTCATCCCTGATGACCATGTCCTTTCAAAGATAATGGACATTGACCTCTCAGTAACATCAAACAGCTGCTTCAGCACTCATGCTTGTATCCCATGAAGTCTTATGGACTTGAATGTGTTCAGTTTGTTTAAACATTCTATAACCTGATCCTCCTTCATTGAGGGTAGGTCTTCCTTTCTCCAGACATTGTTTTCCAAGACCTGGGATTCCTGAAGGCCCTTACCTGTAAAGAATGAAAAAGGCATTGACAGCATGTATTGGGTTTGCATGGCCAGGTTTTGGTAGCAGGGGAGGGCAGCTTTAGGGGTGGCTTCTCTGGGAAGTCACGAAAAGCTTACCCCATGTCAGACAGAGCCAATGCCAGCTGTCTCCAAGATGGACCTGCTGCTGGCTAAGGCTAAGGCAATCAGACATGATGGCAACACCTCTGTGATAACGTTTTTAAGAAGCAAAAAAGTTACTGTACAGATGTAATTGCAGCCAGAGAAGAGAGGAGTGAAAGCATGTGAGAGAAACATTTTTTTCTTGTCTTCCTTTTGCTGCTTATATACTTGTAGAAGTCCTTCTTGTTTCCTTTCACATCCTTCACTAGATTTAACTTCAGGTGGGCTTTGGCTTTCCAGAACCCATCCGTGCATGATGGGATAGTATCTCTGTATTCCTCCTGGGTCACCTGTGCCTCTTTCCAACTCTTGTAGGATTCCTTTTCATGTTCCAGTTGCACCTTTTGTTTTATTTGCAGCTTATTTTTGTCTATGGGATTTAATGTCAGGATTTTTCTCAGTCCCAATGTTACACAATAGCAACATTAATTTAAAATGGGTGTTCCATGTAGAGAAACGTTTTCAATTTTCCTCAACAGCATCATTATTTACCTGCTGTTGTCATAACATTGTTTCCTTCAGAATGCTGCCAAGAAGGTTTTAATGATAACAACCAAATGGAACTAATGCACATTGAAATGGGTATTGTTGAGTGGTCAGTTGACTGCCTCACTGACTGCATAGCTGGGTGCATGACGGGCAACCATGAGGAATTCTGTGGGAGGGAGGCAGGCGAGGCAGGGATGATCTCGTTTGGAAACAGCAAGAGTATTTGATATTTCCCCATCTGGCATAGTGTTTGTATCACTGCTTGTTGTTATACCAATCCTCTGAGAATGTACTGACACGAGGCCATGAGTAGGACTTCTTCAACAGCCCAAATTGGTAGGAGGAGACAAGAAGTAAAGTTAATGTGGCAGTTCTTAACTAAGGTTACAGTGTGGCCTGTCCCCTAGGGACACTTCCAAAGATTTTAAACGCAGTGAAATTCTTGCCTCCTAGAGGAAAAATGTGAGACTTCCAGCTTCTTGAAGATGACTAATTTTATTTGAGGCAGAGGAATTTGTTTTCAAACTGAGTGGCTTTTTTTCCAGTTTTTTTTTGCTAATATGAACTCTAGATATTTTGTTAAAATCAGTAGTGAGGCTGATGCCCAGATATTAGCAGTACACTGAAACTTGGAGTTGATGAAGGGTCTGGATGCCTGTTCCACAGTCGGTTCTTGGAAGCACATCATTCTTCTGCTCTGTGTTCCTCACACCCTTGATTGCACCTGTCTTTCTGTACTCTACTTATGTGCCTGTTCAAAGTTCAGCCATTCAAAATAAAAACTGGTGTCCAGGTAAGATTAATACATTAACTGTAGGTAGTATTGTGGGATTTTAGTATTTTTAATGAATCATCTTGAAGTCTTTTTCAGTATCCCATTGAAAGTTTTTTATTCTCACCTTTTCAGGAGACATGTATGCTTCACAAACTATGGATGTTCATCCTCGTTCTCACAAAGTTTGTTGCAGATAACTTTTCTACAGCTCAGCTTCCCAAACTTTACAATTTTGTTTGTTGTAATTTATCTTTCCTGAACATAATTAATTGTTTCTCAGTTGTTTGAATTTCTTAACCCAGCAAAGAATGAAGTAGAACACTCTGAAATGAAATTATTAGCTGAAGAATTTCCAGTCGCCAGAACGCCCATAATCAATCACAGTAGCTGAACTTAATACTGGTGCACTTATAAATATGTACCCTAACAAACTGATTGCCTTAACATTTAAAGTCTTTCCATTAGCCTCAAAATACAGATCTCTGCATTAGCCTCAAAATTGTTACGATAGTATTGACTCTAAACATGGAAAAACAATCTTGAGCCTCTCTTTTCTGGTTAAAGACCCAAAATCTTTGAGGAAAATCACAAATGTGCCTTTCACTAATATGTGTATGTTTTCTTTTACAGGGTGAGGAAATCACCAAGGAGGAAATTGACGTTCTGAATGATGCTTGCACCAAGCTGCAGGAACAGAAAAAATCACTGACTAAGGAGAAGGAGGAGCTTGAGGAATTGAAGGGTGACATTCAGGAGTATAGTGAGGTGAAGAATGGGGCATGGAAGTTCTTTTCTGTTCATGTTTAATTTTAGCAGAAATGATCCACAAATTCAGAGATTATCTTGGTTGGTTGTCTGTTAGCCTGAAGTTGGTAGCCGAGTGAATGAACTTTGTGTGAGACAATGCAGAGCCTCATTTGTATAACATGTTCAAAGCCTAGTTGTTATCACTGGAGTAGTTCCCAGCAGATGAGAATCCTGTTCCAGCTCTTTATTCCCAGGGTGACTAGGCTAACATGAGCTGACTGCTGCATGCTGCAGTTTTTTCTTATTAAGTGTAGATGTCAGTATTACAGAAACTTCAAGTAAAATGAATCTTATCCAGTCTTATGAAAGATCTGGAGAATAACACTTAAAGGGTGCATGAAAAAGGCAGCAGTGCTAGAATTTATTGTTCTAATTCCAGTCTGGTTTTATATGTCTTTCTTTTACAAATGGCTCATGTCTTGACATGCTGGTTGAGATCAGGAGTGTCTTTTGTTGGGAATTCACACCAACAAACGCTTTTCTCTCTCTTGATTATTTGTTTTAGGATTTGCAAGAGATAAAAGAGCTCTCTAAAACTGGCCAGGAAGAGGCAGTGGAAGAGTCAAAGGCAAGCAAGAGATTGACAAAGAGAGTGAACCGAATGATTGGCCAGATAGACAAAATTATTGTTGAATTAGAGACAAGTCAAAAGACAGTGGATGCACAGCTGGATGGTGGTGAGATTCCTGCTGGGTAAGTGACTTGGGAGCACTGCATGTGGCATTCACTGTTCACATTCAATCTTTGTTTTGTCTGATATGTGGTTAGAAAAGAACTGGTAAATAACTTGCTGTTTAGAATGTTGGGATAATTGATTTTAAAAATAAAATAAACAAAATTGTGCTGTAGATTTTCTGTCTTATAAGGTTAAATATTATTGAAATTAGGAAGGAAAAAAAGTTACATGATTTCCTAGATGTTAGTCCTGAGGGTGTTCTCAAAATCAAAGCATATCTTACCATCTTGTTGACATCTCTGGCACTAATGGTGATACAGATGAAATCATGCTTTTAGTTAAGCACCTCACGCAGTAGATTTGTCCTGTGTCATTGATTGAAAGGATGCACAACAATGTGGTGAGCATGTTCATGTTTGTTATTCTTTAGCAGCAAAGATGTTAGTGAGGGAAAAAATTCCAAGGAAGTCTGTGGTGTTTCTGGAGAGAGATGGGGGAATGGGTCTGATGGAAGTGAAGAGGTGGTTTTACACAGTCCCTTTCCAAAAACTTTTACTTCATTCCAATTTTTTAACACACAGATTTTCAAACAAAGGTCTTTCCTGATAGTTTTATTACAAAATTCAATTAGCAACACTTACCCAGGTCTTAATATTATTGGAGAGTCTTTCAGGCCATCCTGTGTTAAAAGTCATACACTGCCTATTGCAGACACTGAAATACCTGAAAACCGTGACCCGAATTCTCATGGTTTGTCATCATGAATGCTGTATTAATCTAGTTTATGCTTGCACCATTTTGTGTGATTCATTGAGAGAGTATCCCAGCTCCCAAAGAGCATAACTAAACAAAAACAAGGATTCTGCTTTTATTGCTTCTGAACTTTATTTTTTCTAGTCCCCAGGGCAAACGGTCATTTGTTTCAGAATTTGTGTAGTAGCATTAAGGCAGTCATGTGAATGGTGCTGCAGAGAAGCTGTTGATCAAGACCATCTGAATTTGTGATTTAACAATACAGTGCAGAATCTGCTTGTACTGAATGTAATTATACTTTGCAATGGATGGTTTTCTCTATCATTTTATAGGTGATTGTGGATGATTGAAAATTATTAGTTTAAATATGGCTTAGTTGTCAAAGGGTTGTCTTCTAACCTTTGAGTTGGTGCAGTCATTATCAAGCTGTCAGGAGTCATAGTCCTCTTAGTCCTTTCTTCTGCAAAGGTCCTTCGTATCAGCTAAATTGCTCAAGTGATTAGTTTTCAGCTTTTGTTTTCCTGTGATTTTCATTAATTTTCTGTAGGCCAACCTCTAAATCTAAAAGGATGACAAATGCATGGCACTGCATCTTTGATAAATGTGGACTGTGAGGCAAAGAGCATTAGATACACAGTCTGGGAAGCGCAGGAACTGTGCTAAACTCTTTTTCAAGTGCTACTGGATACTTGTATTTGTGAAGTAAAACATGTGAAAACTAAACAGGAGATTCAACCATGAGATAAAAATCTGCATGTTGATCAGTAACTCATTTTTTGCTTTTTTGCATTGTGTTCAGGGTGATAAGTAATTACCTAATATTTCTATAAATGTCCTGCAGTGTAGTGACTTCCAGTACTGCTTTTTGTTAACTTTAATGCCTTGGAGTACCTGCTTGCCATGTACAGTTTCTGCTTTCTCATCAGAGGGAATCTCATCAGTATTGCTGAGCTAATCAATGCAATGAAACAAATTCAGAAGATTCCAGAGGAGAAGTTAACTAGGATTGCAGAGGCACTAGATGAAAACAAGGATGGCAAAATTGATATAGATAATGTTGTTAAGGTAAGTCTGTGGACTACATGAAGAAAATAAGGCTAACCATCCTTCAGACATTGTGTCTGTTTTGACTTAAATTCATAGTGATGTCTCTTGCAAGAGTCTTTATGCCAGTGAGGTTTTTGGTAATGTATTGTAAATAGATCTTACAATACATATTAACATCTTGAGAATCCATGTGGCTATCTTTTTTGGGGGAAAAAAACCCCTTTATGCCATGTGTGTTATCCACATTACTTTTAAAGCTGTGGGTTTTCCTATGTGTCTGTGTCAAGTTTAATGAATTATGGTGATTTTGTTGCTACTTTTACAAATGGGACGGAGTAGAAGAACTACTTTAGGAACACCACTGTTGGCCAAAGTCTTGACAAAACACCCATAGATATATTTTATATCAACACAAGATAGTAGCTTCTCTTGCCTGCTCATGTGCCTTGGCTATTGCATTGAAACTTGTATTTCCTGTGCTTGAAAGGCAACAGACCATCAGTTGTCCTTTAAGTCCACCGTAAAGACCCGTGTTTGTTGCCTGATTTGTCCTATGTTCTCATTTTGCAGAACATTCTCAGATTTTCTCTGCATTTCACCTTCGTTTTCTTGTTTCTTTTTCACATGGTAAATTTAGATATGACCTGAAACTTATTTCCTTGCAAGTCATTTTCCTACTCAATACAGAAATAGCATTTAAACTAAGGCCAGCTAAAAAATCCCCTATCAGCCTTTTGAAATACACTTTCCCTCTCTACTGAAGTTGTCCCAGTGGTGTGATTATCTTCCCTGTTGCTCTAAACAGCTGGTGTGCATTTAGCAACACAGATAAACTGTACTTCTGAATTCTGCATGTGTTGCAGAATAATTCTAGGAACTTGAGGAGGTATGCCAAGAATACATTTGTACAAAAAGCTATATGAAGGAATTTGGAATCATCTACTAAATTATTTTTTTTAATTTGCTTTCTGAAAGGCCCACCCCCCCTACTCTAAATGTATGCCTGCTTAGTACAGTAGATCTTTTTTGATAAAATTGAGCTTGTAAGTTACTATCTTAAATACTGTTTCAGTAGGTACTGAATCTGAACTTTCCTTTGGAATAGATAAAATAAATGGGTCTGTTTTACTAATGCTTTAAAATGTGAGTCTGTGTGTACTGCCCACACAAAGGTCAAAAGTTCTAGATAGTTTGTTATATCTTTTACCTTCTTTATAGTACTCTGGATCTGTTTGAGGTGCTGGTTGCGGTTTGAATTTGTCTTTCATGTAAGAAAAAAAATGTTTTTCTTTAAAGTGAGAACTGAATAATTTTGTTGTCTTAACAAATTATTATAATGAAAGTACCTCAATCATGTTAAAACTAAATGCTCTCTCACTTTCATTTTATGTTCATCTAGGTAGTAGAATTGATTGACAAAGAAGATATTGATATTGGCACTGGTCAGGTAGCTGAGATTATGTCATTGCTTCAAAAAGAAGAAAAACTGGAAGAAAAAGAGAAAGCAAAGGAAAAGCATGACAAAGAAGCTGCAGAAGCAAAAAATTAAGCTTCAGAATCTGAAGTTAATGCACTTGTAACCAAAATCTTGTATATCTTTATGTCTAATGGCTACATATTACTTGAGCTTTGTGATTATGGGAAGTGTTTTGAGCTGATTCTGGTAATAAATCGTAGATATGTTTTCTGACATATGGAATGAAATTTCCGTTCATCAGAGAAATGATTTACTGTCATTCCATACTGATGAAAACAAAATGTGCTTCTTTAGCAGTGCTCCTGCCCACAGAAACATGTATTTGCACTCATTGTTGTGGTACAGTGATCCATTAAACTTGGAAGTTTGCTGTATAAATTAAGTGTATCATGGAAAAATGTTTCCCATTTATTTTCTTCCATCATTACATGGGGCCCAACCTTGCTCTGCTTCTACCTTTAAGCTTTTTCAGATTTTAATACAAACATTCTGTTCTGTCACAATATTACGTATTTTGTAACCTTGTAGTGAAGATTCTGTGGCTTCAGTAGTAGCTCTGTAGGTTGTGGGGTTTTTAAACTAAATATCGCTAAGTTGTTGCCTCTCTGACAGAGAATGTGGCATTCTGATCACTTCTATGAATTCGTGGTTATTATTTTTTTCTGTTGAAGGGAAAAATTAGATTTTTCCCTAGAATGGAAACATGACATGAAGTTTGCTACTTATGGGTGCCTTAAACTTCTTAAGACTAGGGAGTAGAGTGTGCTACCTCTACTCAAAACTCCATGAATTGTTAAAGCATTGGAATCACAGAAGCCTTTAAAATAGTTTCAGAACACAATCTGTCACATGGTAAAGTGAGTTAAAGTGTTTATCTAACTAGCAAAATTAAAATAATCATAAGTGGAAAACGTCACTTGCGATCTTGCGTATGATTTTTTTTAAAATGCAGTTATCTCTGCATGCTTTGTTTTCTTCTGATAGTTATTTACACCATAACTAGTTCTGTTACCTCTCAATTTTCATCTCAGGTATAAAGTCATTAACCAGCTATAGTCAGAGTACATAAATATGTTCATCTCATGGCTTTGCTTACTGTGCAGTCAACAAGTCATGTCTGATATTGCCAGTGCTTTGATTACATCATTGGTTTTCTGATTAATTGCGTATAGTCACTGTCTTTAACTGTGTGACTAAATACTGGCAGTAGGTCAAAGTTGGCTCATTGATGTTCTTTCTTAAAAGTAAATTAAAATTAAAATACTAACTCTGGGATATTTCATAATTCTTGGTAGCCTAAATTTTCCACTTTTCATAAAATCTGCTATGAAATACACATCATGTGGCTTGAACTAGCAGGGTTGTGGTTTGGTTTTTTTAATTCTGTTTTTATTTTGCACCCAGTATTATAAAATGTATGAACACACTTTTGTGTACACTGTAGAGAGCACATCTTACAATGGTGCTGTACATAGTCATCTGGAGGTGGGCAGTTAGTACTTAATGCTTTTAGTCATAGTTGTGTATTTTCATAGAAAATGTCGACTCCCAAGTGTATTTCAGCATAATTCCATGTGCAGTATTTATCCAGAATGGCTAAATTATTTGTACAAACTTATTTGAACTTAGTGGAACAAAAGAAGTTTTGACAGTCTCATGGCTTGCATGATGGACCATTGTATTTAGTTGTTTCCAAAGCAATATGTACAGTGAGATGTACAGTTCTAGAAAAAGAGTCCGTGTCTAGTTCAACTATTGAGTTCATATTCTGTACAGTTTGCAAAGAGAGCTACTTACAGCAGGAGCCTCCTGAGAATTACTGTAGCTGTATCTGAAGTGTAAAATTGCTGTGAGGAAGCTGAAGTTTCATATCAGTACAGTCTTTCTGGTTCATGTTTCCCTAAACCAGGGGACTCTTCCTCATAAATCGAGGTTAACTTGGAGATTTCAGCATGGAAGTCACTTGGTAGATTTTTGAGGATCAGACTTCATTAGGTGCTTTATTTAGGCCAACACTTAGATAAAATTGCCAGAGTAAAATTAATTTCACAAAAATACAGTCTAGAAACTGATTTTACATTGTATAATTTACAGTTAGAAGGAGTGGGCTTTGAAGTATGCTGAATTTTGCAGTTGCGTATTTTCAATTTGATAAGAATGCATAGCAGTGTTACTTGACATTCCTAAAATATGGTAAAAATACTTTAAAATTGCCAGCTAACTTTCATGGAATATCAAAAACCTAAGAACTGTATGCACTTGAATGCAGATTTAAAACAGGGAGGTAGCAAAAGAAGCTGTTTTCAATGATTTATTAGAGTTTTACAGAGCTTTAACTGCCCTTACAGTAAATTAGCTGATTGTAGTATTTGGGAGGTTTGGGCAGAGGCTGTTCTGCATTTACTGTTCACTTAAATTTTCTGTGGTTTAAATAAGAAGGGAGCCAAAAAAAGCTGTTGTGGTGTTTTGTTTTGTTTTTAATGAAGAACATCCTGATGAAAATAATTATCATACACTCATTGAGCATTTTTAGCTTTTGGACTAGTTTGAAATTTGGCATATTTTGAAATCTTCACAGGTTACATAAAATTCATTTTAACGTCAATCACAAATGCCAGTTTTCCGCTGTTATCGAAAGCGTTTAAAGGGTGCATTTACCATAGCAAAGGATTTTCACAGGCAGTATCTTCGTTATGCTGTTAAGAGTAGGCAAACCCATGACAGCTGGACTTGAACAACACATTTTCTGAAAGCTTTACAAGGTTAGGAAGCCCTCGGTGATCCACTTCTACCCAGCTTTGAACCTTCCCAAGCAGCTCTGTCCCAGCAATGCAGACAGCTCCAGTGGATCAGCAGCTTGAGGACTGGCTTCAGATAATGTGCTTGGTTGTCTTTTGTGGTGACCAGAAAAAACAGGAGCTGCAGTATTTTCAGAGAAAGGATGACTTGCAAGTGTACAGTAACTGGTCAGAACTTTTTCCTGAATGAATATTTAATCAGGAGATGTAAATATTTCTTAAAACAAAGGATGTATGAAATTTCAATGACTGTGACTTAAACAGGCAAAGCCTCTGAGCTCAGAGTTAGGTAATTGGTAAGACCATTGTCGGGATTCTTACAGATTCAAATAAGACAGATTTTGACTATAAACTATTCAGGAGCAAAAAACAAAATGCAAAAAAAGCTTTTTTAAAAATACATTTATCAACAGGAAGGGAAGGATGTAATTTCTTTTTCCCCTTCAAAACAAGTGGGTTATAGGACATTTTACTGAAAAACTTGTTTCTGATTCATCATATGTGAAAAAGTGGCTTTTACAGAGATTTTTGTCACTGACTGCATGGTGTGAGAGTAAATCTGCCTGCAAGTTAAGTACAAGAAGACTGATTCAGTAGGAGGTTTTCAGCAGGACTGCATTCAGGTAGAGAATAGTCTCTTGCCAGGATAGTACCTTGCGCTTACATAGGTTTGACTGGGGGGAAAATTTTTTTTTTTAATACACCTCCAAAATATTTCTTGTAACTTTATATCTGCATACCGTGCTAATCATTAAATTTTAGCTACTTCAGCATGTATTTAAATACTTTTAAAATGTTAATATAAAAAAAAGTGGGTATATTTAATTAAAAGAAGAAGCTCATATTTTGTCCTTTTTACGTACAAGAGTTTTGCTTTTCAGTTGATGAATTTCAGCCCATGGTATAAATTTAAGTTGAAAATCATTTGTCTGTGCTCTGAGCATACCAGTCATGTGTTTGCCATAATGCAGTATAGGATTTTTATGTTAGTTGGAGCTTGTGTCCTTTAGTTATAATAAAATTATAATTTTGAAACCTCATCTCTCCATTATTTTTCTGTTGCTTTAGATTTAGTGTTAATTTATTGCTATTCAGATGAGATGCCAGATATAGAGCTGGACCTGTGGGGAGCTGGTGGGCTGTGTGGGATTTGGTGAGGTAGTTGTTCTTGCAGAAATTCTGAATGTGGGTCTGCTTGCCTGCTGTAGGGAATTGTGCTGAACCGTTCTTTCAAACTATTGTATTTTAGGCAGGGAGAGTGGAGAGCAGTGTACTCTACTGCATTGAACTAATAGATTAAGATCTATTCCAAACAGAAATAGCCTTAGGAAGGATCCTTGTTTGGTCTTTGCCCAAGTTAGAGAGAAAACACATCTGAAATAGTTCAGTTTATTTTATCCTAGGCCATGCCCCTGGGTCTTGATTTTGGAAAACTGTATATATTCCTCTGTAATCCTAATGTTCTTCACAAAGTATATAGCAGACATTAAGTTACAGAATCACAGAATCCGCTGAATTGAAAGTGACCGGCAAGGATTATTGAGTCCAACTCCTGGTCCTACGTGGGGCCATTCCCAGGAGTCACACCGTGGGCCTGAGATTATCATCCAAATGCTCCTTGAGCTCAAACGGGCTTGGTGCTGTGACCACTTCGCTGGGGAGCCTGTTCCAGTGCCCAGCCACCCTCTGGGTGAAGAACCTCTTTCTAATATCCAACCTAAACCTCCCCTGACACAACTTCAGGCCCAGTCTCGAGCATTTACAACAATATGCTTAAGAAAGGTTGTTAGTGATTCATGATTTAACTCACCACCAGATGCCTTGGCAGCCTAGGTGGGAAGGCAGAGAGCCCCTGAGCCATGTCCTGTGCATGTCTGGTCCCTTGGAAAGGACTGAGCTGCCTCAAACACAACTGGGGTTGCTGCTGTTTCAGAAGCTTCAGTGCTTGTCTTGGCCCAGCTGTGGGCGGCACTTAGAGAAATAATGCAGCACAGACGATCAAGACGCAAAAGATGGGAAGGTCCTCCGGCTGCTTTCAAACAGGATTTGGAAACATGCAAGTGTTGAATCTGCTGTTTAGTGTTGAAGTGTTTTGACAGGTGGCTGAAAACAACCTCCTGCCTTGACAGGCTTTTAAAATAACAACAAATAAGCTAGGTGGGGTTGCAGATTTTTCCTTCTTTTGCTTATAACCAAATATCAAACAAAAAGCTTTAAAAATGTCTTTTGCTTTGAGAATTTCCTTTAATGATAGGCTTATTAGGGTGAAAAAGAGTGTTGAGTAAGTGTGGTCAAACTGAGCAGCAGAGAAATTGAGTTTATGAATGAGATGTGAACATTGGCAAGTGCCCTTGATCATATTTACCAGTATCCTGAATGCCCAAGAAAGTGACTTCTGGATCCAGTGTTATTTTTGCTGAGATACATTGGTTTTATCAGAGAATTTTCACTCTTTTGTGAATCTTTTTTTTACACATTTATAACAATTATGCCTAATTATTGCTGCATACTAAAGGAAAAAGGGGGGGGGGGGGGGGGGGGTTGGTTTTTC
>VXAU01003783.1:1148484-1279887 GCA_013399695.1 Formicarius rufipectus | reverse complement strand
GGGGTTTGACTCTTGCATTTTTGTAGGAGGGAATCAAAACAGTGGTACCCATGACCACACAGGGTGCCTGTCCAGTCTGGCTGGTGTGCAGGCACAAGCCAGATTCAAATCTCAGAGAAAATAAGGCTGGAGGGACCTCCCTAGGGTTATGCAGTCCAGCTGCCTGTTCAGAGCTGCTTTCCAAGCACCATGTCCCATTGAGTTTCTAGTGTCTCCAAGGATGGAGACTCCACCATCTCCTTGCATCCTCTCTAGATAGACCTCTGCACTACCTGTGACAGTGCTTGATTAGTCTCTGGAATAAAAGAGGTTATTATGCTTCTCTTTTGAGAGATGAGGATAATCATTTATTACAGATGTGAATTTGTGCATTTTCTGCAAATACACACTGAGGGAATGGCAACTGCTTGCACTAGTAGTGGATAATGGAGATAAAGCTGTGACTTGACTGGGCGGAATCGTCTTTTGTGTAAGGCTGGGCAGAAAGCTGGTTGGGACAACGCCTGACTTCATGAAATTGCAGTCTGAAAAGGATTAATGTGGAAGTTTTATTGCAAACTAGTTTTGTGAAGTGTTGTTTAAAGGGTGAACACATCTGCATAGGAGTGTGGAGAGATGAATAGTCTTGTGGTTGTTTCATTGACCTGAGGCTTGAGAAATCTGTGTTCAGTTAATGCCTAGTCTGTCAATAACACATCACTAGGCTCTTGTGCCACTGTAACATAAAACTTCCTTGACAGTGACTGGGCAGACAGCAAGTTCTCCAGAGCAGAATCTGTGCAAGGACCTAGTACAGTATTTTGTAGCTATAAGGTTTTTAAATACTGAATGTAGACAGTGACAGACTATACCAAGCAGTTTCTCTGGCTGAGGAGTCTTAGTTTCTCACTGCTTGTGTATTGAAAAGTGTTTCTGCTCTTTTCTTAAATTACTTCTCAGTGCTGACTGATGTGAGCAGGAGGATGTTTGTAGTGTGTTTCTAATTCCCCATACTCTGTGCTCACTTCCATTTTTGTGTACTATTGGATATAAATCTTTCTCAGTAGTTAAATATCCTTCACAGGTCAAATTCTTTGGGGGATCGTTAACATGTCCAATTTTACCCTTGCCAAACCTTCTGTGGTTTGCAAGCATCGGTTTCTCCCATCTAACTAGAGGAAAGGATTTCTGCTAGACTAGAGATGGATCTAATGCAGATTTGCCACTTTCCGTCTAGTATTTCTCTCTATGTATATTGGCAGAGCAGCCCCTTCATGGATGGCCTGACTTGTATCACAGGGAATGATACAGCCAGCAGTTGGAGATGTTGGGTCTCCCCTGCATGTTGGGAGTGGCTCTGGATTGTCCTTCCTTCTGCTTTTGTTTTAGCTCCAGCCCAAGAGCCTTCCAAGTTCCTTCCTAGCTGCATTTTCAGGTCCTTGATTAAGCAAGATCTTCGAAGTCAGTCCTATGGAGAGCTTCTGCAAGGAGCTGAAGGGCAACTGGGAGATGAGCAACAAGAAAAATGATTAAAAAAAAAAAAAAAAAGAACAGAAATGAAAAAGAAGTCTGAAGAAACCTACTAAATTAAATTGGGAATTAACAGCCTATTCTAGACTTGTAAATGAAAGTTTTGTTTTTCACAGGTCTAATTCCAAAGTAGAAAAAATAATCAGCAGGTTTTTCTTCTCCATCCTTCCCATACCCCAACCTTTCCCTTGCCTCTATCCCTTACTTAATATGCAGGACCAAATAGGGAGGATTTATGGAGTCCTTGTTGCACTTCAGCTTCTCAGAATCTTGCTTTGCACTGGTGCAAGTGCAGTTGAAATATAGTGACCATTTATCTTTCCAATGAGCGTCTCCTCACTGGATGGTTTTCAGTGCTTGGTCTATGTAAACTTGAGTCATTACCACCCTTCATCAAGCTCTGCTCTCACTTTCCCCAGTCACTACATCAGCTCCACTGTGGGCCCTGTGCAGCCTCTGCTCCTAAGAAAAGGATGGTTTTTAATTTCCCTTTGAATCTTGTGTGCTCTTGTCAGAGGGAACTGTGTATGCTCTTCTATAAGCCTTAATATTTCAGTGGAAAGTAAGTTCTTAGGATGAGTCCTCAAAATCAACAGTGACACTGAGAGGAAGGCATGCACATCTCTGTTTTTAAACCTACTTCTGCAACCAGAGCTACCCATCAAATTCTGTGATTAAACTAACACTGTGGTCCCGTAGTGACTCAGTATGATTTGAGGTTTACCCAAACCACTCAGGATCTTTTTCCACAGAAAATCCTTTGTGCTCTGAAAATTAGAACCTTTCGAGCACCTAAGTTTTGGACTTGCAAATTCAAGAATTGAGCAATGTCAACCCAAAAGCCCCCTTCAAGTAAATGACAGTAATGAGGCATTAACAGAAAAACCTTATTTGTATGTCTTTTGTACCTTTGTGCTCAAGAGAAATCTGATGTGGAAAATAGCCAGGCTCATGAACGATCTGTAGCAGGAAATGGAAATAGGTGGGGAGAGCTGATGGTAGGTAGCATTTTGGTTGTGCATTCTGTCCTGTGATTTGCCCTCGAGTGACTGAGATACTGTAATATTTATTTTAATCTTGTGAACATGAACATACCTTTCATCAAGAGGAATACAGTAAAAATATAGAGACATACAGAAATAATGATGCAGTAATACATGTACCACCGAGCCTGATACTCTTCCCGGAGCTGGAACTTGGGTGCTTGAGAAAGCGGGGAAAGGCTTTACAGCTCCTTCTCAGCTTTTAGTAAGCGATGCCGCGGTGGCCGATGAAGCTGACACGTCCCTCCCGTTTTGCCGAAGAGCGGGAGGAGAATGAAGTTGCTCTGCCAGAGCGCTGGGGTCAGCATCCCGCCGCATTCCCAGCCGGACACGGACCCCGCCGCGCTCCCCGCCAATGCCGCTGTGTCACCGCTGGATGGCGCCCGCCGCCCGCCGGGAGCCGCCCAAGCGCATTCCTGCTCCCATCCCATCCCATCCCATCCCATCCCATCCCATCCCATCCCATCCCATCCCATCCCACCCCCGATTCCCCATCCTGTCGTTGTGTCCAGGTCCTTGTCCTGCACTCACGGGATCTGTTTCACAGAGTCACAGAATGGTTTGGGTTGAAGGGAGCTTTAAAGATCATCTTGTTCCACCCCCCCTGCCGTGGGCAGGGACACCTTCCACTAGACCAGGTTGCTCAAATCCCTGTCCAACCTGACCTTGGACACTGCCAGGGATAGGGTGTCAACAGCTCCTCTGGGCAACCTGAGCCAGTGCCTCCCTGCCCTCCAAGTATCACAGGATCATTTATGTTGGAAAAGACCTCCAAGATCATCAAGTCCGAACTTTGACTGAACATCCCCTTGTCAACTAAACCATAGCACTAAACCTGAAGCTGGACACACTGCTCCAGGTGGGGTCTCATGAGATGGAAGTAGAAGGGCAGAACCATCTCCCTTTCTCTGCTGGCCATGCTGCTTTTGATGCAGCCCAGGATATGATTGGCTTTCTGGGTTGCAAATGCACCTTGCTGGGTCATGTCCACCATTTCCCAGTTTTTTGTTTTTCAAATCTTTCATTCCTCCCACTGAGGATGCTGTTGTCTCAGGGGGATATGGGACTGTTTCTGTCCTTAGTTCTTGTCCCCCTCTACTCCCTCTTCCCATGTTTCATCTCTGTTTGTCAGCAAGATAAGCCTTTTGCGTGAACTAGAATAATACTTTGCTCTCTGGTCAAACGACTTGGTATAATCAAACACTGGACTTCCCCAAATTAATCCCACTTTAAAACACAGCATCATTTCTAGGAAGTTCTCCAATCTTAGTCCACTACAAACTTTTGGTAAGTTCTTGTACTCATTTATTGTTGTCACTCTGTGCTTTGTGGAGGTTTTCCTGAGGAGAAAGGGAGAGGGGAAAGAGTCTTTAAAAACAGAAAAATAAATTAACTACTCATCCCTGGAAAAATCAAATAGCAAAGAGCCAAACTGTCTCTAGTGAATTTGTCTGATGCTGGTTTCTATTCTTTTGGCTTCATCTGGCTCAGTGGAAAACATTTTCTTTGTGGGGCTGCTATGGGCTGCACTACCATGGATAACTCTGGAGCTGCTCGGCCCTTCCAAAAGTTTCCCGACTCTCTCATCAGTGACCTGTGTCCTGCCCTCCCCAGAGCCCTTCCCTCTGTGCTGGTGGTGCATGACATTTGCTTATTAACTCTTCAGTACTGACACTGTGACAAGGTGTTCAGCTGTGCTTGGTGGAGGTTTGTCTGCCTTGATTGCAGAGCATTTGATTTGACTCCACATCTGCAGGTGACATTCAAACCCCTCTGAATATACGGTCCTTTTGTGACAGATTAAAGTACTATTCTGGGTTTGCATCTCCCCACAGAGCCCAAGACTTTCCTCTTGCTGTAAAAGCAGCTGTGCTGGTGTGCTCTCCTCTGCAAAGGTAGATTCAGCTCTTGTCTCGAGGGCTTAACAAATGTATTACTCAGTGCTATAAACAGTTAGTTAACAAAACTGAAAGTCCACTCTCATTTCTTTGCAATGAGGCATTCTTGGAATCAAGTGCTCGATCAGTTCAGAGTAGATTGCACAGATGTGATTCAGTGGTTTTGGTGTGATACTTAAAGTTACTCAGATATGTTATAAAAAACCGTAGCTTGGTGAAAAGCTGTGAATCAGAGAATCAGAATAATTCAGGCTAGAAGGGACCCCCAGGGCCATTTGACCTTCTGCTTAGAGCAGGGCCAAGTTTAGATCAGATTTCTCCTGGCCTTGTCCAGTCAGGTTTTGTTTGTCTCTAGGGATGGCAATTACACAATTTCCTGGGACCTCTGTCTGACCACCTTCAGGGTGATAATTTTTTTCCTAAAATTTGGTGTGTCCTATGTCACCACTAGTGTTTGCTGCCTCTTGTCCTACTGCTGTGCAACCCCAAGAAGAATTTGGCTCCATCTTCTCCTTCTGCTCATTAGGTAGTGGCAGATGGCAATAAGGTCCCCCTGAAGCCTTCCCCTCTCCAGGTCAGCAGGCCCAGCTGGCTCAGCCTCTCTCCATACACTTTGTGGTCCAGCTCCCAGCCATCCTGGTGGCCTCTGCTGGATCCACTGTGGACAGTTCACATCTGTCTCCTGCTGAGGAGCCCACAACTGAACCCATCGCTCAAGGTTTGTCTCGCCAGTTCTGAACAGAGGGAAAGGACCATCTCCCTGGCCTTGCAGGTAATGTCCTTCCTAACACAGCTGTTGGTCTTCCATGTTTCAAAGGCTCATTGCTAGATTATGGTCAGCTTCTCCACCAGGACCTTTTCTGCAAAGATGTTGTCCAGCTGCTCAATGACCATCATGCATTGGTGCATGGGGTTATTTCTCCCAGGTGAAGAGCTTTCCATTTGCCTTTATAGCACTTCATGATGTTCCCATTAGCTGGTTCCTCCAGCCCACTGAGTCTCTCTGCACTAATCTCTCTCTCCCCTCCCACATAAGGACCTCTGTGATCACAGAGCTGAACACTCCACTGAACATGAAAGGTTGAAAGGAGGCAAGGAGGTCACACAGTTAATGCACAGTGTGGAATAGCTGAGTCTCACTTGCCAAACCCAAGAGGTTATTCAGGGTAAAAACAGTTTAATGACAGGCATGACAATTTACAAAATTATTATTAAGTGAAAAAACTACCATGTGGTGTTACAGAAGGTTTGAAAAAAAAATAAATTAATAGGCTGTTGGTTCAAATGTGAAAGTGCTAAACTCATCAACTATGATGTGCTCTAAAAATAGAGACTTGAGCCTCTGCATCAGAGAAATAATGCATCCCTTAGGAAGACTTAACCATGTCTAAACAGAAAAGCTTCTGGCTGAAGTCCAACAACTGTTTTTTTCAAAAGTCCTGTACCTAACTTTCTTTTCACTACTTTCTGGTGGGAAGTTTCTTCCCTCCTCCCCCCCTTGCACCATTCCCCCATTTCTGTTAAGCAGTGATATGTGTTCAGAAATGTTATAAGTTGAAAAGTTTATGTGATTTTTCTACATACTGATCCCACAAGACAAAAATGACCTGTTCATTATTTAGGCTACATGGGGTAACACTTTAAACAATGAGTTGTTCTTCAAATCACCTTCCAGTTTTATGTTTTCTGTCCTACAGGTTTTCTAGATGTGAAGTATAGCAATGTAAGTTTTTAGGTTTTTTATTGGACAGAACTGATAACTTCAGTTTAGAAGATGCTGTGCATAAGATCTGGAACTTGCCAGGCCTTTTCCCAAAGTCATTGGGTTATGGGGGTTTTGTTCGAGCTATAAATGCTGTTTGCCCCAGGTCTCCCTGCCCTACACCAGAGATTTAAGTGCTGCCTTTACAGTTCAGAGCTGTGGTTTGCTGAAAAAGGCTCCCCAGCCACAGGGACTCTTGGGTTGTTTGCTTCCCAGAGGTAGCGAAAGGTTATTAAAAAATTGTTAAATTCCAGAACTGGCTAAGTCCAAGCAGAGCCTGAATCCAGGTGAGGATTCTTTTGGAATAAGCATCACCAGCAATCAGGTGACTGCAGATGACAGTGAGAGCAGCGGGTTAAGCAGTGTTTTCAGACTGCAATGAAACAGAATATAAAATATAACGAAATCAACAAAAACTACAGTGATATCTTTCATACTGAGTTCCTCACTCCCTGGCTCCCAGCCCCAGAAGACTCAGTTTATGAAATTACTTTGCCTATAGCTGCTGTCGAGCTACCAAGTCTTTACATCATGCTGTAACTAACTTCTTGAGTATCTAATGCGAGCTGAAAAGTGGTTAGTTGGAAATTAACTATTGAAATAAACCCCCAGGCAGTGGGGGAGTCTCCCTGCTTTTCTGTCTTCTGCCCAAGGTTTAGTTGTCATTCCTTGTATAGGGGGGCACAACTCCCTGGAGAGGAAATATTACTTTTCAGGAGTTAACCACAAACCTGCCAGCAGCCAGACAAATTTCAGTGAGGACATGAGCAAGAAAGTGTGATCCAGTGCATAAATTCTTAAAGAGGAGGCAGCAGCTGGTGCGGCTGCAGTGGGAGAGAAACATCTGGAAGCGATGGGAGCCTTTAATCCAAGTGGGACAGCATGATGCCATTTGTCTGCCTCGTAAGGGCTTTCTGGGCCAGTTTCCTAGGAAAGCTGTATGTGAGATAAGGGAGGTGGCTACACTGGGTGTTGATGAGGCCTGAAGTGCAGTGTATTGAAGCCAGGTTTGGGCATGTCATGGGTTTCTGTAGCTGAATTTTAGTAGAAGAGGAGGCTTCCAGGATTGTTTCTGTTAGAAGCTGCTAGAAGCTTCTCCTGTCCTGTGGAGCCAATGACAGCCAGGTCCAGGAGGGAATTCCTGCTGGTGGACAGAGTTGAGCCAGTTAAGAATCATAGTCACACCTCTGTGATAACATATTTAAGAGTTAGGAGTGTTGCGCTGTTGAAATTCCGCCATGACATAACAACGCAGAGACCAAGGTGGGAGCAGGAGGAGGCGAAGGAGGGACCCCACGCTGGAGCGGGGTGGGGGGAAGGACTGAAAGTTATTTCCTCTCCCTCTCTCCCTGAAGCCTGTGGAGATCTTTTGGGGTTCAGAGACCCCCCTTGCAGCCCCTGGAGGAGCAGGTGGATGCCTGAAGGAGCTGTTGCCCTGTGGGAGACCCAGGATGGAGTGAGATCCTGGAAGAGACTTGCAGCCATGACTCCTGGAGAAGGAGACCCACCTGGAGCAGGATTTTTCCCCCGGTAGAAGTGTTGCCCGGGGAGTGGACTCACATTGGAGAGTCTATCGAGGACTGTTCCCCATGGGAGGGACCCCACGGGAGCAGGGGAAGGACTCAGAGCTGCGGCCCCCCTGCAGACCGTGGGGAGGGCCGTGGTGGAGCAGGTTGTCCCCCTGCAGCCCACGGAGCCCATCGGGGTGCAGAGACCCGACTGCACCCTATGGAGTGACCCACAGGACGAGAGCAATGGCAGCAACAACCACCTGCAAAACTCCCATTCCCTGCTCTCTAGGACTGCTGGAGGGAGGGAGGAGTGGGAGGAGAGGGGTGTTCTTAAAACTGATTTATTTCTCACTTTTTAGTTTTATTACCTTTAGTTTTAGTTCTTCTCTTGTTAGTAATAAATTTAAGTATTTAGCTATTCTAAGTTTGTTCTGCCATTATCTCTCAGCTGTTTTTTGCCTTTTCTCCTTTTCTCTTTCCCTCTGGGAAAGGGGGGGCCTGGAGGTTTGGGTGGACACTGGGTGAAAACCACCACAGGGCATTGCTCTTCAGCCCTGGTACCAATGAACTAGAGCAGCTCCAGATCAATGAGAGTCAGGAGCTGTTGGTTGCTGTAAGAAATATTTACTGGCATTGCATGGGTTTAACCTGGAAAATACAGGACTGAAGGCAGGGAACACCCAAGTTTGGAAGCATTTGCTGCATGGGGCCCGGTGCTCTGTTCTCAACAGCTACCAGGATGAGACAAGAGCAATCAGCTTAATTTTCAGTGAAATTACGCAAACAGTGAGGCTTCTGCAGACTCTTACTAGTGCAACTTGAGGCATTGCAGTTTCTGGTGTTGGCTGGAGGTTGCTAGACCCGTAGCTAACAGCTGTGACAGCTGCTGCAGCTCAGCAGTTGATGTGTTAATTTAAACCAACACCACTCAAGCTTTAAATTATTGTGCCAGACTACACCACAGAAAAATTTGGGCTGAGGCCATGGGACCTCTCTCACCCAATGCCCTGCACAAAGCAGGTTCCAATAAGACTAGTTTACTCAGGGCTTCAACTAGATGAATTCAAGGACTTGACCCCAGGACGGGATGTCACAACCCCTTTGGATAACCTATTTGTGACATTTAATCACATCTACTCTTTTTCTGTTTTTTTTTTCCTCTTAATATTTAATTGTAATTTCCCATGTTGCAACTTGTGTCCATTTGCTTTCTGATGTCACAGGGCAGACAATACTGTTAGTTTTTACTTAATACATCCCTCAATTAACAGTTTGTTTCTCCATAACCACCTCCTGCACTCTGATCTGAGCATACTGCAGAAGTGGAGTACACACAGCACTCCTGCTTTGGCCAGGTTTGACACTATAACAGGACTCCTGTACCAACTGAGCTGCAGAGATGCTGCTCTCCCCTCACACCAGAGCCTCTCTCTTACAGCCCTGCTCAGCAGCCCTGGGAACAGCTGCCCTTTTGCAGGGCAGTGGAGTCATCTCTGTCTGTAGCTGGTGTGCAGTGGCTGAAAGCATTCTGAGATCCTGGGGGATGAAAAGCTCTGTAAAGACTGGAGTTGTTTATTACGATGATTACTGAAATAAAAATTTTAAATGCCTTAATGTAAGGAATTTATTGGAAATTTTACCATTTGGGGTGTTTTATGAGGGGAGAAGCTATTTCCAAGAACCACATTAGAGTAATTCCCCCTTAGGACAGTGAAAAAAGATAGTTCCAGTGTATTACAAAATTAGCATGGCTGTGGCTTTCTAATCTTTTAAGATCCCTTGGTATCAGAGGGAAAGGGGAAAGGAGAGTCAGGCTGCCAGAATAGGAATCTGTTTCTATTGGGAAACCATTAGAAAGATGCAACATGATGGCTGGGACCCAGAAAGAATTTAAATGTCATCCCTTTTCTATAAATAATGCCTAAGCATCATTGTATTTTTTAATTCGGAGTCCAGTGAAAAATAATCCCACTTGATTGAACTGGGATGTAACATTTTGGACTGGAATTCAGAGGTCCCAGGTTCAGGGGTCCTGGGTGGTGTGTCTCAGCTGCTGGGTGCTCTTCACTCCCATTTGAGCATCTTGGGAACAAGAGGATGAAGATCCTGTGCCAGAAACAGATCAGAGGCTGCAGCCTGTTGCCTTGAGGATTGCTCCAGATGTACTGCCATCCCCAATAAGAAAATGGGATGTTTACTGTGAATAATTTTTCATCTCTGGACCCTGAGTATTTACCATTCAGATTAAGAGTCACAGAGTTGCCTTGCTCACTGTCCCATAGGCAATGGGACAAAGGAGAACAGACTCCGTGGTCTTTGTTTGGAAGTTTTGTGAACCTGGCTCCAAGGAGGTGTGAAATTCTGGGTTTAGTGATAAAATCATGCTAACAAAAGTCCTGGTGCTTTATGCTGCATCAGCTTAACCCCCATGTCCTCGAGGCTTAGAGCACAAGGTCTGATTTGGCCCTCTTTCCCATTCAAAGACCATTCAGACTGTCTTTGTATGAGTTTGTGCCAGGCATGGGAATTTGTCTTTGGCTTGGCAGTGCTCAGCTCTGCTCCACTGCAAACAAGTGAGGAGAAATTGCTGTAAAGTTTTTCCCTGTTACAGTCTCTCAGGCTGTTTATCACAGTCCACTTCTGCTGCACACTGAAATAGGAGACATGCCCCTTGCTTGGTGTTTAGGATGTGAACAGAGAAGGCACGAGCAAGAGTTTGAGTCCAAAATACACAGGGCAAAGCAACTTGGCAAGTCAAAGTACATGCAAAGGAGCAAATTACATGTCCCATGTCCCTGTCAAGTGTCCCATCTTGTGAGAGACACTGTCCTGCTCGTCTCCTACCTCACTGCCTTTGAATTGCTCTATGTGCAATACATTTCTCTGGGAACCAATTTATTTACGCAACCTGCCCTCTCTGTGCCTGAACTAGAGAAGAAAACTGATGGAAGAGAAATTAATTGGTTACTAATTAGCAAACGGTTAATTAAAATAAGACATCTGCGTCATGTTAGGCAGGGAGAGATGAAGAAGGCTGAACCTCTCATCCTCAGTTATTGGCTGTTTATGGAGTCTGCATTAAATTGGAAATCAGGGTCTTTTTAAGATTGCTTTTTTCCACCCTGGAGATGCCCATGTATTGAGGGCTGAGTGCTGGGAATACCAGTGATGAGACAGGGCATCACAAAGCACAGGGAACTTGGCTGTGAAGGATCCCCATTCTGCTGTGGGAGGGGGTGATCCACCCTGCCCTGCATGCCAGCTCTGCCTCATCCAAACTTCCAATTTTGCCATGGGCAAAAACAGGTAGGAGACTTCTGGATTTGGAAAGAGGAGCTGAAGTCACCCCTGAAATGAATTCAGTCAGGATCAAGCCCAGTCTTTGAAGTAGTGATGGGAGCAGTCTCCTGAATCAGGAATCCAAAACCCCTCCCAGGACATGCTGATCACTTCAGGGACGTGATGGAGCTGAGAGTTTATTTGGTTTTGTGATATTTGGGTGTAAGATCCACGTTACTGGAAGAACACCACCAGCAGAATGACCAAACCATTTTTAAACCCCTTTGAACAATTGGCTTCCTCAGCCACCTGAGTGCCTTGGGAAATGTGCATCACTGCACTGGGTGAATATTTCAAGTCAGGATCTGGAAAAGGTACCAGCTCCTCCAAAGCAGCAATGGTTTTCTCCTGAAAGACAGGGAAGGGGAAGATGAAGAACTTCACATGAAATATTATGAAACTGAAATATCACAAAATCCAAATGTGAGATTGTTGTACTTAGCCTGGAAAACAGTGGGCAGGACATGGCTGTGGAGTTTTGTAGTTTTATTTTCTGCTGCAGGAATTGGAAACTGTGTGTGTGAAGAAGAAGGGCAGTCAAAGAAAACTATCATCAGCAGTGCTTGGGAAAATGCAAACTATCCTTCCCTCTCCATAATTCTCTAAATGCCTTACCACAGATTTTACCGGAGTCTTCTCAAATTTCTGTCCATATTTCTTGCCCTTCCAAAGCTAAACCACTTTCAATATATTGAGATTTAATGGTAAAAGAATTAACCAACTAAATCTTGAAGTGATTAAAATTAATTTAATATTAAAAGCCTTGTTTCCTTGAAAACCAGGCAACTGGCCACAATCAAATGCTGCCCTATCAAAGCTGCAATATTGACCCAGCTTTCAGGAGCAGTCGGATGAGCTAGTAGATATTGTCATTGTCAAGAGCAGCAGACTCCTGATTGTATCAGCTGTAGAACTCCTTTCCCTTGTCACCACGTGGATTTCCTGCCTGTGGATCAAGAGCATTTGAATTTAGGGGCTTGTTCACCAGGCAAAACTGTCCAGAATGTTCTATTTTGCTAAAGCTCTTCTGGAGCTGCTGCTCCTCCGAACCCAACTGAGGGAGTGTATTCCAGAGCAATTATTTCACTCTGGAAGAGAGCAGTAATTATTCCACCCCAAAATCACTTGCTGCAGAAGAGAGTCTGAGTAGGGAGCTGTCCCAGAATGGTGGCTGTGGAATGGGTTGCTCTGCAATAACTATTCTGGTGAAGTTCCTCATGCCATCAAGGTGGGAACACACCTGGCACACGCAGCCTCTGACTCTGGCTGTGTGGCTGCAAGGATAATAACACTGCTGTCGCCTGGGTTTTCCCCCTCTGTTACACATTATGTGCTCTTCTATCTCTGCACAGGTACATGATCCTCCTCCCTCTTCCTTCCCACCAAAAAGTTGACCTGTTTTGTCAATGTTTCTTGACTCCCTTGACCTCTGCCAATTGGATGCAACTCCCTTTTTTATTTTAACTGCAACTGGGACTTTCTGTCAGAGCTTCTTGGATTCCCCATCTCTTTTCCCCGGGCGGCCGATGAGGTTGAGCCTCAGCAGGAGCTCTCAGCCCCGCAGTGGTACAGTGAGAGCATCGCAGCCTGTCATTACCACTTGTTTACAGTCGTCTCAGTCAGCTTTCAATCGGCATGACAGTGTTTTCCTGCCCGAGCCAACTTGAGTTAATTTGGAGCATAAGATTTCAGGAGACAGTATCTAGTCCTTCAGTGAAATCCAAATAGATTGTGGCTGCTCTGCACTCTATTAATCCTCTCATTTTGCAATTCTGCCCAAAAGAACCAGGGGGAAGGGCAGAGAAAGCTGGAGGCTGGCAGAATTTTGATTCCACAAAATCAAATGCAAGCTGGAGGAGGTGTAAGAATATTTTCCTGGAGCAGGGCAGCAGCTCAGTGAGACAGATTTCTTTACCTCTGCATGCCCCTTTATCTATAATCAGTGGTTGGTGTTTTTTCCACAGTGCAAGCATATGTGTTCCCTCATGGGTGGTTTCTGAAGCACCTTATGATTTTGGCCCTAATGTTTTTAGCTATCAGCTTCCAGGGGGACTTCTAATACTCAAGGATGGGTTCTTCAAAGTAGTTACATGAAAAAGTAATAATAATTAAAAATACCATCTCCTCCCATTTTTCATTAACAAAGTCTTCCCAAGACCTAATACCTAGAAAACGACTTGATGTCCTTTGGGACTTCGCAAGTTGACTTCAATAGTGCTGTGGGACAAGTAAGAATCTTGCTCAAAATATTCCATGTTCTTTTATTATTATTATTCTACATTATGTTGGCTCCCTGTAGGTCTCTCAATGGATCCAGGTTGTCCTCCAGGTATTCAGTGATTTCACTCAGTCATTGCCCTGTTTCTTCTTCCCCATTTTATGTGGCTTCTGTGCTTGCCATGATCATTGGAATTTGGTGTTCACCACATGTAAGTGTGTTCTGGTCTTCAAGTTCATGACAAGAAACCAAACCAGAAAGAATCATCTTGATGGTATAAAAACTAGCATATTAATTGCCTCACCGGGAGAAGAGAACAGCTGAGCAAACTCATTTGAGTATGTTCACTTTTTCCAGCAAAGAAGAGATTTCCCTTCCCTAACTACCAGGCTGCCTGGCAGTGGCCCTTCCCTTCTAAAATCTCCCAGCTCTGCGCTTGCGTCCTCCCTGCCGGAGAACCCGCAGCCCAGTGTGGGTATTTCCATGCAGTGTCTGTGGCTTGGCAGCAGTGAGGACATGACTTAAGCCAGAGCCTCCTCAAGATCCTGTAGGAAACAAGACACTAGCAATTGCTTCTGGAGAGGGGCTGGGACGTGGTTACACGCTCTGGCATCAGCACAGGCTGCTGTGCTGACCTCAGGATTTTCTCAGTGTAGTTCGTATCAGAGTATGGAGGGAAAGAGATTAAAGATAAAACCTTGGGAGATTACTTCTGGGAAGCAACTTCATTCATTTTGCTTTCCTTCCAACCACACTGTCTCACCAAAATGTCACATGGGAGCACTGGAGCATCTTTGCCACCTACTGCCGTGAGATCCCTCAACAGCCAAATCCCTCCTGCTGCTCATTCTTTCTTCCTAAAACAAACAAAACCAAAACAACAAGAAGACTCCAAATCAAACCAACAAAACCCCAACCACCCCAAAACACAGATTTCCTCTCTATTTTCCCACCTCCAAAATACAGTTTTAAGATGAAAGGCTCCTTCTCTATGTTACTTTCCAAGAAAGTAGTTTCTGTAAGAATATTTCCTTACTAATACCTGTAATGCATCTTAATACATATTTCTTCTCCTCTTCAAAAAGAATAGCAGAAGTTCAAAAATAATTTTTTCCTGTAGAAGTGCTTCTGATATATTTGAGTAGTAAGGATGAAATAAATTCCCATGCCAATGTCAGAAGATGAAGATCTGGGATGCCTTTAGCTGTCTCTAGTTCTGGTACTAGCACTCAATGGAAACTTGCTTAGATGAGACCGTGTACCAGCAGAGAGTGTCTCACTCCCCTGAAGCTCTTGGAAAACTCAAACTTCTCTGCCTCTCGTTTTTCCTGTCCTCAAAGCACATCTTGTGCCACAAACGCAGCTCAACTGCAGGTGTTCTACTGATGCCAACTGAAACAGCTCCTGCACAGCTGGCGTTGGCCACATACTCATCTGCACTTGTACAGCTTCAAGCTCTTATCCTTCCCCACACCATCTCTCTCCTGGAGATTTATTTGTTCCTTCATGCTGTCACATATTGATTTATGGCACTGCTGCTGATGGGAGGGACTTGCCTCCTCGCTCTGCTCCTGGCATGTTCTGCTCTGCAGCAAAGGTAATTACCAGTAGCAGAGAGCAAGAGGGTAATTCCAGGCTCCTTTCCTCTGCCTGGACCAGGCGTAAATTCTTAGTAGAATCAACTGTGCAGCAGCTGCCACTCAGTACAGAAATTAATAGTTCCATTCTTAAGAAAGCAAAATTTTTATGGAGTGCATAACTGGAGAAGTAATATTTAAGGTTATTTCTGTGGGTTTGGAACTAAACCTTCTATGCAGAGGTTTAGATGCTGATTATCTCAGTCCATTTGTATTCAAAACCCGGTATGGTACAAAGGGAGGAAGCACCTAGAACAAAAGTCTGATTTTCAGACTGATGGAAGAATATTAAATATATGTTTTCCTCTTTCATTACCTCTGCTTTAATTAATATAATGCTTCTAGTAAGGGGAGTAAATATTTCCTAGTGTGACACTGTTTCATTAAGCAAATTGCTTGCTATGAATTTAAACTTAGTGGCTCTCTCTGATTTAAAGGTTTTACCCACAGCCCATGAAGAAACAGGCTGATTGCAATACCATCAGAAGGGGGCAAAATTTGTGCAACAAAAGGAGGTTTCTCCTTATACCCTTGATAGTTTCATTCCATCAGCAGGATGCTGTGCACACAGGCTCAGGTTATTGTGTGCACATGTATAAATGGCACAGAGAATCCTGCACAGGGTGCAAGAACTGCATTTCTGTCCTGCTGACTCAAAACACAGAAGTCAAAGAGGACCAGCATAGACTCCCTGTGATCCCACCACTCCCTGGACAGCCTGTTCCACTACCTGATGACCCTTCCAGTGAAGACATTTTTCCTCATATCTGATCTGAACCTCCTGTGACACAACTTGTGGTAATTTCCTCTCATCCTGTCACTTGTTACCTGGGGGAAGAGACCAACCCCATCTCGCTACAACCTCCATTCAGAAGGTCTGTCTTGCCTGACAGCCACCACTTGCAGTAGCTCATCAATTAGTGAGACTTTTGCATAATTTGATGCATACGGTTATTTTGGAGACACCATGAAGGGAACCAGAACATGGGCTGCATAGTCCATGGCTTTTATCTGATGGTCTAAAGCCAAATTCAGGATAGTATTCAGGATAGTCAAGGGTAGCCCAAATAATGTGATTTCTGCTGTGAAGCTGCAGAAAAGCCCAGAGCAATAGCTACTGGTCTCAGGAGCTGTTCAACAGAGCTGCAGCTCTCAGCAGCAGAGAGGATGGAGGACTACCCAGCTGAAATGTTTCACTCATCCAGTAATTGCAACTGGGTTCACCTGGAGAAAGATCAGCTCCAAACCCCAGAGCCCTGAGGGGTGTAGTCAGGACAGTTTGCTTCTGCAGAGCAGCCCTTAATGGGAAAGGATCTGAAGCAGCTGCAAATGTGGATCAAAAGCATGTGGGAGGTTGCACTGGCATTGGGCACCTGGCCAGGCACAGCGTGGGCTGGCACTGCCAGATCTTGTGTAAGTAGAGGAGTTGTGACAGTGATGTGGGAAATGTAACGTGAAAGCTGAGTTTGGTGGCAGAGAGGGTCAGGAGTGGCTTGTGGGGATGCAGTGGGGAACAAAGCACAGTGACTGGCTGAAGAGGTTCTGCAAGGGACCTGCTTTGAGGAATACATCTTTATGAATCGTTTCTTTAATGGTCTTGGCATGGAAAGCTGCAGTTTGCTGGTGGCAATTCCCTCAGTGTGTTCCCTCCTGCCTTGACTGCCTGTTGTTCTGGCTGTGCCTTGCAGTTCACAGTGAGCTGCCTCATGCTGGGGTCTCACCTGAGCTGCAGAGGAACAGGACAAGGCTGAGCAAAGTGTGGGAGATGCCTGCTTTCAGGAGAGGACAAGGATCTGTTTCCTGAGCCACAGGAATCACTGTCCCAGACAGGTCACCATGGAGATAACATGACGATCACCCTTTTCCTAGCTTTGGGGTATGTGGAGGTTCGGTTGAACAAACACACCATTAATAAAATATTAGCATCATATTTATGCTTATTTGTCCTTTGGCTTACAAGGAAAAAACAATGAGATGTTCAGGTAAAAATATTACCACTTTTGGATGAAATTTCAAGTCTGGGTCTAATGCAGAGGTGTTGGGAGAGCAGCAGTTGTTGCCTGGTGGAGGAAAGCCACTTTTTCAGAAAGGATTTGGGGTCTGAGGAAGGACTAAGTAAAGGATCACAGGAGAAACCCTAAAAAGTGTTTTTTTCTACAGTTTTATTCTGTGCATGTCTGCCCAGGCAGCTCACGTTGACTGGATCCTGAACAATTTTTCTGATTTTTTAAAAATGGCAACAAATCACAAGCCATTGCACATGTGCTTCCCTTGAAATGCTCATGTAGCTGCATGTCTGATTATAATTACACTCCTGTGAAAATTTTTGGTGGACCCAAGGACTTAATCCCTCAAGCCTCTCTGATCACATCACTGTACGTGAGAATTTATGCTTGTGGGATTAAACCCTGCCTTCAGCAATGAAGCAATTAATTATTATAAGCAGAAAACATGCAGGGGTGGGGGAAGAAGGGACAGACTAAAACACAGTGAGAGTGAAAGATCTTTTGCCGCTGTGGGTACATTTCTCTGTCAGTAAGGCTGGCCCAGGCTCTGTGCTTACCAGGCAAATGATGATTTACTTCACTTGACCCAGAGAGGGAAATAAAACCTGATTTTAATTCCAGCTGCTTAAGCGTGTGTGTGCTAGAAGTGATTTCCCAGAAGAGTCCCTACACTTCATTGCTCTGGTTTGCAAATACCCTGATAGCCAGGGAGCTGCTGGGGCTGAGCATGGCTGCAGGCATGGGAGCAACCTGCTGCCACACCCGGAGAGTTACCATCCACCAGAGACTGCCGTGGGCCAGACCAGCTGGACACACTGTGTGAGCTAGTGAGAAGAAAGCATGGGAAGGGAGATTTGACTCTGAGTCAAGGACTGACAGAAAGAAAAAGATGAGCTGGGTCAAACACTCAGCTCTGAGTATTGCTCCATGAGAGGTGTTTCTGCTGAGGCTGGATTGGAACACCATGATGGTGTGTGAGTGCTTAGAAAAGGGAATGCACAGCCCAAAGATGTCCAGTTTCCTCCAATGACCTTCACCAGCTCAGCTGCAGACTTTAACATGCTTTCTCCTTGTCTGGGGCTGTGGTCAGAACCTTGCTCTTGTAGAAAGGATCTTTGCTCAGTTCTTCTCCTGGAAGCTTTTAGGATGTTTTGCTGGGTACCTCAGCACACAACCATGTAAAGACGAGGTTTTGCAGAGGAGCACACCTTCACCTGTTGGTCTGGAGTAAATGTGAGGTTCAGGAGTAAACCACGTTGAAGTCACCTGGTTATTGAGGAGTTCTCATCTGTGCTCAGATGGTCCACCTGCTGGTGGTGTAAATCGGGAAGAACGAATTCACCTGTTGGTGGCATTGTCACCTCTTGTAAATTATTACTGTCCTATTGAAGTCGACCAAAGATGCCGATTGAACTGTGAGGAGGTAGACTAGGATTTCCAAGAGGCAAGAAAAGCAGTTTGGAGCTGCAACATATGTACAGAATTAATAAAAAGGAAAATTATTAAAAGGATGGGATTACCCACCAAGTATGAGTACCTTAGCCCTTTCTGCTGAGCGGAAGGCAATCCCTTGCCTTCAAGAGGTTTTAGAATAGTGAAAAGGTTTGGTATTGGCATTGCAAACATATGGAACAGTGTTAGGTTTCTGCAGCCCTTAAAGTATAAAGTTGTTAACCAAGTAAAGTTGGACTTTTCTTCACTCATTTCATCTGAAGATTTGAAGTGGGGGGAAACAAGAAACTCTCACACACCTAATCTTTTCTTTCCATCTCTGTATTGCCTGTGTCTTCTGAAATGGTCTGTAGCCCTTCTAGAGATAGAGGGATGGACCTGGAGCAACCCCAGTTCCTGGAACACGAGAATGGGCATCTCTGATATCTTTTGTTTTCGAGCTATTTGCTACAGAATTTATCTGGTTCCAGTTTCTCTGCCATTGTTGTCTTGGAGCTGAGGAGGGAAGCTCACCTGTACGGGCAGCAGGAGGCAGATGCTGTCCCGGGTTCTTGTGTGACCACTGGCCTGCATGAGGCGTCTCTGCTGAGAGCTTTGATGCCCATATTTGAATAAGTAGATCACAGGCATTCAGGATGTTCTGCCAGAAGCCCCAGCGGTTTGGGAGATATTCCAAAGCTCATGCCCCTTCTTGCTTTCATTGATGTCCGTCTTAATTATTTTATATACACCATTCCTTGCTGCATGAAAGAGTGTTTCCACAGTTCTGAATGTGTGAGAAGGAGACTTTGTTGTCTCTTATTACTCATGTAATTAGACAGTACCAGTAACTTTATGTAAAGGAATATGAAAATAATTAGATTGCTTTTGGCCAAACTCTTTGCAAACTTCAGAACTCCCTGAATTTAGATGAATTTCATGTTATTCTAGGGTTGTTGTAGTCTCTACATGAGTTTAGTTGTTTAGGTGATGGTACAGCCAGTCTTTTTAGGGCTTTCTGTCCCTTTGTTGTTATATATCAAACTCTTAAATCATGAATTAAGACACTGCCATTAATAATGGCTGGGAAACATTCTCATAGTTAAAACTAGACCAGCCCACACAGTTTAACAGTCTGCAGTGAAAATGCTTGTCACCAGCTCTGCGAACAGTGGAGCATGTAAGTCTTAAACAGCAATGGCTCTATAGGACTAAGGAAACAAATGGAAGGCTTGCTGTTTTATTAGCTCAACAAACTACATTTCACTCCTGTCTCTATTTCCCTTTCTGCATAGCAATGTATGCCCTGTTCCCAAAATGCTCATGTAAACAATAGGGAGCAAAGCCTTTTGTGTGGCTTTTGCTAAGATTGCAAGTTGTGTGGGCAATGCAACTCAACAGAATTTCAATGAGATTTGCAAGCCTGTGTGCTTATGCAAAGGGAAGTATTTCATAATGCCTGTTCACTCTTAATTGACTTATTTTTTTGCACACCATAATTTATATGAAGGCAAAAAGGAAAAGTGCTTTGACAAAACGGCTAAAGCTGTTTTTGAAGAAGCCAAGGAATTTTTGTCTGGGTAGACTTACTCATTCTGTAATTAAAACACTGATGCAAACATGACATACTCCACAATCTGTAAACTGCTGTTCTGCTTAGTGCTCCAAAGGTCTTGTCTCTTTACATCAGTCAATGTTCTTCTCTAAACTGTATGTTATGTATTGTTTTGTAGACCACTTGAATTATTTTTAGTTGTTTATTTTTAGGTTTTTGATGTTAAGTCTTTACCATGTGGCTCCAGATGTTACTGAAGAAGTTCAAGTTCCCGTTGTCTGCCCTGTATCCTCATTAATTCTTGATGTCTCCACAGCCATCTCTTTATTATGACAGTGAAGAGGGATTTAGGTACCTCTTGCAGCATCCAAATTGATGGTCATAATGAGCAATTTAAACCTCTACCTAATTTCCATGATGCAAAGAATATGCTGGACAAAGCGTGTGTGAAATGGTCTGAACTTAAGCAGAGCAGTGGAGTCACACTGAGTTTATGCTCAGTGCTCCAACAGACTCTGAATGTGGCTTCCCATCCTGCTCGTTGCAGACAGCTTTTTGTAACCTGAACGCTTACACATTTTCATTTGGGCTATGTGTTTGTCCACCTCCCTCAGCAGGGCAGTGTCTGGTTTTCATGTACTGGTGGCAGCTTAAGGTTGATAAAATCTCTCATTGCATAGCTTACATGGCTAAGAAAACCCCAAAACCCCACCAAAAGAAACCCCAAACAATAAATAAACACAACCCCCCCAAAAATATACAACCCATATTAAAACCACTTTGTATGTCTCCTACAAGGTGTGACCTCCTTGCTTTTACATTTAGAAGTTTTAACACTGTATGAGATTGTGATGGAGGATGGCAACATGTTTCTCTCCCAACTTTTTGAATCTCTGGAGTTTTGAAGGAATTAGTGGACTTTCTTATAAGAAAGCAGTAAGAATGTTGTCTTGCCTTTTCTCTACCTTTACCTACAGAGCTAATAACATGAAGCTACAGTTTTCATCTTGGCTCCAAGACCATGAGAGCAAGATGTATGATCGAAGACAGAGGCCAAGTGGTTCCATGTGGGTCACAGTCAACACACGAGGGTCAGACAGGCAGACTTGGGAAAGGGACAGCAAAACCATCTCAGTCACAATCTACTGGTAAGACAGAAGTAAGAGATGCACATACCATCCCGAAAAAAGAAGGTACATTGCATGGGTGTGGTTAATGGGCCACACTGGAGTGATGGGGCTGTGAAGTGTGAGCTTACCAAGGCAGGATAGTATCTCCTGCCTGACTCCTTGGAGTGTGGGAGAGGCCTCGCATAGCAATGATGTGAAGGCTAGGAAAAAGCCATGTTTGGTGTGTGAAGGTCTGCCTTGCACAGAAATTTGAATGCATTCTGTTAGATTTCGGAGCTTTACAATGTTTAAGTGCTTGGATGCATGGTCTCAGTCTCCTAGTAGTAGTAAGTAAGAGCTCATTGAGGTATATAGAATGGAAGAAAATTACTAGAAGGATGTGGAAGAGGGGATAATACAAACAGTCAAATATCTACCAAGGTCAACCACATTCTCCCTTCACTGGCTTGATCCTACTGTGGTGCAATCGCTTAAGAATATCAATTTTCTGCTACTACTGTAGCAGCAGAACCTAGTCAGGGAAACCTCTCTGGTTTGTAGTTAGGCTGAACAAGCCTGGTTCTTGTCATGGTTTTAGGTACGTTGGAGTAGCTGATAATGGTCAGAGTAAGCAGATGTATCTTAGGTGGCTGAGAGCAAATTCAGATTCCTGGCACAGTGGTGGTGACTCATGCAAAATCCTTTGGGAATGGAAACTAGTCTGTTGCCAGTAAAATGGCTATTCTGGATCTCCAGGGACTTTGCTTTAAATTTATCTACGTGCACCTCCCTGCTGTGCTGGGGGTGGTGGGGTGGCTTCATGGGACCTGTTCTGGGAGTGAGGGCCATGTTTATTGTCATCCCTTTGAAAGAGACAACGAGCATGACTAGCATTTCTAGTTCAATAGTGAAAATCAGGGCCATGGAGCTTGGAAGTGGGACCTTTGGGGAGTTTCCTACAGAAGAACCCAGACACCGAACCTGGTATGGGAACTACTTTTTCTTGGGAAGATACTTAGGCACGATGGGAAAATGGGACCTGAGAATCTCAACCTTTTCTCTGCTCTTTTGCAGAATAGCTCATGGTGCTTCCTCCTCTCTCTGAAATCCCAGGTATGAACTTTCTCAAAACCAATTAGCCAAAACGTTTGTGGCATAAAGTGGGACTCTTCCCCAACTCCTCCATTGTACACAACAGGAGAACTTGGAGAAGCTGGGTTGGGCAGAAAGGTGACTGGCCCAGGAAACCCCACCAGCAATGACAGAGGCACTACCAGTGCCCTTGACATCAGCAGGGCCTTTTGGTTTGGTCTTGGCAAATGCCAGTGGTGTCAGTCTCCTGGGAGTGAGGGTGCAAAGGGGAGCTCTGCAGAGTGGGATGTGGGGCTGAGGTCCCCTGGTCCCAGGGCAATTCCTATTGGGGAGAGCCCCTATGCCCTTGTTCCTATCCACAGTGCTCTGGAGCACTGGGTAAAAATACTGCTTCCAGTCTTGCAATGTGCTGCCCAAGCAAATGTAAAATATTTAATCTGGCATTGCCAAAGGGGTGCTTTATGACTTATGCCAAATTACATTATATAAACATAATTAAAGGGTTAGTTTTGTTTGAATCTGTCATTATAAGCAATAAAGATGTCAGATAATTTATTGTTGCATTTTGATACTCACCCTATGAAGCTAATAACTGTTTTTGTGTGTGCTTGTATGTGTATGTAAGCAGTGTACACGAGGCTTGTCTTTTTTAAAGGTGACCAAGTTTGAAGATGTTGCTGATTGAGTCCAGGAACACTGTCTGCTACAAAACTGGCTTCCAGAGTTTGCTTTTGAGCCTGGATGTCTGCAGTCCCCAAAACTACTTGAGAAGGTTGTGAGAGACAGGAGTCCCTCCCCGAGGCAGTAAGGATCTGGGGAGGGGAGCAGCACTGCTGGGGCAGAGCTGGGGTTGTGCTGGGTGAGCTGTGTGCATTAAGGGTGGGACATGACCCCCGCAGAACAATTGTCAAGCTGTGATGGGCAAGGATTTAACAACATGAAACATTAAAAACACATTATACTTCTCATGAAGAGAAAAAAAGGCATTTTTAATGAGTTGTTTCTCCTGCACTGTAGACCCTTCATGCTTGATAGATTTAATTTTGCCTAGTAGCAGGTGCTTCACTGAATTTCCAGCACTTCATCTGAATCTTGTCCTTGTTTTTAGGGTGGAGGAGCAGAGTTGTGACTAACTGGGTTATTGAAGACGGGGGAGGATTCAGCTGGGCACCTTCTTGTGCTGTGGGTACCAGATGGGAGCAGCCCTGGTGCAGTACAGGATGGAGCAGAGCAGTGGCCAGAGCCCAGGGCATGTCCATCCTTTTCTGGAAGGGAGCTGGAGTGGTTTCAACTCAAGATGGTAGGTGCTTCCTACACCGGGGCTGGTGTAGACTGATGTGCTGGGTATATACTCAGATTCTGGAGCAAAAAACACTCTCCCTCTATTTTGAGACCTGTGTTACAACTTCTAAATCAATGGAAAAACAAACCCAAATGCTATTAAGTACTAGGAAAAATATTTTAAAGGTTATTTTAGGGTTTATAAAAAATATTAAACTAGAAAGTAAAATATACTTTATTAACTTAGAGTCACATACCTGAACCCTCTGCTGGGGTCCAAAATGTAAAGATGCCTCTGAGTTCAAGACTTGCATTATCACTGTCTGACAGTATTTACGAATTAGTAGGTGCAATTTTTGTCTTGCAATCATCTCTCAAAATAAGCTTTGTTTAAAGTCAGCTTTTCTTATGGTTGCAGTTGAGTGCACACATGGAGCTGTAACATGCTGTGTGTTCACCTCTCCAGAACAGTGGGTTCACACAAACCTGAGTTTGTCAGTGATTCACCATTCCTACAGCATAAAGTGTCCTGTTTAGTACTGAGATACTGGTGTTGGATGCCTGAAGAGCCCAGGCATACTAGAGGATTAAAAAAAATAGTTCAATTTAAGACCAGGGCAAAAATAGTTTCATAGGTTTTCTGTTTCAAATTAAACTCTTAAAAGCCTCTTTCCCAAATTTCTTCCATTGGAGTTTTGAAGCCACTCCTAAATGTTGGGTCTGAAACCCCAAATTACACCACAGTTTGTGCCCACATCAGTGATGGGATGGATCCAAATAGCAGATATAACCACATCGAAACCCAGGGCAGTTTTGTGTCCCCTGCCCAGGTTCAGCAGGACCCCTTTGCCTTGTGGATCCTCTCTGCCATCCTGGACTCCCGTCTGCCTCCCCACAGGCTGCCCACCCCTCCTCTAATCCACACAGGGCCAGTTTGGGTAAATATAATCTATGATATAAATATAATAGGATCAGAGTTAACTTTGAGGACCAGTAGGAGTTAAGTCTTTTATAAATTCAGTTAAGAAATTAAACTCGGTGGGAGACCTGCAACACTTCCCAGTTGTTCTCACAACAATTCTGCTCATTTTAGGCCTGGTGTCTAGGGGGGTATCTGGCTATGTAATCTGGGGTTTGGTTTGGGCTCATCTCTACCCAAAATATTATTTTAACCACTCTTTGTATTTCATTTCCATACTTTTTCTTTGGTATGCTTTGAAAAAGGATTCTGCCAAAAACAGAAATGCTTTGAGCCTGAAAAACATTTTTTTGCCGTGTATATGGAAGGCAGTGTTTTGCTTGGCTTAACTTGTGAAATACATGGCACAACCTGCATGAAATATTTGAGGCTGTGAGGAGACATGAGCAATTCTTAAAGAAGGAAAAAAAAAAAAAAGAAAAAAGTTAGTTTTGTTTCAGTGGTCTCATTTGCTTATAAGCCATACCTAGACAGGAGATGTGGGGCAGAGCAAGGAAGAAGAGTTGATTTATGAACTTGTACAATTAAAGTTATTATAAAGTTTAAAAGAAACAAGACAACTCCCCCCGAAAGTTCAGACTCATAGCAGGGTTTCTACGAATGGGAGCAGGAATTAAACCATTAGTGTTTGATAAAAATTCATGAGGCTTTCCAAGCACTAGGGGTTGAGATGAAAGCTCTGCCTTATGTACCCAGGCTGTGGGGGAATAGAGCTGCCAAGTGCCCCTGTCTTCACCTGGGTGGGCTTTTCCTGCAGAAGGTCACAGTTTGGGGTGGAAGGCTAATGAGGAGTTAATAGGGTCAGAGGGCCTGCTGACAGGGCCCTCTGGAGTTTTCCAGTCTGACTTCCAGCTCCAAGCAGGGTCAGCAGCAAGTCTCCACCTCCACAAGCTCCGCTCTGCCCTTGGAGTGTCCATGTGCCTCCCAACAAAGATGTTTGAGAGGAGATGGCAGAAGACACTGAATCTGGCTCGACCTGCTCTCCAGCACTGAGGCCAAACTCGTGCAGCCCCTGAGCTGCCCCATTTCAGGCTGGTGTTCCTTGGAGGTCCCAGTGGGAAGGGGTGTAGGGGGTAAAGCAGATTTGTAACCACTCAACCTGTTCCTGTGCCAGTGTCTCCACAGAGTGGGGCACTCAGGCTGTTTGACCACGTGTCTGAAATGTGTGACTTTGATTTCCATCCATCCTCTCTGTCTGTGGGGAGATTTTTTGGCCACAAGAAGAGGTTGTGATAGTGAGCACTGTTTCAGGTGGTGTGTTGTCATGCTGCCTGCCAGCCATACGTTGGGTCAGGGCAAGGGGAACTGACCATTACTCTAATGCTCCCAGAGATACTACACCCAGAGCAAACCAAGATGATAATCCTAGCTCTCTGAATTCCAAATACAAGCCAGAGCCCCATGGAGGGGTAAGATGTGGGCAGAGGAAGGCAGAGGAGGAGTTAGGGATGCTGCGAGGCATAGGACACGGGATATTAGCTGGCTCCTCAACACTGCTCCTGCTGCAGCTGGAGGGGCACTTTGCACTGTAGTTTGCTTGTAGTTCATTGATTAATGCCTTGCATGATAGTTTTTCTAACATGCCTCCACCTGCAAGTGAACAGTTTCTCCTGCAGTCCCCAGCAGAGCAGACTGTGCCTCAGCTGGGAAAGCTTCTCAGTGAGATGCTGGAGAGCTTGGGAAAGAGAATGAAGGCTTGGAATGGCAAACTGATCCCTGGGCCAACCCTCTTGCTCCATCCAGGCACCTTTCCACTTGTCAGGGGAGCTTTTATTTATCCAGAGAAGACAAAATTATTAGGAAAGCAATAAAATTGTGAGCCTGAGGCTCTGTGGGCATCTCATAAGATGCTGCTTGATTGTTTTTGAAAAGCACTGGGTTTTTTTCTTAAATTGCAGTTTCCTTTGAAGGTGTCCCAGGGTGCTGCCCAGGACAGTCTCTTCAGCTCAGTGTGTGGGTCTGGTAGCTGCGGACAGATGGGATAAGCAGCTTGATAAGTTAATGGTTTTGGGAAGTTTGAAAAGTCAATGGTGTCATGGGTCTCCCTGTTCCAGTGGCCTCTATGACCACAGCACAGCATGGTCTCCACACCAGCAGCTGTCATGCCCTGTGTCTCTTCAATGCCTCTTAATTTTGGTCACGCCGTGGATGGAGCAACACTTTGTCCTTCATAGTGTGCTGATGTGTGCTCCTTAGCATGTCCATGTGCTACTTCTGAAGACTTCCAAGACTTAATTTTCCTCTGACAGCCTCCCCAGTCCCAGTGCAAACCTAGTCAATAATCCAAAAAAGAAAGGTTAGAAACTGCACTTCTAGCAGAGAGTGTTTGAGTACAGATGATGTCCACAGTTGTTCCTAAGGCTTGTCTCCTGAAACACAACTTTTCCTGCTGCTGGAGCAAATCTCAGTAGGGACACAGATATGGCACTGGGATGAATGAGAGAAAAGCCACCAAGAAGAGCTTACAGGACAGCTGGTTCTTCCTGTGTTCCTCACAGCTGAAGAAACTTCTCTGATCTGCCTATCAGCCCTCCAACTTTTCAGCCTCATCTCTGTAGCTCATCTCCAGCTTGAGCTTTTATCATAACTGACAGGAAAATAATGCCTTTTCAATGGAAGAGATTTTCTCCTTCTTAGATTCTGGAAGCAGAGCATGTGCACGTGGCCCTGGAACTTTTGCTGCAGGGGTCATTAAATCTGTTTTATTTGGCTGCATTGCTGTGCCTGGAGCCTGATGCATGTCAGGCAAGTGAACCTCAATACCCCAAAGCATGGCCACACTCCTGCAGGAAGGCCTGGCCTTCAGGAAGGGGAAAAAGGGAAACAGGAGATGGAAAACCACTCTCAGGGAGGGATAATTTACCACTGCTTGATTAGGAGGATTTAAATAACTGGTTTGGGAGCAGGCAGGAGCACCACCTCTCCTGGAGGTTTGTTGCTATCATGAAGTGAGCAGCCACTTCTTTTAAGGCCATGCAGAGGAGCTTCAGGGTCTGCTGGATGAGAGGCTCAGTGGTTGGAAAAGGGTGTTTCTGCTTAGGAGAGGGATAACACTGAGCAGCTGGTCTCAGTGAGCTGAGCAAGGAGGGAAGGGTGCTACATCACCATGGCAGTGCAGCGACCACACATCCCCAAGGATGTGCCTGTTCAACTGTGTTTCCATCTGGAGTCTGGGAGAGAAGCAGCCCTGAGTGCTGGGACAGGGAGATACAGCTGTCAGGATGTGGCATTGAAACACCCACCCAAGGCAGTAGAGGGCACGGGGGACAAATCTTAGCAGAGGGAGAACAAGAGCAAATGAGAGGAAAGGAAGGGGAAAATCCGTGGTCCTGGGCAGAGTGGTCATTCCTCCCGATTCCAAGTGAACATTCTGTTGCCAGGCAACCATTCAGTTGCCCAGCAACCATCTATGGGGAGTTGGAGTAGCCACAGGGTCTGTTATGGTGGTTGGAGTAGCCACAGGACCTGTCTCCAGTTCTTGAATAGCCACAGGACCCAGCACAGGGGTTGGAGTAGCCACAGGGCTGCAGAGGCCACAGGGACGGACCCAGGAAAGCAGAGGAGCTCATCCCACACACCGCTGAGCCCTCAGGCTCCTCAGGTCACCTCCAGGGCTGACCTGGGAGAGGGGCACTGCCAGCAGGACCTGGGTTCTTTGTTTTCTGCTGGTGGCTAGAATGATGGACACCTGGAGCAATGAGCAGATGGCAGCCCACTTCCTCACCCTGTACAAGGCAAAACTCCCAGACTTGCTCAGGTGAGCAGGCTCTTCCACCAGCCTTGATCCTCTTCTGTCTTCTCCATCCCTCCTTCTCTTGCTATGGCAAACTCCCATCCCTCCTCTCCATCCCTTCTGTCTGCTCTGGTACCTCCCTTGCCCAGCCCTCTTCTCCCTGTAACACCCCTGTGCTCTGTCAGGGCACTGGGGAGGGGTGGGGATGCCACGCTGCCAGATGGGGTCCGAGGTGGTGTTGGGTTGCTCTGCCCTGTCACCCCACCTGGGACACAATCCCACACCCAGAGCAATCCAACACCCTGCCAAGGAACTGGACTCAGATTGTAACCTCAAGGAAAACTTCCGTGGCAGGGAATTCAGAGTGGCAGAGGAGGAATCCCAATCTTCATTTCTTCATGTCCTGAAGACTAAGAAAAAAGCTCGACAGGTGGAAAAGGCTCTGGCAGAAACCAACGAGGTGAGAAAGTTGGGAGAGTTTGTGGTTTTTTGGAGAGCAGCACCAGCAGGCAGGTGACTGGTACTGGGTGTGGGCAGCTGTGTCACCCTCCCTCCCTTTGGTGCTTCAGGCCTTCAGGGAGAAGATGAAAGTCATCGGTGACAGGTGGGGGGACCTGCACACCAGGAGGGCTCAGCTAAAAGACCACATGGAGATATCTGGAAGAATTATACAGGTACACCAGATGACATGACCTTGAGCCACACCAACAACTTCTCCCTGCCTTGGGGAACAGAGTCTCAGGACAGCACTCCTGTTCACACCTCCCTTGAGCCTGGAGGTGTGAGGAACAGGAATTGCACAGCACAGGATTTTGTACCACAGATATGGAAAGTCCTGTCAGGGCTTGGGTGAGGGAGAGCTTGTCCTGTACCAATGAGATCTCCTGAGGACACCAAATGTCCCCCAGGAAGGATCTCAGCTTTGTCACTACTGTTGACACCCAACTGTCTTCCAGGGACAGATACAAGTAGGTCTGAAAATCAGAGTGCCATCCCAGGCACTTTGTCTCCAAGAGCAAAGGGTCAGTGCAAGAGGGATGACCCTGTGAGACAGGGAGGGAAAGTATTCCCGAGGTGCTCCAGTACTAGTCTCTACTCTCTGAATGAATGTCCTTCCAGTGATATTAAGTGACACAACTCCATCTTCCCTTGCCTTCCTTTCCCTCTCTCTGTATGTGCTTGCATGTGCATGTGTGTTTGTGGGGGAAACCACCAGGAAAATGAAGAGGTACGAATCCTGGCTCTGGAGATAGACAGCAAAGAGAAAGAGGTGAACGTGCAAAGGGAGAGTGAGCTTTTGAGAGCCAAGATGGAATTGGAAGCTCTCAGAAAAGAGCACTGGAAACTCTGCAAAAAAATGCAGAAGTACTCCATCTTCAAGAAATACCTGGAGGATGTGGTGAAGATCTCACAGGTGAGTTTGGATGTGAGGGAGGCAGAGCATGGCCTTGGGGAGGACCTTACATTGGTGTTGAAACTAAAAGAGATAAGGCAAACCCAGGATACTGGTCAACCCAGAGACCTCAGATGTGATGGGAAGAGGTTCCCTGCAACCAAGCTGAGCCCTGGGGAGCAGAGTTAGGGTAGGAGAACCAGAACAGGAAGTGAAGGCTTGAGAAAAGCAAAGAAAAACCATGACAAGAGGGAAAAGCTCTGAGCAGAAGGGAATGGGGACCCCTTTGTGTTGTGGTTTCAGGTCACACTGATGGTTTGGGAGAAGTGAAAAGTGGCCCGGGAATGGGACTCAATCAGTTGTCAAAAGAGCTGTGCTCTCTCTCAGGGACATTGGGGCATCACTCCATGCATTGTTCATACTCCTGCCACTCCTGATGTGGCTTCCCATGTCTTGGGGATGTGGTGCTGGCACCTGCAGTTGTGCTCTGTGTTTTATTGGAGCACAGCTGATCTGGGGAAGAGGTGTGGTACCTCCACTTGCTTATGACAGCTCTGGGTATGGCACACACTAGGAATGTAACAATGCTCAGGAACCAACTGGGGCAATAGTCCCACCAAGAATCACAGAATCAGAGAGGTTTGAGTTGGGGAAGAAGGAAAGATCTTTCAGCTGAGGAAGGTGTTGGCCCTGTTAAACAAATGGCATGAGACCTGCAATCGGTGAGGGGAGGGCATGGGGTTTCTAACACCAGGAATCCTGTGCTCCAGTTTGAGGACATCCCAGAAGTCACTTCACGGTACAAGTTGCTGTTGAGGACACACAAGGACCTTCTGCAGTCACAACAAGGGCACAAGGAGCTGACGGAGCAAGACAGGGTGCTCCTGGAGCAGTACAGGGCAGAGAAAGAAGCTGAGATGCATCAGTACAAAAATGAGCTGGTGCAGCTCAAACTACGTTTTGACGAGGCTCAGAATGACGTCCTCCTCTGGGTAAGGAATTGTGGGGTGGGCAGGGGAAGATCTCCAAGGCCTGGCTCTGTCAAGACCAGTTGATGGCTCATCCTTCAGTCGTGAGGTCGTGGCAGGGCCCAGTAGCAGCCTTTGTGATGGTGGATTCTTAATTTCATCCCTCCATGTGGCTGCAGAAGGAAGAATGACAGACCAGGCAAAGCTGGAAAGCACCTGTCTATGAAGGTGGCAGTGGCATATGCTGCTGCCAGGGTATCAGTAACCCTGCTGAGGGTGACACAAAAGGGGCCTGCTGGGAAGATGTGTCAGAGTGAGGACTGCAGGAGGTGGCAAAAGAGATGGGGAGGTTCCTGGGGCAAGGAGCAGCAGTGGTGGTTCCTGGATCTGCTTCCATCACACCCAGATGAACCACCTCCAGCACTGCCAGGGCAAGGACAGGTTTCTCCTAGCCAGGCAAATGGGTGTGGAAGTTAGGGTCTCCAAGCCAGAGTGTCCAGTGCTAAAGCAGCATCTTTACTGGGGCACCTCCCTGTGCTGCATATCTCCTCTCCTTCCAGGAGGCTCTCTGGGCTGACATCCAGAACAGCACTTCCAAGAAAACTAGGAAGCTTTGGACCATCAAACTGGCCATCAACAACCTTTTCCAGTCCACCAACGTGTGGCTGAATGCAGAGTGGAATGTATCAGAGGATGACATCCTCAGTCAGCTGGACACGGTAAAGCCAAGCCAGAGCCCTACTCCTTGCCCAGGCAGAGTAGCAGTAATGACTCTCAGCTGCCCAAAGGCAGGGGAGAGCCCAAGGGCCCAACAGACACCTTCCTTTTCACTTGGGCTCTCTCTTGGGCATTGAGAACCAGCAGGAGATACCAGGCAAGCCTGTCTCTTCTGAGGAGTCAGAGCAAGGTGTGGGTCCTTGTCTGGTAAAAGGAGAGGGAGCCAAGCAGGCTGGGGCAGGAGATGCCATTGCCAAGACTGGGTTTAACTCACTCATGCCCTAAACTGAGACTCACCCACAAAACTCCATTCTGGTGGTGCAGATGCTTAAGGCAAATCTTTATTCCTGTTTACTTTGGTGACATTTGCCCTCCAAAAGGACCAACAAATCTCCCTCTGTCTCCTGTTCCCATCCCTGCACTGAGCTCTGCTATCTATCTTCCCCATCTTAGATAAAGCAGTTTATCCAGCGCCTCAAAGATATCCATCTCTATGGAGGACAAGAAGAAGCATCAGTGAGCAGCTATGAAACCAAAAGGGACCTGACCTGCCCTGACAGCGAAGGTTCAATAGATTGGGAAGGGAAAGAGAACAACCCTACAGATACTGTAGACTAAAAAAAACCCACAAAACAAAAAACAAAACAAACAACAAAAAACCCCAAAAACAAACAAACAAAAAACCCCCAAAAAACTGTTTCATGGTGTCTCTTCATTTCCTGGGAGGATTGGACATGTCACAGCAACTCCATCCCACAGCTTCACCCCAGACATCATTGGGGTGCCTCCTATGGTAGAAGGGATTCTGGTTATAGGACGGAGTGCTCCTGCAAAGTACTCAAGATTATGAGAGCAGGCTGGGACAGGAATAGAGTCTCAAATGGGGATCAGTACAAGTGCTCACATTCAGACATCCCACTCAGCCTAAGATCTCATATGTTTGAGAGAGCTGTCACAACAAGGTGGAGAGATTGTGCTTCAGGAGAGCTTCAGAGAGTTAGCACCAACACACCTAGCACATCAGTGGAAGTGGATTTCTCCACACAGCCATGTGTTATGGACTAAAGCTCAGCTTCCCACTCAAGCTGTTAGGGAGGACATGGAGAATGGATGTAGGCGATGGATGAACCAGCCAAAGCTATCTCACCAAGAATTTAGCTGTTCATCACATGTGCTACCATGACAAATGCAAAACAAGAAGACTAACAGTGGCTCTAAGGACACACTGGGGAGTTTAGGTCAGGCTCCACAGTCCTTTGGGTAAGACCTTTTGGTGGAACAAGGGCCCAATGACATAAGCTTACAGACTGTGAGACAAGAGACCATTGATCATATGTTCTTGCTTCCTGCTCTCCAGTAGTTATGTCAGTCCTGAGTCAATGGACTTCCTGAGGGAAGAAGAGCTTCCAGGAGGAAACAAAACTCTCTGAGATTGGTGAAGGGTTGCACAGTGCAATGCAGAAATGCTGTGTGCAATGCTCAGCTATTCCCAGGCTTTGGGGGGGATTCATTGGGAGCAGGGCTGGAATGGAGCACCTGGGGATGAGCGAAGGAGCTTTGGGGACGTGTCCCAAAATACCCATCATTCATTCACAGGGGTGTTTCCATCTTCCTCATCCTTACCATGGTACAGTATTCTTGCAATTTCTGTTTTTTGGGGGGCATGGACTAGTCATAATTTGGAAGAATAAAAAATTGGGTAAAAAAAGGCAATTCAAATGCTTTAGCATAGTGAACATGAGTCCCAAACTGGTGCTCCTTTTAGCCAGACAGGTTCTGCCATCCATGATCTTCCAAAATAACAGGGTGCGGACTTTGATATTTCCACATTGTATGGCAAGAAATAACATGTCTGTAACAGTTTTAATCCTGGGTATTACCTCTCCTCCAAACTTCAGAGATATACTGATACACACACCCTGCCTTCCCGCATGCAGGCGGGTAATTAGGAAGAAAAAATCCTCTTTGTGTGTTGGTACATGTCCTTCTAAGCAATCCCAATTTCCACAGGGATCACATGTGGCTGAAATGCAGCTGTTGCTTTGCAGTGCATTGTGCTCATAAATAAGAAGTGAGACGAATTTCAGTACTTAATCTTTTACAGAAGAGAAGTAGACAAGAGCTTCGGAGCCCTGTGCCAACACAGGAATGAATGTCTGACTTTTCTTGCAGGAAATTTCAGGATGGTATAAATTGAATACATTGGATTGAATGGACATGTAGATTGTTACCTTTGTTTGTTTGTTTTGTTTTGATTTTAATTGGTTTGTTTGTTTGTTTTAAAATACATTTCCCTTATAAAGTTAAATCCTTTAATCAAAATCCTCTTGGCTGGGCATATGAATATTATGGAAATTTTTCCATTTGCTAGCTATGCATTTAAAATGAAGACACAGAAATGTAGAATTTACATCTCCAAAAGATGGCATTTCTTCCACTATCCCATCACCAGTTTGGTCCAGTTGTCTGCATCTCCCCATATCACTGTCATGAGTTAGAAAATAAAGATTAAATTTAAGGCAATTATAGAGAATATCCTTTCTTTTTTATTTTTAAAATTTTTTTATTGATTTGGCTTTTTTAATGAATTCATAAAAGCTTCTTTTTAAATTAAAAAAGAAAAACAAAAGAAAAGAGAGGAAAAAAAGCCTTACACTTTCTTCCAGGTGAATGCCACCTATTGACTGAGATGAGACAATGCCATGCCACTTTTTCAGCTTTATATTCTAATGTAACTATGTTTTTGTGACATTAATTGGGTTATTAAAAGCGCTGGACACACACTGAAACCTGAGTGCATAACAGGAATCCGTACAGTGTTTAAGGAGATCAGGGAAAAGTTATACTGGAAGTTATAAGGAAATAATTCCAAAGTATCTTCACTGAAATTAATGAGTTTATTTTGGATTCTCTCACTTGTAAGCAGGAATTTGGCAGTAGCAGGGACAAAAAAGTGACTTTCTCTGAAATAGGAGAGGGAAAGAAAACAATGCAATCTAGGAAATGATGCAGCATTGGTCTCTTAAGAAAAATCATCTCGTTCTGTAACTTTTTTGCCTTACTGGGCATTTTAGGGAAGAAACAATTGTAAAGACTAAATGGAGTGGTAGAGAGGTGTGTTTGTGAGGGAGACAGAGTTGTTTTGTTTTAAAATTTCAAGTTATTCCTGTGACCTTCTCTGGTGACATCAAATTTTTTAAAAATTAAAAAAAAACCTGAAAAGGTGATAAGAGACAGCCCTGTCAGCACCAGTCCTCAGCAAGACAGATCTTTCTCATGGGTTCAGGCAGTCACTCAGATCCACTCCACCTCCTCGTGCCACGTGGATGAGTCACGTACACATTTAAGACCGACAGTGCTGTTCCCAGGTTGGCCTTCGGGTCACTCTCCCATTAAGAAACTCAAACCCTGGTGTGCAGCAAACCCATTATTGTTACAGGGAATTGCAGCAAGTGCAGCCCAGTCATTTCATGTGAGTCAATCGGGACAAATTCCTGGGATTACTGTGATTACATTATGTTTGTCTCATGTTGCATCCTGGGCTGCAGGGCACAAATAGTCCCAGTGTCCCATTGTGCAACAGGTCTCTGCTGGAGCCCCAAAGGTCTGGGGTTCCTGTGGGTCATGAGGGTATTTGGGGTGAAGCACTGCTTTTTGTACACCCCAACACCGCTGGATTAAACAGGGAACACTGTGGCTGGGTCTGTCATCTGCCAGGCCTTCCATAGATCCTACAAAATGCTGTTTCCCAGTCCAGAAATGCAACAAGCAGCCTAATTTGATTCTGCTTCTCTACTCTGCTCTGGTTAGATCCTACCTAGAGTTCTGAGTCCAGCTCTGAGGTCTCCCAGCATAAGAAGGACATGGATCTGCTGGACCGAGTCCAGAGGAGGTCATGAAGATGCTCTGAGGGCTGGAGCACTTCTCTCATGGAGCACAGGCTGAGGTTGTTCAGCCTGAAGAAGGGGAGGTTCGGGAGAGACTTTACAGCAGCTTTCAATACCTAAAGAGTGGCTTTAAGAGACCTGGATAGGCTTTTCACAAGGGTCTGTAGTGATAGGACAAGGTGCAACAGCTTTAAACTGAAAGAGAGTAGGTTCAGATTAGATATTAGGAAGAAGTATTTCACTGTGCAGATGGTGAGGCAGTGGAATAGGACGCCCTGTATCTGGAAGTGTTCAAGCACGGGTTGGATGGGCTCTGAGCAACCTGGTCTAGTGAAAGGTGTCCCTGTCCATGGCAGGGCGGTTGGAACTAGATAATCTTTAAGGATCCCTTCTAACCTAAAGCATTGTATGAAATTCTGGCCACTGTGGGCACAGCACACCCTCAATTTTAATGGGAATTGTAATGTTCTTGGGCTTGGCTGTGAAGTATTTGCAAGATGACAGTATATTAGAGAGTGCTATCAATAGTGGTATGATTTTTCAAGTTGTTTTAAAGGAAAAAATTAAGCACCCAAACAGACACCAGCCCTGAACTGGTCAGGCATTTGAACTAGATGGCTCTTTTAAGTCCCTTCCAACTGAAACAGTATATTCTATTAAAAATACCTAGAATATGTGGGGTTTATTATTTTGACATTCAATCCCAGACACAAACAGATATGTATGTGATTATCACAGGAGTACTGTGAGAAAAATTAGGTCAGTTTTAAGTCTTCATTCCTTGCTTTTAAGATGTGTGTAAATCCAAATGCTGCCATCATTGTGGCATTATCACAGGTGAAGATCATTTGGTAGTCCTGGGCAGGTCATTGAAATGAGAGTAAATAGAACAACCCAACCCTTCTCTTGGCATTGGGCACTGAATATTGAGTGGAGAAAGCCTTATTAAAAAGTCTTTGATGGGTATCTACCTACTCAGGGGGTTTAATTAGAGAGTCATGGTATGGATTAGCAATAGCTGGTTGGCACTCTTGCAGCAGAATTATTCAGGGACAGCCATTAGCAAGACTAGTCAGATGGATGATGAACGAGTTTGCAACTTGTGCTCATGTAAATAGTTGAAAAATGGTTTTGCTACAGCTTAAGGGAAGGGGGAGAAGCTGGAAGAAATATTCAGCATAGAGCCTGCAGGAGGTGTTGAGTGGAGTGATGCTGAGTCTATGTGAGCTGGATTTTGTGCATGTGGGTTTGCAAACAGATGGGGTCAGGCACCACTGGTAACTTACCTGCCGAGCAGCTGCACATAGCAGGCAACTCTCTTGTGTTCAACAGGTAGCAGAAAAAGGGTGGAAAATGAGTTAAATTGCTTGCAGAGAATGGACTCAGCATTTGTGTTACGGCCAGTGTTTATTTTACAACCAGTGAGGGGTGCCCTTAGAGCAGGGAGTGCATGATGAGATAGAGTTAAATCCTAATATGTATAAAGTCCTGTACAGGAAAGGATAATATTTCAAAGTGAGTGTGTGCAGCTGCTCACATTTATTCACTAAGCCTTCCAAAATTTGTCTGTGGGCATTCCCACACAGCATCAAGGGAATCACTGATTCAGGAGGAAGACATACTGCTGAATGACAGATATTGAAGTCACCACTCACCCTCTGGCCCCCTGGATGGTGGGGCTGCTGGAGTCTTGCTCCACATCTGCCCTTCTCTCCCTTTCTCTCAGTCCCCTCACTTGCTCCTTCCTTAAAACACTTTGATTAATTTCTGATAAATACAATCACACGCACACCAAAGTGCGGTGAGGAAAGAGGGAGAATAGAAACACCTGGTGGCTGCATCTAGGATAGAAATGCCTTCAAGAAGGTGCACATGGAGCATTTTTGACTGCACCTTATACCATCGTTGCTACACCTTCCACTTGGACACATTACCTTCATCTCAGAGGTGTAAAGTGCTCCTGCAAGTGCCAGTGAAGGGAGGAACAGCAAGTGGGACAGGAATTCTCTGGGCACATGCCCACCTGGGAGGTCAAGGAAAGAGGAGCCCAGCAGATGTGCATGGGAAAAGTTCCTTAGGGAGGGGTGATGTGGATAAGCCATCAGCGTTGTCATAAACCAGGGTTTGCTTCTTTCCATGAAAATGGCACCCTGGGTAGATTTGACCTGCTCCATTTTCCCCTCATTTTGGTCACAAGATTGAGCTATTAAAAAGTTAATAGAGAATACGTGGTTGATCCATATTATGCTGTATGTTTCTGACTGCTGCAGTTTTCCCCTCTGCATGCAGCTCCTCATATAAAGCCTTGGTGTCCCTACACATTTATTCAAGGCTCAAGAACTCAGGAAAAGACAACTTTTATATCATGTCAGTCTGGTGGCTCTTGCTCTTCTAAACCAAGGTACAGAAAGAGGAATTGAAGATAACAGGGTTGCAAAATTGAAAAAACCTCACAGTATCACTTTTGCATAATATTCTTATATAAGAGCTCACAGGAACCTCTTGTTCTGGGGAAAGACTGATAAGAGATTAGAGTTTAGCATTCTTCTAGGCCTAAGGGAATAGCAACTGTAAATTAACATAACAAAGATAAAGTTGAATAATGGTTTTCATTCTAACTTGTTCTAGGTCAGCAGTTTGTTACAATTTTCAGATTTTGAGGTGAAATTTTCTGGGCTCGTTTTCCAGCTGGGAAAAAAAGCACACAAATGTGTACAAATGTACTTAAGCCAAATATTACTAAATAGTCTCTGCATCTAAGGAGAAATAGGAATCTTTTGTCCCATTATTACTTCTTATAATTCCTTCAATGAATGTTTATAGAGCAGACACAGCTGGTTTTACACACTGAAATGTGGATTGGGAATGGTCCTCAGTGTCTATTTGTTAGAAGAGAATCACAGACTCCCAGAGTAATTAAGGTTGAAAAAGATTTCTAAGATCGTTGCATCCAACAATTAGCCTAACACTGACATGTCCACCACTAAACCATGTCCCTAAGTATCACATCTGCATGTTTTTTAAATGTTTCAAGGGATGATGATTCCACCATTTCCCTGGCCAGCCAATTCCAGCTCTTGACCAACCTTTCAGTGCAGAAATTTTTCCTAATATCCTATCTAAACCTTTCCTGGAATAACTTGAGGCTGTTTCCTTTTGTCCTATCATTTTTTAAGACTGCCATAAATCTTTTACAAAGTTACAAGTTTGCAGTGTAGTAAAGTTACTGTCACAGAACTGAGATACGAATGATTTCTAGAGCACAGTTTGTTATTTCAAAGCATCTGTGAAAGCTTCTGAACAGAGCAACAGTGATAAAAACTTGGTTTGTGCTGAGCCTGTGAAGGCTTCAGCCAAGGAAGGCTTGGTATTGATGCCTAATGAAAAGCACAGTAATGTTGCTGTAAATCCCTTGGAAACATCTGAGGGGGAGGGAAGAGGTTCTTGCAGGAGCTGAAAAGCTGAGCCCAAATTTCTGAGACCCCCATCTAGGGTGTGTAGCTCAGGGCTATGACAATATCCTTGCCTGAGCCTCTGCATGGGACACCTTCCACATCTGCAAGATAAAGAAGAGCATTATCTCATCTCCTAGAACTGACTCCTGGGGGTCATTCTCTGCTGCATGAGGTAACCTGTGTGCAAGGAGGACCTTGCAACAACCTGGCCAAACACACGTAATTTCATACCACCTCTTGCCGTTCTTTTTGGTCTCTTATTTTCTTGAAGGTTTTTGTTTGTTTGTTTGTTTTTGTTGTTGTTGTTTTGTTTTGGTTTTGGGTTTTTTTTTGTTTTGTTTTGTTTTGGTTTGTTTTGGGTTTTTTTCAGGTCTGCAGGTCTACTACATTTCATGGCCCAAAACTTTTGTTTCAGAGTTGCATCAATTGCCCTGGACTTTTTATTATTTATATTAGACTAACTCCAGGAAATTCTCACCCAGTTTCCCTGTGCCTCTGCTCCTTCTACTTCAGATGCATCTGAGAGAAAAGCTTGTATGTGGTGTCCCAGAGAGGTCTGGCAGTCCTGTGGCACTGGTAATGCTCATTTCTGTCAATGCAACCTGAACATTTGCTTCATTCCTACCAGTAACAGCAAGGAAGAAGAGACATAGAACTAAACTCGATCACTGGGGTTGGAGGTGACCTTTGAAGGCACCTTCCAATCCAAACTATTTCTTTGACCTGTTCTGTGGTTGGTGAATTTGGTTCACATGGAACAAGAAGTCATATAATAGACATTGAGACCCAAATATGTGTCCCTCCAGGTTACAGATTCGTTGGCACATATCATATATTTGAGAACTGAGACACAGGGTAGAAACACTGACAAAGCCTCCAGTTCTCAGGTACTGTAGTTAAAAACCCTTTTGCTGGTAAAAGCGTTCACCAAAAGCCCTGTAAAGTGTGTACACAGGCCACGCATGCATCATGTCTGATGTGGGACCTTTTCCTCCAAAGTCCAGAGCTTTCTTAGTGTGCACAGCATAGCATATGTTTCTGTCTGAAGATCCAAAAAAAAAAAAAAGTATAAAGAAAAGATATGCTGGAAGCTGGAGAGATCAGCAGGCAGCTGCTAAGTGTCCTCCAGTGAGAGTGCCAAAGTGGAAGTAAATGCAGAGCTGGTAACACCAGTAATAGAGGCTTATGCTGGGATGCTCCTGGAGCATCCCTGTTGGCTGGGCTCTATAGCTGCCCCTCACACACTAGCTCTGTGTGATGGAAATCTCCATTCAGAACCCACAGCCAAGGCTTGCCAATAAGGACCTGCTCATTTTGCATTTTATTTTAAGTGAAGAATTTTTATAAAAAGCATTTTTGTGAGTTAATATCTGATTTGACTGTCTGAGGACCCACATCCCCATTCCAACCAAGCATTAGACTGGATCCCTGCTTGCCTCTGTCCCTGTGTGCAGCAGAACTGGCATTAACTCATCTCCTGCACTGAAGCTCAGCAAGGCACTGATGTGTGTGTGCATTGGTATAAAGACAATGTCATTGTTCTGCTATAATAAAACAGACTAATGCCTGCACCAGGTATATTTTCCAGTATATCAGTTCTAGTCAGAATTAATTTCCTGTGTATATTGTACACTTAGAGCCATAGATTTAAACCCAATATAAGATGTTCAAATGGCAATGGTAAAAACACTGAAAGCAGGTTTGAAAATCAGACCATTACTGCTTATATTGCATTTATATAGAGATCTTGACATTGGAGCCTGTGGAATTTTCCAGTGATACATAAAATTAGACCTTTGTTTTTGTTTGCTATCTGCCATTCATTTTGTTTGCCTTGGTTAAGCTTCCAATTTTCCTTTTACACAGTCCCTGCATACTGGTTAAACATACTTGGTGGGAACATTCTTACTTGGTGGGAACATTCTTGCTTGGTGCCTGGTTTGTAGGAAGATGCCTTGCTAAGCAGGACTGCTTGGACCCAGACTGTGAATAGCCACCTTCAATGGAAACTTGGGATATATTTCCCCTCTTGAAATCAGGTCCAACTATTATAACCTACCTATTGCACTGGATAGAGCCAGGGTAATAACCTGCCTGCTGTATTTAGTGGCTAAAAATGCAGGTCTGTAAACCGTGTTCTTTCCTCTCTCAGTGACAGTTTCATTCATTTCAACACATCATGCATCCCTCCTGCACCCACTGGAGGGGTGATTTGTCTCTCCATGCTGTCACACACCTCATTTAGCTCAGCCTTGCAAATCTTAAAATCCTCAAACAACTCAAAAAGCTGCTTCAGCACAGATCATGCTCCTTAAATGACTATTTTGATCTTCAGAGTTTCTTTAGCTGTTGCTGAAGGTACTTTTCTTCCTAAACAGAAACTTTTTAGCAGCTGAAAACTTTTGCTGTTTGGTCAAGAAATGGATTCTTAACCCCTGGTGTAATATATTAGCAAATCTGCAGACACCGCAGGTGCAACCCTGCTCCTGGGTTTAGAGGCTTTGTTGACAGAGGAAAATGGGCTTTGAGGAATAAAATTCTTGCTTTGGTTCTAATTGTCCCATGTTGAAAGTTCAGAACTACTGCAGGAGTTCATTTGAATGATCTTTATAGATTAGGTAAAGCTGATCTTGGTTCCAATTCGTATCTACCCTGTGGTGACTGGGTACTAAGGATATTCCCAAGTGTTTGCACATTTCAGTGACTTTCCATTTAATGTGAGAGTGTTCTCCTGTCTTGTGATGTGCCCAGAAATTTCTCCCCTGTCCACTCTGAACACTAATATTCGTGCAGTTTAAGGTTTTATACAGGTTGTGTCATCCATTCCTAAAAATAACACATAAACGTGTTTAATAGAAAGCTAGTATGTTGTTCTAGAAGGTTTCAGCTATCCAAATACTTTAGAGGATGTGAATTGTTTTCATGAAGAGTTAAAAGCAAAAAGGCTTTTTCCACATTAAGGCAGGCAAACCTCTGCTCAAGGCAAATTCATGGGGAAAGGAGGATTTGTCCCTCCAAATCAGCCCTGGAGACATCATGGTGAGCTGCAATTTCATTCTTAGAGGAGATGAAATGACCAAGGAAGGCACACCTCTGCTTCAGCAAGTGCCCAGTGACAGCAGGGCTGAGCTGTGCTGGGCAGCAGGAGACTTGCCTGGGCTGGACACAGCCCCTGCTCCCAGCTGTGAGACCAATGCTTTCTGTAGAACATGGGCTTTAGTTAATCAATTGGCAGACTTTGGGTGAGGAGCAGGAACTGTCTGTAAGAACAGTGCTAACAGGTCTGCACCCAGCACTCAGAGTGCCATGGGAGGTCTGCTTTCCACAGCTGGCCTGCCTTTCCCCTGCCATCCATGGAAGTTATTTGGGGCAAATAAATAGCTGGAAGCAAGAACAGGAGGGAGAGGAGGTGGTCAGCTGGTGGAGAGATGCAAGTTTTCATGGTAAAAGACATCAGAAGTAACATCCTTGCAGGCAACAGTACTGAGAACTGCCTGACACGAGTATTCCCGAAGATCCGTGGTTGAGAGTCCCAGTTTCCAAGTTCTGCTTCAGCTGCTCACCCCAACTGGCACCTTGTGCCTGCAAGCTGGGCACAGCATGGAGACATGGGAACAAAGCAGAAGGGGGTCAGGAAGCAGATGCTTTTCTAGTAGGCTTTTGGCAGTTGTTTGTAGAATGATGGTGATCATCTTGTCATGACGAGGGAGTGACTGTCATATCCATGTGGTAACAGTCTGTTCCTTTCCAGAAAAAAGTACATTTTAGTATTTGCTTAATGTTAGGGTACTGCCCTTATAAACCTTAAACCCGTACTGAACTTGAGGAAGGGACAGAGAAGTGATGGTTATATGGCTTCAGTCCTTAGGCTTTGAATCATGTGTTTATTAGGAGATGCCCATAGGACAGAATGAATCTGGAGTCATGAGATTTGTTCAGCACAAAACATTAGGTCTGTGGAAGAGAGAAACACCTGGGACATCTCTCCATGTGTTGGTCTTTCAAGTCACTGAAATAAAACTGATTGTTGAAAAAGATCCTGGATAGCTGAGCTCCAAGGGGAGCTGAGAATGAGATGCCAACAGCAGCGAGGCTGTGTGGGTCCTTCACCATGTCACCCCAAGGGAACCAAAGTGTAACCCAAACTACACTGGAATATAAAAAGAGCATAAAAAGGTGTGAAGGGAATGAATGAACAATTCATCTAGGTCTCCATACCTGTAAAGGAGTGAAACAACTACTGAAGAAGCGACTAAAGCCGCAGGAATGAAAATGCTGAATATGATGACATCAGAAGGTCTGGTTACTGCAGGTCTTGAAAAGTGTTTTCAATGACTGTTTTATACAGGAAAGGGTTGTAGGTGAGGCAAAGCTTTGCTCTGTGTGTTTCATCAGTTGGGAGAACAAATTGAGGTGAGGGAAAGGAATGAGGTGGAGACTAAAGAGGGAGAATACTGTATTATGAGTAGGATGAGTGGCATGGCCTCATATAGCCCAGAGCCTGGGGTGCTGGCCTCAAAAAGGAGGCTGAAGGGAGTTAGCCTGGCAGGAAGACAAAGGAAGTGGAACATCATGATCATAAAAAGAGCTTTTAGTTTTCCTATTAGTGCAGGCAAAGAAAAGCAAGGAAAATGAAATAGTGAGGAATTCAGAGCCAATAGGAAGGTGGATGTTTTCATGCAGCATGAACCTGATGTATCACAAATAGAGCACCCTTCCTCTCAGCCTGGCCCAGCAAGTGTGGGATAAAGCAAATCAGGAGCTGTACCGAGCACACTTTGTTTGCTCATATTTTGTGTTCATTAATCTGCTCATTCATTCATGATCTGCCTTAAGGTGTTGCTACAGTTAAATCCTGAAAAGGGTACACAAACTAACCCAGCATGCAGAGCCCTTCCTCGAAGGGCTGTAGAGCAAGCAAGCCCCAGGGAATGCTGAAAGGAATGTGGCAATCAGAGCATAACTCACTCTGTTAGCAATTTTTTGCCTCTATCTCATGGAGAGTTTATTTTGGCAACTGTGGAGCATGAAAAAACCCCAAGTGTTCCAGTTGTGAGTATTGCATATCTTTCCTGATCTGAAGAGAAACGTCTGGATGGGATAGGACAGGGTCATTCCCCATGAATGGAGTTCACAGATAGAAGGACAAGACGTTCCTGACAAAACCAAGGGAAAACTTTCTAGCTTGGCAGCAGACAGAAAATTGCAGGCAGGTATTTATTAGAGGAATTAATCCAGGTGGAAGATCTTGACAGTGAATGTAGAGCTATATTCAGTTCCAGAAAGGATGGAGTTGTTTCTACAGTTGAATAACTTCAGTGTGTCAGAGAAATTGCTGTAAGACCCTTTGACAAGACATAGATGTGGTTTTCTGATAGGCAGCAAGGAAAGGTAGTTATGGCTTAGGTGATACTTGACAACAAATAACTATTGACCTACGTATCAGGTGGGAAACCTGGTACAGCTCCTACCATAATTAGGTGCTCAGAGGGACAAACATTTATCTCAAAGAGAAAAGCAGCATAAAAATAATCCTCTTGCCATTCATTACTGAAGTGCAAAGAATGAGTATCTTGCAAAGGTCTCTTGAAGAACTAGTACAAGCTAACAGTTACTTCTAGCATGTTATTGCAAAGGCTTGTAGGAGTGCTGTGGAGACAGCATTATCTGCTTTTCTCTTTTCTTGCCCTTTTATGTGGCACAGGAATTGAGAGGGTGTCTGTATCAGCCCCCATTGCTTGGACCACAATAGCACAAGTGATGTAGCAGAAAACATCCAACAGCTCTGTAGATATCCTCAGTGCCTTTGTGTCCCTTGAGCAGGCAGGACAGACCAGACCACCCTTGTGCTTAGGGATACTACCAAGATCCTTAAGACTGATTAACCCCAACAGAGGAATAAAAGGTGGTGGGTTGGACAGCCAGTCTGCTTGTGTTGTGAGTGGCTGCATGCTGGAATCTTTGCTCCCCAAAGCTTGTCTTGAACCTGACCATGAGCTGGAGTCTGTGCACTTAAGATGAGTTGTGAGCTTGGGCTTGTGTGGTTTTCAGCCTGTGCTGGGTACACAGCTGAAACAGGAGGGCTTCACTGAAGGTACAAGGAAGCGAATGAAAATACAGACACCATTGATACTTGATGTCCCCAGAAGAGACCCACAGGGGTTGGTCATCAAAGGAGAAGTTGTTTTAAACAAGTGTCTCTTCATTCACATTGCATTAATTTACATCATTCTGCATGCAAGGCCAGAAGTTGAAAGTCATCAAACCTACTGTAGATATCCCACGACAGCTGGAGGCATTGCTTTACCTCAAGCTTTAGTCAGTGTGGAGAGCAGTTCCCATGGTCATCTTGTTGGTTAAACTGCCTCAAGCTCTCTTGCCCACCTTGTCCTGCAGCCCTTCAAACCCTCAGTCATGTAAGACACATCACCTACAAACAAGAAATCAACAATCTCTGAAGGCCAAATCCTTTCAGAGATAACTGTTTTGTTACAGATCTCTCCTGAGACAGGGATATTTTCTTCTACAGATGGTCAGAAAATTTGTCCCCTAAGATGAGATTTTAGCTGAGCTCATAAGTAATTTTAATGCTCATGGCTGTAGGAAAAACTTTTGCTTTGGAAGCTGCAGTGTCCAGCCTTGTTAACTTATTTCTGTGAGCTCTGAAAAGCTTGGATTAAGCTCCAAGAAGTGGTGACCATAGCAGACATGAGAGAAGAACAAATCTCTTTCTTTTCTCTTCCCTGTCTCTCTGAGACTGGGGGCTGCATCAAGGTTTGGTGCTGGAGAAACATCTCCTGCCCCCATGCAGATGTTCAAGCAATTAATTTTTCCTACTTCTTGTCCATGGAGTATCTGAGGATGGGCGGAGGTCTGGCATAGGGTCAGACCTACCTGCATTTCAGCCTTTCAGGCTTCTGACTGATTTTGGAGGGTTGTGGTAGGCTGAATAGTACAGCAGAGGAATAGGCTACAAGAGAAATATAAAACATGAGAGTTTTGGTGGGCTTGCTCTGTTTATTGTTCTATGAAACATCTGTTTCTTTTCAACAGTAGTAACAGGCTGGATGTTGCTTTGATCGTTATTACAACTCCTATTTGTGTTATTGTAAGGGTTAATGGTGATGGCTCTCCTGATTGCTATGCCAGTTGTTGGTCTCTGGAACTGACACCAGCAGCAAAATGTTCCAGCTTGGCTGGCAAATCTACCCCATCCCCACTGCTCATAAAGTGGCTCTGAAAGCTGCTGTCCCCTGGGAATGCCCATGTGCTTGGATTTTTGAGGCTGCCTTGAATGAGGGCCCAAAAATGCTGCTGTTGAGAAGAAAGTTGTAGGACTACTAGACATGCTTTATGGTACTAGTTTTTTTCCAACAGGAGAAATTCTGCAAGGTTCTCCTTACAATTTCTCTCCCCAGTGACTGTTTTGGCAGGAACTTTCATTTTGCCTTTCTTGGCAGTATTATCATGATACCAACGTTATAAGCAAAAACTGTTGTTGAGAGTCACAAGGAGCACTGACATTACTCCAGAAATGGACAGCAAATAGTAAATTATACTTGGTTTGCTTGTATGTTTTATATCAGAATAACATGTTAACTGCCAAATAACTTGCACTCCACGGACTACTACAATTGCACACAAAAGCCCTAAGAATGCCTCTGATAAGCTTTATCTTGGTCAGTGTTTATGCAAAGAAAGCCACTTCAAATGAATTATAGCAAATTTCTTCCTTCCCTGAGTAAATTGCTTCATCCTTTGTAAATTATGTCCCTATGATTTTGAATTATTTGTGTTCCTGTGAAAAGATTTTTCCTCTATACAATTTTTTGTATTTCCTATTATTCCATGACCAGAGGATTCCTTTCCAGTGACTGGGCGCACTCTGAATAAGTCTGTGGCCTGTGATGGAAACTGAGCATAGTAAATACCGCGATGGTTTCAGCTGTGTTTCTGTTTGTGTGTTTATCCTGAACTTGTCTCAACATTAATACAGATGAAATGGGAATGGTTTGTTTTCCTGTGACTCCATCCATTCCATGGGTACTTCCAGGCCTCATAGATTTGAGTCTGGTTGAGTATTTGATTGAAGTAAGAACTGATGAATGTGCTATTTTTAGAAGAATCTGTCAAAATAATAGATCATTGCAAACACCCACATATGAAATAAAACCTGTGTTGTAAATAGCACCTGTGATTATCAGAAACAAAAACATATTACAAATTTAATTAATTTGTTGCTGCTTAGTGCTGTTAAAATAATATATGTTTCTATTCCTGATTTTTGTTGATTATTGTGAACACCGCAATTATTTGGCTTTACACAGTACAAGGAAACAGTAAAATGGAAAACTGTGTAATTTCTAAAAGCTGTCATGAAAATACTTCCAGTCAGTAGTGGGTGGCCAAATAAAAAGATATTTAGTAAACTTGCAAACAGGCATATAAGGACATGCCTGCATGGATGGATGCAAACAGATGTGAACTCCTCTCTTGCTCTCTAAGCCAACTGGGCACAAGCCAGCTTCATCAAGGAGCCATGAAGCCATGTTTGTGCAGTGCTGGGCTTAAATATTCCACACTGCCTGTTGGGAGCCTATTTTAGCTCCCTTCAAGTAGCCAGATAGCTCATGTGAGCTCAGTGTGATGCTGAAGTGAGCTCAAGTCAAGCTGGCTTGAAAGGCAGACAGAGGAGCTCATGTGTGTCTGCGCCCATCTGTGTAGACATGCCCTAAGCCAGGCTAGGTGAAATTTGGAACCTTAATTAAAAACTAAGTTAATTAATTCAATAGGCCAAATTTTTGTCTGCTGTTGGCATGGATCCTTATTGGACAAGAAGGATGTTACTCCAGTTCCCAAGCAGGCAAAATATTGGAGTTTCAATCTTTGAAGTTGGAGATGACAAAACTGACTGAGATTATTTCTGTTTGAAAATGTGTTTTCATCTCAGGTTGGGCACTTATGTGGTTCCCATTCGAGCAGTGCCTGGACACCTCGTGTTTTTTGATGTACAAGTCTAACAACCCCTGTGAGAAGGGAACAGGTTGATTTTCTCTTTGGGGAGATGAGGGAAAGAGTCCTAGGGACAAAAAAGAGGTTTTCCAAGGCTACGTGCTGCCTCATACAGTGGCATCCTGGACTAGCTTCACCAAGGAATCATGAAGTGTCTCAAGACTTCTTTAGAACTTCCCTTTGGGTCTTTTTCACACAGAAAATGTGCTTTTGCTTTTCTAAAGTCTGTATCAAACAAGTCATGCCTCCTGGCAGCATGAGGTGAGCACAGGCAGGTTCCACTGCTCCATGGCCACCAGTAGGCAGGAGTGGCCAAAATGTGGTCTTGTGCCCTGGTCTGTGCCCATCTGCACAGTTTCAGTGTTAGCAAATGCCTTGGCACAGATTTGGTCTGCATTAACTCACCCTCTCCAGGATGGTGCCCCAGCACCATCCAGGGAACACATAAATACAGGGCTGTTCCCAGAACTCATCCTCTTGGGACGAGGAGAACATTCACTTGGTTAGCCTCTCCTGTGTACCTAGGTTTGGGGAACAGCCCCCTGCTCTGTTCTATTTGGACTTTAGCCATCATATCACTTTATTAGTAAAATGCCCCCGTGGACTTCCTAGGGAAATGAGGACGCTGGTTGACCTCACGCTCGGGTGGGGCAGGATGTGGGGAAGAACAGCACACAGTGGGAAAACATCTGAATTATGAGCCTCTCTGGGGGTGAGTGACTTCAAACTGATGGCCTAGAAGCAACAAAGCAGGCTAAACTAATGCAGTAAAATATTAATTAGGGGGAGATTGCTGTAATGTTGCAAAAATATTCCTGTGCTGTTTTTCCACCACTTCTGTCAGGGAAGCTGAACTATCACGCCATGCATCCTAGATAGGATTAGGCCTTTATTGAGATAAAGCCTTTGGACTGGCACAGCTTTTGTGGCAGTACACAGTAGGAAGAGCTGGGATGGGATGTGGAATAGTAGGGACTCAGACATTTAGGACCTTGCAGTTGGCAAACGGGGCACAGGCATTCATCTCATCTCAGGCAGCATGGACAGGTCTCCAGTGCTTTGCAGGTGCAGAGGGGAGGTGTGTTTTTAGGGCACTTCTTAATTCCCAAGGTAGGCAGATGTGCTTTAAAGCAGCTGAGTTTTCTGAGCTGTTCTCATGGCTCCTCCACTTGCCTAAGGACAGGGAACGGGGCTGGGTTTCAAACGATGAGTTGAATCCTGCCCTCTTTGAAGTCATTGGCAGAAATTTTTGGTACCAGCTATGAGGTCTGTGTGTCTGAAGGGGCTACAGCCAAGCGAAGTGCCTTGTCTCCAGCTGGACCAGTTTAACTGGAGAGCCTGGGACTGCGTGGTCTCAGAGGACACTATGGGGCACACAAGCTAGGTCAGTCAGGCTGAGGTACATCATCAAGTTTCATGGACTTGATGTCCCAGAGGACTCATTAAAACACCCTGTTAGCGTTAAATACAACTCATTCCTATCTCTTCCTCCCTAGAGAGCCCATACTTTACTGCTGTGACCAGCCCTGAGTCCTGGGATGTATGGAAGCAGTTTACGGGGCTTCAGGCAGGGTTTTCTGAAAATCAGAAAGCTAAAGTGTCTCACAGAAACAAAGACAATTGGATCTGGAAGCCATGAAAGAGAGAGAAATGACAATATCAGCCTCTTGGCATGGGGATGTTTGCATGTGTGTTTGCTTGGTTGTGCTTCTGATAGATGCCTTGAGCTTCTTTACATGGTGCCTGGTGTGGTGAGATGCATCAATCAGAGAAACTCACGTGAATGACAATGGTTGGCTTTGACTTTTTGGATAAGGGGTGGCCCTGAAATCTCCACCTGCTTCTGTAAGCTTATCCTGTACTTCAGTGTGCATGTTCTGGCATGAAACTGCATATAGGTGGTAACAGACACTCAGCAGTGGGCTGCAGCCCAGCAGGAGATGGGACTCTGGAGCATCACAGCACTGGATATACTGCACTGGCCCAAATGCGTGAAAATGACTGTAACAATTCGCTGTCTAGTCACTGGTGACACTGATCCAACACCCCAGAGGTTGAGCTTGTCACCTGACTGTCCCCATGCCCTTTAATACAAAGGACACCAACAAGGTCCAAAATCAGATGCTACCCAAGTTGGCCTTAATTTCTCAGGGATGCACATCCTGCCCTGGGTCCCTGCTGCCCAGCATTTGCTCCAGCTGCAGCAGCTGTGTGCTTCCAGAGAGTGTCTCTGCTGGATGGATAGTCCCTGCTGCCTTGAAAGGCAACACCGTGGCTCCACAATGTGTCCAGTCCTTTTTAATTTGCTTCCCATTATGCAAAATTTCACTCATATGTCTGATGCCATCTTATATTTAGGCCTTTACAGGACTGCAAAATCTGTGAGACTGTGCAGCCAGTACTCAGCCCTCTGCCTGTTTGCTGTTGCTGTTCCTCTCTGTAGTCTTTTTCTCCCTCTGCCAAGACAGATTTGCTGCTATCAAAGTTGTGCAGCTGATATATTTCTAATCATCCCTTCGTTGCAGTCTATCTTCTGTAAACAATTAGTGAACCCTCTTTGGGACTTGGAGTCATTGTGCTAACTTCCTAATTATTTAGCTTTTTTTGGCTCTTTTATTGCTTGGCAAGAAAGATTTAGTGGCCAGGAAACATTAATACACTTGCTCTCCAAGATCCTGGGATTTGGTTAATCACTCCAGCTGAAACCTGTTGATATTGGATGATTTCTGGAACTTTACCGTGTGAGTCTTTGTAGTACTTTTAACAAAGGGACAATAAATGAGCTCACTGGCAGGCGTATTTCTGCGATGGAAATTGCTTTCCCCTTTGGGACAGGGTCCAAAGACCACTGAAGTGAGCGAGATTCTTTCCAGCAATTCAGTGGGTGTTTGCTCTGGTTGCTGATGGCAGATATCGGGAGGACTGTCACTCAGTCACTTATGGCTGGGATGCCTTTGCTCCTGTTGCACCCTTGCCCACATGATGGTCCTGGGCATGAGCTGCTGGTGCAAAGCCTGAGTTACTGAACCTAGAACTCTACTACAACGTGTAGAAATACCTGATCAATGTGAGTTTGTGCTCAGTAACCGTTTAAAAAAGCCTTTTCCCTGAGGAACCTCAATATTTATGTTTTTGTTCTAAACGAACTTGTAAAAAGCAAAATTATTTTTAATGTTATTTTTCTTCTCAGTGCAACTGTGTGAACTTGCACAAGATCAGAGCACAGCCATTAGTTAGGTTTGCTGCATGAGATTACTCAGGGAATCTCCGAATCACCTTTGATTGATCTCAGGTACATCCACCATAACAAACTGACTCAGACTAGCCTGTTTTGACTGTGCACGTTGGCCTTCTCTTTTTATCTCCTTGGGTTGTGCCATCATTGTATCTAGGTGTTGAAAGCTTTCTTTGTAAAACTGGTTAAAACTAGTTACTCAACAGACTTGGAAAGGTTCTGCTGTGCTGTCCTGTCCTGGCAGGATGCCTCTTCTAGCTAGTCCAGGGCACCATCTTCTGAACTCTGAGGAAAAGGGATTCCTTGCACCACTTTTCAGGCATTTTGGTGTCAGCATTACATAATTCATGTACTGTTCAAGCCGTGTTAGCACTGTTCTTTTTCTTGATTACTCTGTATTAAAGTGCTATGTCAGCATATTAGTTTGTTTTCTTTCCCATTATCTTCCAAGGGCTTGGCTCAGTCCTTCACACGTGTTAGTGCTCTCATCTGCCCAAAGTTATGGGCCACAGTGTGCATAATCTTTATGCACTGAAACTGAGAATCCACACCATGCAATGGGCATCATACAGGATAATATTAATGAATTGCATGAGGGATAAGGCTGAGGAAACACTGAGATTTAGTGTCCAGATTTCCCACTTCCACCCCACACTGTTAGATGATTCTGTGATTCATCCCACTTTGTTCCAGCACCAGAGAATGTTCCTTGCCTTAGTATTCTGGTGGCCAGGGATCCCTCTTCCTTCCTTCTGGAGGAAATTTGCATCTTCAGTGGTTGTACTTGCCTTCTGGAAAAGCCCATCTCTGACCACTCACCACAAGGGAAGTTTAATGGGACCCCATCACCCTCACCACCTCAGAGAAGTGTCTACCACTGCCTTTGGAAGTTATTTCTGTGTGGACTAGAGGTGTCTGGTATGAGTGGAGTCCCAGAGCTTGGTCTGATGTGTAAGAAGAGTTAATAATTTCTGTCTGTTGATGAGCTGGAGAGAGTGTAATGCTGTGTATTCCCCAGTACTCCCCATGCCCCGACCGATAATTAAAGTGTTCATCTGAGATTTGGGACACTCCCATGAGTGATTTTTCTTTGCTTGATGGGACTTGAACTTGCTTTTCCCAAAGAAGTGTCCAAACACAGCTCTCAAAGCCTCTCCCAGACTCTGAAACTTTTAAAGATGCTCCCATTTGTATAAAATAATTAAATTGCCAGTGGAGCGGTTCAGGTCTCCCCCCTCTTCCCAGCTGAAAGCCCTAATAACAAGGTGCAGTGGTTCAGGAAACCTGCCCACACAATCTGTGGCTTTTGTTTGAAGGTCTGAGAACTCAAAGCCTACCTGCATGAAGAAAGCCTCTCTGGCTGAGTTGCAAAACCCCACCAGGGTCTGTCCCTCAGGCAACAGGGTCTCTTAAGAGGAGGTGGTCCTCCCTTCAAACACAAGCTTCATGGACAGCAGATTAGGGCAACAGAGAAGTACTGTATTCAGAGAAGTCACCGTGCCTCTGGGGACTCCAGGCACAGTGGATGGCACCCGTTTAAAGGGAAAGCTTAAAAAAAAGCGGCTGGTGTGGAGGGAGGGCTTTTCCCCGGCTCAGGCTCAGAGGAAACTGCCTGGCTCAGCAGTCTCATGAGGACAAAAGGATCCAGCCAGGAAGGTGAACTCTGTGTGCTCCAGCTTAGTTTTGATTTTCAAGTTTCACTTCAAGGAGGCCATGAGTTTTCCAGAGCCTCTGTGCCATAGGTTTGCTCCTGAGGACAGCTTGGTGGGCCATGAAGACTTAAACCCCTTCTGTAGCAAGTATAATATTTCACTCCAAATGATATTTTCCTATTAGTAGTGGTATAATTAAACAGTAAAAATTTTTCATGTAGTCAGTAAGAAGCACTGTATTTCATCGGCATTTGAACAGGGATTCATTAATGTTCTAGTTATATTTTAACACGTTTTCTTAAGCATTAAAAAAAATCCATTTGCTTTGCAATAAAATATTTTATTTTTGGGTTGGGGGTTTCTATTTAAAACACACACATTGTGTGTGAGTTTATATATTTTTATATACATATGTATATGTATGTACATAAAATATGTGTAAGTATGTGTGTGTGTTTTATATAATATAGGTCTGTGTGTGTCTATATTGTATTTGGCTTGCATCCACTCTGGCCTGACTGCCCTGAGCTTAGAAACTAAACAGTTGCAGGCTTGGCTGGTGCTGGGATGGGGGACCACCTGGGAACTTGGGTGCTGCAGGGACTGGCCAAGGAGTCTTGGTTAAACACGTGGTGAATTTTAGACCGCAAAAATTTCATGAGTGGAAAGACTTAATTTGGCACCATTTTTGCTGTTGAGCTGATAGATGGGAGATTTTAAAAAAATAATATATATATGTATTAAAAAAGAAAAAAATCCCTCCTCCTCACGGTTGGGCGTGGTGCCTTAGATGTCTGAACAGCACAGCCTCCCTACCCTCCGGAGCTTACACGCTGAGGCCTTGAACCTGAAAAAATAAAAACAAATATGCTTAATAGAATGCATGTAAGAACTTGTATAACTGTTTGCAGGTCTGGGGCCTGGGGGAGGGCTCTGTGTGGGGAGCTGGAGCAATGCTGGCCCCAGGCATCTGGGGAGGCTTCAGTGTGTCACCTGTGCTTTGCCTTTCTGGCTGGAGCATGAGGTGAAGATGCCACGAGTGCTGGCATTGGAGAGGAAAGACAAGGCCTTGGAACTCCTCTTCTTTTAAGGACTGAAGCTATTTTTACATTTACGTGCCCTTTTTTATATTTATGTTTTTACTTTTTTACATTTATATGCACATATGAGTGTGCCTAAAGAGCAGTGTGTGCATGTTTCTTGCCATCTCCTGCCCTTTTGCAGGCACCAGAGGAGGAGCACACAGAAGAGATGAGAGCAACATCTCAGGAGGCTCAGCAGAAGTTTAGGGGAAGAGCTTTGCATTGGTTTATATCACTCCTGGAACCCCTTTTTCATTCCCTACAGATAGGAGTGTGCCTTCACTCAAAGGAGCTGGGGGACAGGCTGTAAAGATCCTTGTCCTTACCAGCCTTTGGGATACTGCTGGTCACTCTGTCACCTCTGGGGTCACCGGGGTGTGTTCCTGGGGATGCTTTCCGGAGCTGGGATGCATCTGCTGTGTCTTGGTGAAACCTTTCGCACAACCTGCTGCCAATGCTCTGACAAGGATGATTTCATACTCTATAGCTCACAGCTAGTTATTTATAGCTATATACATAGAAGGGGCTGGCCCCAGTGCTGTGTCTGGCGGGTCTCACCCCCAGTGGCATTGCCTACAAAAGGACCCCGGACAAAAGCAGATATATGAATAAGGGCCAAGGATCATTACCTTGGGCAACAAAAGCTGTCCTGGAGAACAAAAATAGCACAGAAAGAGTCCACAAAAGGCAGAAAATCCTTCCTTCCTGCCAGTTCCTCTCCAGGCCTCGCCTCCAGCGCAGGGGAGTGCAAGGGCAGGCGATACCCTCGGCTGCGGAGCTCCAACAAAGAGCGCATCAGCACAGCCCCGGCCCCGGGCTACCTTCGCAGCCCCGCCGTGCCCTGCCCTGAATGCCGCCCCATTGTGCGGGGACACAATGCCGGAGAACCCCACGGTGACACTGAATGAGTTACAATGCCAACATCTGTGAGACAGTTTCTTTGCCGGGTGATGGAGAAGAGGCAATAAATTCCTGATAGGCTGGCTCTGGAGAGCAGTCACCCATGGCAGGGCCGGGGCACGCAGGGATGGAGCCGCCTATTTAGCGCTGCCGCATGTGTCCCCAGCATCCTGCCCGCGCCTGGAAACGGGGGGTCAAATGCTGCAGCCCCCCTCTGACAAGGCGCTGGCGAAAGTCAACAGAGAATTAGGGACAGGCAGCAGCCACCGAGCCATTTAGCTCATCTTCTTGTTGCCGTCTGTTCTTTGTTCGGCTTAATGTGAATTGACCCGGCGATTGTTGGACTGTCTAATTCTTCAAGCCGGAGCCTGGATGCCTCGTTTTGGTTTCTTGTATTTTTGGTTGGGTTTTTTTTTTTTTGTCGTTTTAATTTTGTGAAATGACTTTCTCCAGCTGCCTTGTCTCCTCTAAAGGGTTGAAGCAGCCTGCAGGGGTGATAGGAAGTATTGAAGTTTGAGGAATGTGGAATGAAATAAAATTGAAGGCAGCTTATGCTTGGCCAGTACAGATGTTTGAGCTTCCCTTTGCTTCTTCAGTTGGATATGGAGCAACAGGGAACAGGTATTTTCTGTTTTAAAAACAGCTACATGTGATCTTAAAACTGGCTATTTTTCCTTTTGATACAGCCTTGCTCTCTATCTAAAGTAGGGTATGTGGTATCACTCAGTGACTTCTGCAGCAAGGCCATCCCACCTGGCTGAGATACAGCAGCTCTCTAATAAGAATGTAAAATTTCAACTTTGGACTGAGACTGAATTTTCTTTTCCTGCCAAATGTCCATCTATTCATTATCAAAGATGACTTGCCTACTAAAAATAAGCCCTGGAATTTACGTTTGCCAGTGTCCTGAAAATCTTGCAAAGAACATAGAAGTGCTGATTAATGATCCTGTCACTGATTAATTATCAGATTTAAGAGGCCATGCATATACACACAGCAGCACCATCCCATGTACTTTTAAACATTCTTTCTGCTGCATTATACATCATCCTCTCAGGATTACTCCCCATCCAACTTGGGAAGCATTACAACTTTCAGCTCTTGTTTTTTGCAAAGCCCAACCTCCCTTTTAATGGTTGAACCTGTATAAACTTGTGGGTGAGCTAAAACAAGTTTCCCTTCTGAATTTGAATGTCAGTATTTAGTGATGTGCAAAATTGTTTTTGGCAAAGTTCCTCTCCAGTCAACATGCTATCTCAAGTTAATTATTATAATTTGACCTAAAACTGTTACATGTTCTGGAAGCTCTGAGATTGAAGGGAAATCCTTTGAGTTCTTAATCCCTTAGGGTGCCATCTAAAACCAACTAAAAGCTGATGCATTGATCTGTCTTTTGATCTTTTCTCTCTGAGTCTATAATAAAACTGCTGATCCATGATACCCTCAATTTGTCAGCAAAAGCACTGCATATTTATTTATTTGTTGTTATATGGATCTTTAAGTCAACTTGTCTCCCCAAACCTCTTATCTCCTAGTAAAGATGCAAAAAGAATTGCAGAGAATCCAAAAATAAAAATCACTTCTGAAATGTCATTCATTGATGGAGTTACTGCCAGTAGGAGCAGGACGGCCCATTAGATCATCTATTCTCATCCCCAATAAAATACAGAGGTCACAGAACTTCACCCATTTATTTTTGCATTAAGCTCAATACTTTGTGTTTCATTGAATTGCATCTTTCAGAGAAGTATGCAATCTTAATGTTAACATGGTAAAATAGAGATAATCCCCATGGGTAAAAGACTGATCATGGCCAGAAAGTAGAGATTAAGAAAAAAAAACACCTTCCATTCCCTCCTATTAATACGAGATTTTATTTCACATATTTTGTCTTCTTTCATCCAGTGTCCATAAAATCTTCTGAAATGTGACTTCTTTATTTTGATTTGACAAACTACTCCATTATTAGAGGAACGCTGGAAATAGCAACTGATATTCAGACTAAATGAGTTATATTTCATTCATTTACTGTAAAAGGGCAGTACCTGTTGCTGTTGCTCTCATTTCATTTCCTAAGTGCTTATATTTGGCAGTCAGGAATCATGGTCCCCTGTACTGTTGCAAAATTATGGAATTGTGGTCCCCCACAGGAGTTGCAGTCCCCCTGTTCTGCAAAGGAAAAATGATCCTTGCTTTAAACACCTCATGCTTCATCATTTTTCTTATTCAGCCTCTGTAAGATTCCTTTGTCTTGTTGGCAACTAGACCCTCAGTCTACCTGCTTTGGCTCCACCATGTAGACCCTGGAGAGGACCAAACCACACCAGGCCCACAGTACCTGAAGGGCTGGTTCAGTCAAGCCCTGTCATCCTGCACCTGACATAGCCGTGTGTGATGACAGGGTTTGCCTCTTCTCATGTCCTGAAGTGGTAGATGAGCTGCTTTGCCTTGACACAGCCGCAGAGATGACACACTGGCTTTGTCTTGCCTCCTTCATGTATTTAAATCTGTCCCCACATAGCTCAGAAGAACGGCTTGTCTCAGAGGAAGAAGTTCCTGTGATCTGCTTGAGTCATTGGACTTCAGAAGGACCAGTGTGACCTCCTGGTGTTTGGCCTGACTAACCTACTCTCCCACCATGGACCTACTGTGCATCGTGGTGTGAAGCTCACCCTCTGTATGGTGCCTTTATGCTAAAAACTCCTTGGAAACAGGGGCTGTCTTCTACTGGGAGTATATTCAATATGTTTCAGACTCCCTGGAAACTGAACTAATGTGGGAGGTCAGAGTATCTCATCATTCTTGGTAAGAAGATGGTGCAGGTCTTCTGTCATCATGAATGTATCGATGGGTTGGTGCCTGAGCTCAGATCTTCCTGAAAAGCCTTGCATGTTGGCCTGAATCCATGTCTGAGCTTGCACTGCCATGTTACTTCACCCAGACTCACACTGATGGCATGCTTAGATCCTGCTATACTATTTCTCCAAAACTGCTGAGAACTTTTCCCACGTGGAGAGAAAGCAATTTTGGTCCAGGTGTAACCATAGGCTTTTTTCTCCTCTCCTTCATAGTATCAGCAATGGTCTGTCTGAAGCAATCAGGGGATCCCAATGCCAGGTGTGGGCTATGGGCAGGGGAAAACCAGCATGCCCAGCCTGGCCCTGCTCTGCTGGTGCCCATGGCCATCCTGCCCTGCCTCTGCAGGGACACTGCTGGCATTGCACAGCTCTCCAAAGTGCCAGGAAGAAGAGATTTCTTTGGAAGTGGCTTTATTTGCCTCTGAAAAATGCTTTTTGCTCCTAAAAGAGATCAGAATTGCTGCAAAGCATTAAGCCCCCCATACACTCACTGCATGCTCTTTGAAAACTGCTCCATGCATCACCTTTTCAAAATAATTCTGAGGTTTTGGTGTCTGAGGCACTTGAGTTGTCTGAGTTCCATTAAAACCACTGCAGTATAGAATTAACACTCTCTTGTACTTCCCAAAGGTCTGATTTTAAAATTATTTTGACTCCCCTTTTCTCCAGGGCTGAGTACTGCAGTCAGGAGGCTGCAGGCAGCTCTGCCTTCCCTGCTCTCATTTGTGATGGTCACTTAGCACTTCTCGGCTGCAAACAGGTCTTGACTCCTGGGATGGAGGTTCCTCCCTTAGGATTTTCCTCAGGGTGGTGGTTGAGGCAGTCTCGTGGGAGCGATGTCTTTGAGTTCACTCACCCTAAGGAAGGAACTGAATCCCAGCTTGCTGTTTGTTGGCCTGATTGCCATGCCTGCCATGGCGTTGAGAGTTTCCGCCTCCCCCTTGGGATGTGTTTTTGGTGAAAGTGCCAGTGGCTGCAGTGCATTGTGTTGGCACGCCATGTTCAATTGGCCCTGACATTACATGATGGCAGAATTCCCTCTTCAGGGAACTTGTGTGTCTCAAGTGGATTCGGGCAAGAAAGCGTTTTCCCTGTTTCATCCAAGAAGGAGGAAGCTCTGGTCATGCACAGTAACAGAACTTTGATCTCCCACTTAAACATGATGAAAATGTAATTGATTTCAGCAACTGTTTTTTTTTCATTAAATAGGAAATTAAAAACAAGATGTACCTTCAGAGTCACCCTGTTGTTAATCCAATATTGTGGCAACACAATTACAGATGACCTGGTGCAGGGTTGGCACAGCAGGATCCGGATACCCGTGGCACAGAGAGAGGAGAGGAGGGTTAGGAGACCTGGCAGTGCTGTGCAGCAAGGCAGGGAAAGCTGCAATGCTTTTGCTTGGGAAACTGTGAGCTAATGTACAGACCTGGAGGAGCATGCTGGAGTAAAAGCTGCATTGACAGTAATTAGTGCTCATGCTAATAATCAGAGGGCCATCAGAATTAATATTTCTATAGTTCTGCTCACTTTGCATACGGTCTAAATATTTCTTTCTGAGATCTGTGCATTGGAAAATAGCTTTAGAAATGTGTCCTGGATACTGGGGCATTGACTTTTGCCATTTATTACTTGTAACTCCATTCAGACCTCAAGAATGTGTTTAATAATCTTCCACTTGATGTATCACACTGGATTTGTTGTGATGGGAGTGGAACCACAGGGAACAGAACAGAAATCAGAACATCCCAATTCACATTGTCTTTGCTGCTGTTAGATGTCTCTGTGGTTTGGGCTCGTGCCCATCTTTTTGTGCCAAAGAGAGAGAGAGTCCAATATACAAAATCTGGTTGCAAGCAGCACGTTGGAAGCTGGTGTGGACATTTGGGCATGTCTGCGCAGAGGCAGTGTGGATCTAAGGTATGAAAGCTGTTGTGTTGGAACACTGTCATGAAAATAAATATCTTAGAGTTCCTCAGGGATCAGATTAACTGGTCCCTCGCTTCACATTAAATTGAGTTTGTACATTTCCCCTGCCTTTTTATTGTGTCTCTTTGGGGCTGTATCAGCAGCTGCTTGGGCAAGTGCCAAGTGAATGGGACTGTGTGGCCCCTACACACAGAGAAAAGCAAGCTGAGTAAACCCTGCCCATGAAGATCTAACCATGGATATTGATGGAGGGACATGAAGATGCCTAGACTGGGTTTTGCTCTCTGTGCAGGATCCAAAGCGCCAGCTCAGATGCCAAAGCAGCTGTAGCAGCATGGACTACTAGAAGAAGAGTTTGAGCTCTTGGGAGGAGACTCCTTTCCTCTCTGGGTCTGGCTCCTGCAGGGGTCCCACTGCTGCTGAATCCAGTTTAGCTTCTACAATAGCGTCAGCTTCAGGAATCCTAATGCAGATGAGACTCCATGTGGCCTGCCTCAAGCAGGATCCTTAGACTTTGCTTGGAGCATATGTAAAAATGTTGGCAGTTGTGGACTCCTTTCCTAAACCCCTGGGTTATAAAAATGCTCCCATTAAAGGACAGTTGTTTTCTCTCCCCTACCCAAAGAATACTGCAGCACCAGGCTGCCTCCAGAGCACATTCCACCTCCCTCTCCTTGCTAGTTCATCCATTCTCCTCCTCCAGGGCTTGTCCAGACTTGGCACAAAGGTGCTAACAAACTTGTACTGACACATTTCCAAATAAAAGATGACATATTTTCAACTGAGCAGCTTTATCTTTTCCTGCTAACACCTGCTAAAAAGCAGCTCCTTCTGTCCACATTGGGATTTGAAAACCTGCTTGTTCAAATATTTTAGCTGACACATTTCAGAGATGCTCTTTTTGCCACCATCAGCATAGTCAGTACACACTGGGCTGTGTTCCCCTCCCGACCTGGGAACATGGGGCTAACAACAAAGCCTGGCTGATCTGAACACTGCAGAATCAGGTTCAAAATGAGTGAAAAGTCTTGTTTGCTTTCACTCAGCATTTGGGTTGGCATGGGAGAGGAAAGCTTCACGAGCCAGGCTGTTAGCTGCAAACACCAACCTCCTGCAATTTAACACCTTTCAGCTGAGTTTCCAAATGAGAACAATTTGTCCCAACATCTATCTTCCTCTTCTATTCCTTTCTGATGGTGTCTTCAGCTTTGACTAGTTTCTCCTTGCCCATCTAAAGAGTATCTAAACTTAATCAGAAAGACGATTATTCCTTTGTTTTCAAAGGAACTGGCATCTCTTACCTCTGGCAAGGTGAACTGCCTCCCAAGCCAGTTGGATTGAGCTCCTTCCTCCTGCTTTGTGAGTCAGGTCAGGTCAGCATTACCTGAGGTCTCATCCCAAAAATCCTCCAACCCCATCCACACGTGGGACTGCTTGTGTAAGAAAAGAAAGAGCTGTGGGAGTGATGACTTCAGGGCTGGGCTCTCGAGTTTCAGGCCTTTTGGGTAAGGAATCATCTTTCACTGTTTTCTTCACTAGTCTGGAGTGAACCAGCAGAATGGCTCTGCTAACAAAAGGGGCAAGTTAAGGCTCAGTAATGTCCTGTCTGGGCTGAGTCCTGCCTGAAGTGAGCTCACCGACAGCACCTCGATCCTTGGGTGATCATGTTGAATGTACCAGGTCCCCTCTTGGGAACGAAGGAGATTGGCAGAGTCCAGCCATTAGTTAGGGAATGAGTAACAAGATCCTTCACTGCTCTTCAGGATGCATAAGGAAAGTAAGATATAAAGCTTGATACTGGGTCCAAAAATTTAGGCAGGGCTATAGTAAGACTTATTTCTGAGTGAAATCTCAGAGAACCTTGTGCAGTTTTCCAGACTGAGCAACACCACCTCCTACCTTCTCCCTGTCCATGCCATGCCCCATCCCAAATCTGCCCAGGCCTTGCTTCACCAGCCTAGAGCTGCATAGCCCCTTGATTTGGTGGGAGCTCTGCTGAAGATGGAAGGCTGTGCTGGGAAGGGAACCCAGGCAACCAGAAAGTCACAGAATCACAGAATCTTAGAATGGCCTGGGTTGGAAGGCACCTTAAAGATCATCTAGTTCCAGCTCCGCTGCCACAGAAAGGGACACCTTCCACACCAGAAGAGGTTGCTCAGAGCCCCATCCAAGCCGACCTTGAACATTTCCAAGGATGGGGGTTTTCACGGGTCTCAGGCTAGGTGACAGATTCTTTGGGTGGTGGGGCCAGGTGGGGTTAGTTGTCACTTTTCATTGCGAAAACCAGGAAACCTGGTGAACGTGTCTTTCTTTAGGCCACCCCTTGTATCCATGTGTTTGGCAGTAGCAAGAAAACCTTCACTGTGTATACTCTAGAAAGAGGACTTTCCTTCCCCATATATTTTGTTAAAGATACTAGGGTTCAATAATATTAACAGGGAGAGGAATGAGGAGAAAAATCCATTCTAACTAAAATTGCAGTGAATGCTGACTGGCATTAACTGTGTTCATTGGTCTAAGATGAATTTTCTAACATTGTGCCCTACAGTAATTGATATAAGAAGATAATTCTGTTTGTCACAGCTTGCATAGATAGTTCAAAGATAGTTTCATCTGGATCATAAAGAGTTTCAAAAATAGTTTTCATTTTTCATAGGAACAGGATGGAACTGATGGAACTGCCTTAGAGTGGTGTCCTAAAATGGAATTTTTTAACACTACTGGGATTGGGTCAAAAAGTTAATTAAAAAAAACCCTCCACCATACCATTGCAGTTCTCTCAGACAGAGATTCCTCAGTCTTGCAGAAAATCTTCCCCAGATACATTGTCAAACCCAAATATCTTCACAGGGTGGCTCTGCTTTGGCATGGTGACACATTTTGAGAAAATGGAGATTTTCACAGAATCATAAACTATGCTGAGTTGGAAGAGACCCATCAAGATCATCGACTCCAACTCTTGGCCTTGTGCAGAACACTCCAAGAGTCACACCATGTGCCTGAGAGTGTTGTCCAAATGCTTCTTGAACTCAGACAGGCTTGTTGCTGTGACCACTTCCCTGGAGACCCTGTTCCAGTGCTCAAGTGTTCCGCTTGCTGCTTTGAAGTCCCTCTGTACAACATTTGAAATCTCACAAATGTCTATTTCTAACAAACTTATCCATGGCTCAGCAATCCCAGTAAAGATCCTTGGGCACATCCCCCTCATTCATTTCACTGATTCCCTCCCTGAAAAACTGAACCTCTTCTCCTAGGCATATCTTAAGGCTGTAAATCCAGTTGAGCCATTAAAAGCACATCTGCTCACAGACTATATGCATTTTCCAAGCAAATTAATCTTAGGGGGATGATTTTGCTCTAGTCAACGGAGCTGAGCCAGTTTGTCCCAGTTGGCCCCTGTTTTAAAATGAAGTGATGAAAATGGGTGACACGGATGGTAATTGCCTGTTGATTTTCATTGCCCTGAGCTCACTGGTTGTTCTGTGTGTTTTATGATCAAAGCAAGGCATGGATGGGAAAGGTCGGCTGCTCCTCAGGTACATTCCTCTCCCAGTTCTCATGTTTGGGTGGTTTGTTACAGATGCGTCTTTGACTATTCACACCTCATTTCAGATCTGGATGTAGCTAGAAGTTTTTATTTGATGTGAAAAAGAGCAGCAATCACGGTGCTTGGAAGCAAAAGGCGCTGTTTGTTTTCTGATGCACACAGGGATTCCTGTTTCACAGTTGTGATGTGCATATTTCATAGTGCTGCAGACAGCTTCTGTCAATTAATGTGAATTATGGCTCCTGAAGCATTCCTTTACCATAAACCTGCAGTACATTAACTCCTGAGATCCAATCCCTGCCAGTGGCAATTCATTGCAATGCAGATAAAAATAATTTTGAAACCTATAACTGGACAGACTTTTCTCTTATGGGAGTGCTGTTTCTGACGCTGGGGGGGAGCTGTCTGGGTACAGCTCATGGCTCTACTGGGGACACTTTGCATACCAGGCTGCAAGGTCCTCCTGAAGTGTGTGGCTTTTTGTCTCCTGTTTTGTTCCCAGCTAGAGAGGGAAAATCCCTGCCCCTGGCATGGCAATAGTGGCACAGAATGGTAAACTTGGCCTATTCGTTTGAATGGAGAACAGCTGAAGGGCGGGGAGAGTCCCTCCTAGCACAGCCTGGGATCCCCTCATAGGAGAACCCAAGAGCCCATCCAAAGACAACCCCAAAGGCCATTCAAGGACAGCCCCCTATTCCACTCCTCTGGTTTCTTTCACCTCCGCCCCAGGCTATGTGGTCTCACATCCCCTTCTGAGCTCTGGGGCTTGCCAGCCCTCTCTCTGAGCTGTTCACTCCTAGCCCAGCAGGCTCTTTAAGAGGTAGATTAGTCTTCTGCTGGTCAAGTGCATTGAATAGGCTCATGGAATATCCTGTGTGCGGCCAGGAGTTGGGAAAGGGGGTGAGAGGTTGTGTGATGCCCCAGAGTTTCAAAGATCATGAGTTAAATTGGCTTCATCTTCTGGCATTGCCACCTGGGAACTCAGGTCTCTTGAGAACTGTAGACCTCTTGATAATGTTTGATACCTGACAGGGGGAAAAAGACTTACAGGTGTAAACAAGAGTTAATCTTAGAGAGCAAAGGGAGATGATTGCCTGCAGGGGCTGTATCCATGCAGATAACTAACCTTCTCGTGTTTTTTTTAATAGCAAGGAATGCAAGCTTGGCTTATTTTTACAGGCAGAAAGAGTTCACAAAGCTGTGTAGAGACCTTTCTTTCCTTCTGGGTTTAGGGATGGGATGCTGGTCTGTAGCAGCTCATCCTGTGTGTAGGTATTTAGGCAATGTGCTCAGGCACTCTGCTGTGGAGGACAGATGGATTTCAGGTGAGAGTTCTAATGCGGTGCTCAGCTGAGCTCCCATCTCCATTTTGTTGCAAGCCCTTTTAGAGTGTTTGGTTCTTTATAAAGTCTAGCATGTGTTTTAATCAGCCATCTTTCAAAAGAAGGCAAGAGAAAGCACTGTTCCAGGCATATCTTTGCAGTGTGCAGACCTCCTTCTTGGGGGATCCATAAAAGCACCTGGGACAGCAGACAGAGCAAAGGTTGAAAATCTGGTTAGATGTTTCTCCAGATTGTGAGGGAGAAGAAAGTTCTGTTGTATGGTCTTTTCAGGCAGTTGGTTCTGGCTTTTGCAACAGCATCTCTCTGGCTTTTCTCAAGCCAAGGCAAATCTTTCTGAACCATTGACTTCCATGTCTGCTTCCAGTGTAGAGTTTTCCTGGGCAGTTGTGTAGGAGTCAGTCAAACAGAGTAGCCACACCAGCTGCTCTGTTTTACTGTGGCAACGCAAAGCAAACCAGAAAAACTGGCTAAGCAGCTAAGGGGAAGCATTTCCATAGACTGGGGAATCCTCCAGTGGGGGAGAGTTACTGCAAGATAATTCCCTCTGCTAGTATGTGGACTGCTGGGTAAAGTGCCAGTAGTGACAGTGAACTTCTGTAAGTGTAGTTCAGCTGATGCCAGGAACCTTCAGGGACCTTTGATGGTGGCCTGTGTGTTGACTGAGTTGACCTTGCCAAAGTCTGTTGCTCCTCAAGTGAAGCCCAAATGATGGATGCTCACCAGTTGGTTCTCCAGCACTGCTCTAGTGCTGCTGTGCTGACTCACCTACACTGAGCTCTGCCGTGGCTGAAGAATAGTTTCTTTGCTGCAATAAAGAACTGTTATAGATTTTACATCTCCCAGATGGGTCACAGGGTGGGTGTGTGTACTTTGGACGCAACAGGCACTTTTCAGTGTGTGTATGGGATAAGGAACAGCTTAAGGAAACATCTTACAGGCCCACCAAAGTTTGTTGGTTTCTTCTGTTCTAAGAAACTGTTCCTGAGTATGTAGTACTGGGGCATTTGCACCTCATCGACTACCTCATCGCACAGGTAGAGGGCCTGTAACCACTGAGAGGGTCTATGTGCTTTTCAAGTAAAGATGAGACAACTGAAACCTAAACAGCATCAGATTTGAGAAAGCAGGGCCACGGTGTAAGGAGCACAGCTTGATGGAGACTGGGGTGCAGACAGGTTGGGAAAGTGCGCAGGGAGGAGAGTTGTGCTTGTGAGCACAACTGCAGCACATGCACAGGCTGGTCTGATGTCCAGCAAGCCTTTTGTAGGGAGTGTGCTTTGCTAATTCAGCTGGAAACCAGTCTCCAGAAGTTCCCAAGACAATCTGGAGCTTCCAGCAATGCACTGTTCAGTGGAATTTTGCTGGGAGTGTGCAGAGCTTCTGCTGATGCCAGTGGCACAGTGCTGTAGGGTTTGTTCGGTAAGCTGCCATTGTGCAAAACTGCCCCTGCTGTGAGAGGTTGCTACCAGGGTGGGTGTTGACCCAGCCCACACATATATAACCTCAGAAAGATTTTAATTTATTCAGTGACCACCAAGACTGGTTCCTTTGCTATGGCTTGTCTGTTGTGGAGACTGCCTTGTGTTGGAAAGGATATTATCTGACATGCCTTAACTAGCACCATATTAAATACTGCTTTGCCCAGCTGTCCTTGCTGCTGCCAAAGGCAAAGTAATATTGAATATTGTGGTGGGATTGATCTAATCATGCTAACGAATATGTTTGCTAAGATGAACTTTTCCAAGATGAACTTTTCCACTGTAGACATAATCTGTAGTTCCAGACAAATAAAAGAGTATATAACTGATTCATCTCTAGTTGGTGTCTGTGCTCATTATGGTTCTAACTACCAGCTGCTTTTGTAGAGAATTTGAGGAACTTAAGAGAAAAACTTGCTGCTTTCTCAATTTCTCTTCCAACATCAGGACATCTGGGATGCAGGCCTGAAGAAGGTTAAAAAACCATTGTAGGCACAGAAAAAGGAGCTGAGGATTGTGTTCTTGGCACTCCTTCCTTGTTTTTACTGGCCTGATGTTGTGCAATGCATAAACTTCTAAGGAACTCTGTAAATCTTCTAGCTTGAGTGAGGAAAGTGATGTACAAGGGTCCCTATGTGCATCCACAGTATGGGGGCAGTTATCAGGTACTCAACCTAGTTCCAGGCTAAAATTTCAGCATTCCCCAGGATGGAGGTGTTGTGGATGTCCCATCCCTGGAAGTGTTCAAAGCCAAGTCAGATGAGGCCCTGGGCAACCTGATGTAGCGAGTGGCATCCTTGCCCATGGCAGAGGGAGTTGGAACTAGACAATCTTTACAGTTCCTTCCAACCCAAACCATTCTAGGATTCTATGATTACCACTTTGGTACCATGGAAACTGGAGAGATCCATGTGCAACTACCCATTGATTCTTATAGAGAAATTAAGAGTTTTATGGAGGTTATAAAATATGATGGAGATGGATTTTGATCTGGATTCAAACAACTTGGTAAGAGTTCACTCTTAACATTCTCCTACAAGCCAAAATCAACACATTACTTCCTACAGGAACTTCTGAGAGTCACAGGGCAACAGTGTGGCTGATAAGACACATGGCTCTGAGGGTGATTGCATAGGGCTTCCCTGCACATGGAGCTGTTCCAGGGCAGTCCATGTGATTTGCAAAGGCTTTTCGTGAGACAGTCTGGAATTTGAGGAAGAAATACCCTCACTCAGCCTCTGGCAGCAACCTGGAGCATTTTAGGAGCTGAAGGTGATGGAACACTGAGTAAGGCAATCCAAAAAGACATGAGGTACCAATATCACTTATGCCTGGATGTATTAATTGGTAGGAGACTGGAGGCAAGTTTAAATAAAAACACACGGCACAATTATGAGAGATTAGATCAAATTGGATTAATTGGAACTGCTGCAGTAAAGGGAAGAAAAGCACTGCTACACTTTGAGCAGGTTTTACAGCAGCCTTATCCAGCAAACCTTCCTGATGCTGAACATCCCACCAGAGGCAACTCTTGGGTAACTAGCTGACTTGAAAGCGGCCCATGAATTGACCCCTTTAGTCCAAACTTGGACCAGTTGGGTAACTCTGCAAAGGGCTAAGTAGAAGGGTTTGTAGAGATGTAAGCAAAGGGGTCTGGAGGTCAGAGCTGGTCTTTATGGATTCTGGATGGCTTATGGTCATTGCCTGACTTTCTTTTGTGCTGTCTACAGCCTCCTTTTTCATCTCAGCCTCTGCTGTAGCAGCCCTTTAGACGACAGGAGTTGGGTGCCGTGCATTTGTGCACTGCACAGTGCCATGAGTTTTCAGTCTTGTGATATTTAAATGAAACCAAGATGGCTTTCTGCCCATGTCTGCTCAGACAGAGGCTGTTGTTTTCATCCTGATGAGAGAACATGTGGAAACTGAAATCTCAAAATGAAGCTCCAAAGAAGAATCATCAAATCATAGGATTATTTAGGTTTGAAAAGATATTCAAGGTCACCAAGTCCAACCACGGACCTGGCACTGCCAAGGCCACCGCTAAACCACGTCCCTAAGGGCCATATCTGCACATCTTTTAAGTGCCTCCAGGAATGGTGACTCCACCACTTCACTGAGCAGCCTGATCCCATACAAGAGTACGAGGTCATCCGAGAGAAGAAGTTTTAGCAATAAATCCAGCACAACTAGACATAAAGTATTGAAGTATTACTTGCTTGCTTTCATATGACTGAAGCTCAAGCGTGAAGCACAGATGTGACTGAAATATCACCTCTCACAGAGGTTTCAGTGGCCAGTCACCACCACACATCTAACAGGCTGTTCTGCCCCAAGAAACATCAGCTGCAGAGAGAAGGAAAGAGGGGGAAGTGTGTTCAGAACTGAACCATTAGCTAATTTTGCAGAACTTACTTATAGATATTTTCATGACTGAAAATGACTTTCAAAAAAATTAATTTTACACTGTCTTAAATGCAAGTGAAGAGCAGAGTTGGTAACTACCATCTTTGCTTCCTTTCTTTGAAACCTTAGGTAGTGAGATTGTGACACTAAATGATGTTTAGATTCTGTTAATAAAAACTGTTAGCAGCCTTTGGGAAGCACCTTCCAAATTAAACAACAAGAAGTCAAATAAAAAGATCCCCAACTGGTGACTTAGTCTGAAAAGTAATCAGAATTAAAAGTCCTACTTCTTTGGGCTGGAATTATGAATTTGTGAGTCTACTAGTGTAGAAAACTGCTATTAACCCCATGTCCTACATTTGTCTGTCACAGCACAGTGTCTTCTGTCATGCTCACTGAAGCAGGACGCTTCCTCTTCCATGGAAATTCAGTCTTTGGTGTCAGGGATGGGTTGCAACCAGGGAGCAAAGGCGAGTTGTCCTAGTTGGCCAGAAAAATGGTGACTCAAAAGACAAGGTGGAAATCCAGATAGAAATCCATCCCCCAGGCTCTAACTGAGCTTGGATTCACATAGGGGGAATGTAGTTCCCAGGATGCTCTACAGCCACCCAGTCATTCAGTCCAGTATTGACCCGAGTTAATTACCCTAAACACTTTTGGAAGCATATTATAGAGAGGGAACTGCAGGTATTTCACCTGAACTGACTCAGTTTAGCTTCTTTTGTTTTGCAAACGGTTTCCCAAAGTACAGGAGTGTTACTTTGCTCCTCTTCATCCTGCAGTGAGAATAATTTAGGAGGAACGCACTTTCCCTCCTGTTAAATATTTTTCCTTAGCATGTCAAGCGTGTACATTGCTGCTGGCAAAAAAGCAACCAGACTTGTGGAAAGAAAAATTTCTGAAGAATGTGTGGGGTGTTTGGGTGGAGCACAAATGAGCAGATGTTCCCACAGAACAACAGGGGTTTATGGCGAATGAGCAGAGGTAAAGCCCTGGCTCCAGGGCAGCTGGGTGCGTTAGGTGTACGCCAGTGTAAGAGTCACAGATGCAGCAGGACTGCAGGAAAAATAACTGCTGGGATATGACTGAACCCTTGAAATGCTGAGTCTGGGTGTTTCCCACTGAGGGAGCTCACTGGGATGGTTGTACATGGGATTACTGGGACAATCTGGGTCCAGTTTAAAGCCTCATCAATAGAAAGTGTTTGGCTTTCTGAGGCGAACGCTGACTAATATGAAGTTTAATGTCAGGCATAAAAATGTCTGTAAATAGCTTCAAAACTGAGCATTTGAAAACGAGCCAGCTAAATCCACATGTTCGCTGGCAATAGTAAAATACCTTTTTTTTTTTTTTTGCTTATAATTTTTGTAACTGAGTGGTTGAAAAATATGAAATATCTCTTTTGCCTCACCCAGGCAAAGCTGAGAAGCCCAGAAGCTAATCCTCAGCTGCATGCCAGACTGGTCCCCATGCCCCAGTTTCTAAGGCTACTGCTGCAATGTGTTGCATGTATGATCAGATAGTTAATGAAGCTATTAATTTGCACCATATTGGAGCTCTCAGACCTTCTGAAAATAATGTGCCTTACCTCCAGCATCTGTAAAGGGTGGCAATTAGTTGCAGAAACTCATCTTTCAAGTTTGACAGCTTTGGCACCATCCTAAAAGATCATTCAGAGAGCTGAAAATCCCCCCTGGTGCCCCTACTTGTCACAGGACCCTGCCTATCTCTGTGTACCTGGGAGACATGTCACCAGCTCATTCTGTTCTTTGAGCTTCCATTATTCTTCTTCTACTAAGTTTGCAGAAGTCTTTCTTCTTCAGCACCTATAGGATGTGAAAATAGAGTGGTTAATGATTAACTAAACAGTTTTATGATTCAAATAATTTATTTTGCTGCTGAAATTTCCACTCTTTGCCCGTTCCCACACAAAATCTGCTTCATTGGTGCCTGAACTTCAAGGTACCTAAGATGAATGGTGTGAGTTATGCTCCTTGAGTGTTACTGAGAGCTTGGTGATATCTGATTTCCTCTATCTTGTTTGTATTTTGCTCATGCATGCATTCTGCACAAAAATCTGATAAATGTATAGCTGGACCAAACTGAGATGTTTTGCCTCATCTGATATTTAATGTGAACCATTGGCTCCTTTTGAGGCTGGAATTAAGTATTAGGTTTCAGTCACTGTAATTAGCAGTTGCTTGAAATGATGGCTAAATCCATTTTCTGAGCCAAATGTATCCCTCAGGCACTGAGGAAAGAAAAATAAACACAGGTCAGGTCAGCATTATATTTGATAATTTGCAATTAAATGCAAAATAAGATGGAAACTTTGAAAGGCACAAGGATGTGGCAGACCTGTCCCTTTGTAGCCACAGATTTTCATTTCTCAAAGGGAGGAAGAAAGCTCTCATTATAAGCCATGGGGCTGTGCTAGCCCTGTCTGTCTTGCACAGCTGAGTCCTGAGAGATGATGTGGACTTTGTAAGGGAGCATCTGCAGGTCTATTTTCAGTTCCTCCTGTTCTTGCAGGAAGGGTCAATTGTATTGATATGTGCTGGCCGTCAAGAGCATCCTAGATCAAGAACCACAAACCAGCATATTACTGAGTGAATAGTGACAAATCAGGTACTGAGTGCTGACACAGCTTCCCTGGGAGATGCTGAGTAGGAAAGGCTGGTCTGATGATGTGCTGTGTGTGGGGCTGCCCAGGCAGTGAGGAGCACTCACCTCTATGGAGCCCTTCTGCAGAGTGGGCTGGAGCTAAAGTCAGCGGTGACACTTTCAGACTCTTATTTGGATGCTGACATCCAGAGGGAGAGACTGTGGTCAACTAAGTAAGTCTTATTTTAGGAATAAATCTCTCCTGCCGAGAGTGTGAAGTGGCCACCTGCAGCAAGGTACAGCTCATGCAGGCCTGGAGAGCAAGGACAAAGCATGGGGCTGTGAGGATGGTGAGGTCTCAAAGTGCTGCTTTTCTTTTTTGTCTCTTTGCAGGATAATCACAGGTTGATTTGTCACTGAACAACACCAGCTATAGCATATTTCACAAATCTTGGATATAGCATGGAGTCGTAGTGATGTGCAAAGCCACCCTGGAAGCGCTTTAAAGGCATGTGAATGTGGCATTGGGGAACATGGTCTAGTGGTGAACACAGTGGTATTGGGTTAATGACTGGACTCAATGATCATAGAGGTCTTTTCCATCCTTAGTGATTCTGTGATCACCAACACTTCAGTACTGGGAGGCAACATTACACCTGAGCACTCACCCCTAACACCGCGTTGCTTGACTGCTTCATTTCCCAACTTTAATGTTGCATAAACAACTGTTTTTCTGCCCCGTTCTACATGCTCACACATGCACAGAGGCCTGGCTTCTCCAGTCCCTCCCACACAAGCAAACCTCTCTTGGCTTTACTGGAGATTTTGCCTAACAGCAGAAATGATGGCCTTTTACGTGGTCCCTCAAGGTTGCCTGTAACAACGAGGAGCAGCGTCTCCCTTTCGGAGAGCTGCCCACTCTCCTTGGGCTCATATGGCTCTGAAGTTCTTCTCTTTTCATAAAATCCATGTGATACACCAAACTGGACAAGGCAAATATGAGTTAGTATCACTGACAGGAGAACTGTGGCATACTCAGAAAAATTAACTAGCTGTTGATCGGCCAACCAAAACTCTTTTGGATTCTGTAACCTCAGAGCCACCCCTTTTGCCAATAATTTCTTGCCTTTTCCCTACCTTGTAAAAATTTCTTAAATTCTATATTTAAGTACAGAGCTGGTGGAAAAGTCACTACTATTTCTGTGCCAACATAGTGTTGTAATGTTGTAATGAATATAGCACTTACCTTTCTGTTTTCTGAATATCCAGTAACAGCCTTGCTTTTGCAAACTCAGTTCCTGAATATGTCATTTAAATCATTTGCAAACAGTGAAAGCTGATAGTGGGGTTTTGCATGAAATGGGCTTGCCATCCAAAGGCTCCTACTGGTTCAGGTTTCTTAACTTCTGTTTATCTTTTATTTTTTTTTAAGAGAAAAAAAATATGGTAATCAGAAATAAATAATGATCTCTAATAAAAATAGAAAGTATATGTATGTCCTAAACTCTGAGACCTTCTTGATGAAAAATCTCATTACAGGTAATTAACAGTTAGGGGGCACAGGTGGAGGTGGAAGGAAGTGCATCCAAAATGTTTCAGCCCAACTGAGATTCCTCCAGTTTAAGGCAGAAATATGATTTTAATGTTAAACACCAATAAAACTGGTAAGCAGTACTAAAAGAATCCATTTTCTCAGATGTTTTACCTAACAGCAGAACTCTTGCTATGCTGAAATTCTAACTACCAAGCATGAAGATATAATTATATATTAATAACTATGCATTTATTAACTAGCAGAATACTGTTGCAGAGAAAAGGGGAGAGATGCCCACCTGGCAGAGCTCCAGGTACATTCACCTGCCCTCTCCCTAGACACTGGAGAAGAAACACCACATTTTTGCTAATATTAGGCTGGAGGAAGTCCAGAATTTGGTCAGCTCCACTCATCCACCAAAAAGACCTTTACTCAGCCTGTACAAGCAGAGCTGTGAGCAACTTTGCCTTCCTCCCTTGCAGCACAGAACCAGCATCCCTGTCTGGATCTTGGTGCTGGTTCAGCATTAACCTCACAATGTGTGCTGTGTTTCTCTGCTTTTTTTTTTTTTTTTTAAATCTTATTGGGTTGCCCAGAAGCCAAATATGATGGTACCAGATCTTGGTGGTTGCCTTGCTAGATGAAAGTCCCTGGTCATCAGGGCTATATTGCACAGCCCCTCCTCTCTCTCTTGAGCTATTTGGAAGATGATAAAGCTGCAAAGGCATTACCTAATTTTCAGGCATTTTTATGATTCCTCCTATTGGGGTATGAATATTTCTTTGGGTAGTTTGTGGCGGGCTTCTTGGAAGATGATTTGTGTTATTAGGGTGTTTTTACACCCCAGGCTAAGGTTGTTCAGAGTGGAAGGGCTTTTTTGAAGAGGAAGAGTCTGGAAGGTCTCACCAAAATGGTCTAATTCTGGATTTTCCTGGTATTCTCCAAGAATTTGACCATAAATGCCTTTGAGAGTTATTTACAGAGGTTTTGCATGTGTAAGCCACGAATATCCAACAGAATCATTTGGTAGGAATGTATATACTGATGAGGGTGTTTCCACAAATGTATTTCACTATGCCAGATCAAATAGGCCTAAAATTTACCTCCTGTATCTCTCGTATAGGTTAGAGTTGGCTGCATTGTTTCTGTCCAAGAAATATCACCAGAAATCTGAATAACTTGTATAACAAGTCCTGAGATGACATTCAGACTACTATGACTTTGAAATTCTCACATGCAGGCAGTAAATGACTGGCCTTTTCTGATGGTAGCACATTCCCAGTGTGTGAACTCATAAGTCCCTGGAAAAGTATAGCATCTCTCTTAGTAAACATCTGGCAGCTCTGTCTTTTCCCTTCTTTTATGAAGATGACTCAGTTTTCACCATCCCTGTGCTGGTCTCTGCTGTTCTTTGGTTTCCATACTGTCCTCACCAGCTGATTATCTCAGTGCCTTTATGCTGGCATGCTCAGCAATGCCTAACTCAGCAGTTTCCTAAGGGCTCAAGTTCCATGGTCCTGTAGTCAGCAACCAGCTGTGGTTCCTTGGCTGGACCAGGCGGTGTGTGGTGGAGACTAGATCGCTAACACTGTCTGCAAAAACAGGACACTGACATCAAATAGGAGAAGGCCTCCCTAGAACACTCTGTTAGGCAAAAATATAAAGCTGGCAGCAGGTGGCCTCTGAAGCCACTAGCCAAACTGAATCAATTAGACTCATTCAAGAGCTGTCCTGCTGCTCAGCCCTCATGGAGGGGCACAATAAAAGTACGGTGGGTCATCATCCGTGTAATGTCAGCATTTAAGTGTGTGTTCTTCCTGTGTGGAAGATGAGTATGTGTCATTCCAGGACAGGAAGGTGATTGTTTTGGAACCCTGTAATGTTCAATGAGCATCTGTCAGTGCTCTTGAAGTTTGTTCCTCCAGAGTGGCCTCAGGCACCATCTATGGGAGAGACACAGCCATGGGAACTAAACGCTGCAGGGAGGCACAAGAAGATGAAAATATATTTGTCTCCTGCAATATGAAGAGATTACATGTCAGCTCTACTAATGTGGGTTTAATACTAGGGTCTGCTTGAAAACATCTGCAAACTCAAGCAGATTTGTTGTTTGGGGGAAAGTTGTCTTTGTCTGCTTCCTCTTTCACTAGTGTGAAAGTGGAAAAATCAGCTGAAAGCAATAAATGTGTTTTCTGCTTTGCTGAGCAGACTAGAAGAGTGACTGATGGAAGGTCAGCAGAAAAAAAATCTTTTCTTGACCAAGTTATTTGCTATATTGGGAAAAAAGACACCTGTGTTCCCCAGGAAAGACAAGGAATAATTTCTCTTGTGTTGGGTTCAGGCTTTTTTGGTAGGATCAGATCTATCACATAGAGCAACATGCTGGGTCCTGGGAAAGAGGCAAACTGCTGGCTGGATCCTGGTTGTCCAGGCAGCTGTTTCAGCTGTGCAGGAACATGCCAGGAGTGTATGACAACACTTCTCTGCAGAGCTTCATGCTATGTCCGTGTGGTTTGTGAGCACTATGCTATTCTCCAAAGCAGAAAATTCCTCAAGGCAGCTTCAGTGAGGGCTTGTAAGAATTAATTTGGTTTTTTTCCCCCCAGTTCTACCAGTCTGTCAGAGTCCTCCAGGTATGAACTGTGTTTTATATGCCTTTCTCAGCCTTGATTTTTTGCTAGCCATACTTCAGGTTCTGCCCTTCTCTGTTAAGAGGTCGTGTTGGTATGAGTCAAAAGTTTCGCCACCCCTGCTTGCAACCTGCTCTTCAGTACAGTCTCTAACATCTGGGAAGCCTCTGATTACACTAAGATCCATTTTGCCTACGGCTCAGGGTGGACCAAACCCAGATGCAGTGCCAGCCTGACATGTAAGGCACCCATCTTTGATGTGGGGCAGTGGTACAGCCTTCCACTCCATCTCAGTTTCTCGCGCCTTGAGAGCATGCAGTAGGTGGCAAGGCAGCCCCAGAGGCGTGTGCATGGCACTCAGCTAAATGCCAGTATCAAGGGCTACACAGGGTGTGTTATCACCAGAGAGTTTGTATGTTGATTGCCCATTGTGTTGTTTTGTTCTGCCCAGCATCAGTTTTTTGTTTGTGCTGCCTGATTTTCAGGCCAAATGTGTAGGGAGTGCACCCTGGTGTCATGGAGTAGGGAGGTACCTGATGCTCTCCTGGTGCCTAACTTTCCCTTGCTTTCACTGCTCGAGTTTGGTGTCCAGCATCTATCTGAATGTAGCACTTGGCTGGAAGATGCACTTGACTCTGTCCCTTTTTTCTGCTCTCCTCACCCAGATGGGAGCCTTTCTCCTTGATGGAAAAGCCACTTTTGTCTGCACTGGTGAAGAACCTGGAGCAAGCCATGGTTGGTGGGTGATGAATGCAGACTTTGGTCTTTAGCGAAATCATTTCTGCGCTAATTCCACTTGCAAGATCTTTCTTCTGCTTGCATACTTTCCCATTGCCTGTTCTTGCCAGACACCACTACCACACATCCCCACACCCACTCCCCCCAAAAAAAGGAAAAAAGGGGGCCTAGGACAGGTGCAATGGTTGCAGCTGGCCTGTGGTGGGCACCAACAGGACAGGTGATCACAGTGGTGTGTGTGGGCACAAATGTCCCCAGAGGGCTCAGAGCTGGCTGTATCACTGGGCACTACAACATTGTTTTCTTTCCTGGTTTCAGATAATAATCTTGTTGGGGCAGGGCACAATACTTTTTCTGCTTGACATGTTGCTGACACCTGAAGTGCTGTTTGCGAAAAATGACATGATGGTGATGAAACAGAGAAACGAAATCAGACCTAACATGGCTGAGAAAACGGAGGAAAAAGAGGGTACAAGCCAGAGTGACAAATCGTTTCCCCTGTCTCTTGGTAAGCCCATGGACCTGGGCTACAAAGCACCAGGAAGCACCTCAGGTCCAGGCATCTCCCCTTGTGCCCTCCCATGATTAGTAGCTCTGCTGTGTTTGGCAGAGCCATCATTCAGCTTTTACATTGCTTTTTCATGTCAGCACAACCCATGTTTCCACATTCCCGTTTCCGCCGGTTACATAACCCTTGGGAGGGATGAACTTGCTCAGAGAAGTCCACCAGCAGGAGACACCTCCAAGAGTTTGAAATGGCACCAGGAAACTTTGCTGTTTTGGTTTCAGTTGCCATCTCCTACTGACACCTGCAGGGCTACAGACTTTTCTTGCTTTTGCCAAATCCTCCCCGTCTCACCATGGAGACATGACCAATGGAAATAAAGCACAATTTTAGGAATTTATTTGAATGTTGCTATGAAACAGGTCACAGCGGCCAGTGAGAGGCTCTATTTATGTAGTCACCCGCAGAGGAAAGAAGACATTTGTTCTGCTTTGAAAAATAACTCTTTCATGTGGAAAGGGCATAGGGTTTGGGTGGAAGGCTGCAGCCACTGAAGTGGAGATGAGCTGCAGTGGGATGTTCCCCCACAAAGTTGACACAGCCCAACTTTGCAAATGTTCCTTGAGACTGTTTTGTGCACTGCTTCATGCACATCACATGTTGCAGCCAAATGTTCATCCTGGGCTAAGAACTGGATGCATTGTAGGGCCAATAAAGTAAAATACTACCCCCTCCTCCCTAGGCCACAAGCAAACACTGCTGTGGGTGAAGGCCAGCAAAGGAAGAATGACATCATGGAACCAAAGGAAAGCAAACCATGCCAGCACTACTTGTAGATCAGTGCTGCACCAGGACAGAGACTTTCTGCTTTGTGACTTCGACACTGTGCTCTCTGTGTGCTAAGAGGACTTTTTTTGGGGGACAGCTATAAAGCACACACCTCAGCTCACTGGAGAACGATCTGCTCTGCTCCTGCTTTTCAAGTCCTGGTGGTGGGAAATGGTTGCACAACACCCTCACCACCCTGTACGAGGAAGCATTTTCCACATGAGCCAGCCTTTTAGCTGTGCTCTGATTGCAACCCTGGATGGACAGAGCTGGTCCCCTGGCTCATGCTGCTCCTGCTGGGGCAGGGCTCAGGGCTGGCCAGCAAAGCGTGTCCTTAAAGCATGGAAACAACTCATTCCAGGTAGAGAGACACCTCCCACAATGCATCTTAGTGGTGCTAAAAGAATGGGGGTTTTGTCTTACAATGGCAAGGAAATTACCTAAGCCCCATGTAATTTTTTTACATTTTCTAATGCTACTAGGATTTAACAGTGGTGGTGCCAGTCTCAGTGCCACAGATGCAACCTTCTTGGTTGCATGCCATTCCGTGCCCAGCTGCTTAAAACACAAATGCCTGCTCCTGTAGGGGGCGTTATACAGAGGTACACGAACACGCATGCAAAAACCAAGGTGTCTGGGACGCAGCTTAACAGGATCACTTGTAGGGATCTGTTCATATTATAGGAAAGTGCTGGTAGAATTGGCCAAATGTTTCCCAACCTGCAACATCCCCCTGCATCTTCTGCTGCCAGCAGAGCCAGGATTTGCTGAGCTCTCCTGCTTAACCCTGCCAAAGCCAAAGCCAGCCTTGGTCACCCCCTGCTCCTTGGGAGCCAGGCAGGATGAAGTCCCTCATGCCTGTCCCACTGGGCTGGGAGAAACCTCCCACGGAGAGGTTTAATGAGCAATTCCTGCCCTTTTGCTACTGCTATGTGGTTAATTCTCTATGAGAGTAGGGGTTAACACCCCTGTGCACACAATGGCTTGTGGGGCTATACTCATCCACAAATACAGAATACTACAACCAAAATTGTTATAAACTTACTATGAACTCCAAACTTGTGCTGGCCGGGACTTACAAAGCAGCACTGTAAAAATTAAAGTCTTCCGGAACTACAAATCCCAGTGCCTGGAAGGTTTGGTTTTGCAAAGGACCCTCACAACTGCATATAAATCCCAAAATTTAAAAACTCATTTATTAATTTTTTTGTTGTTGTCGTTTTGGTAAAGTAAGTTTCCCATGTTAACAAAAGCAGAATAGTTTTATTTAGTGTTCATCTCACACCTTTGACAGCTGCAGCTGTCAGGCACAGAAATACAGTATTAAAATAAACTGAACAGAGTTGCTCGTTGCAAAAATCACACTATGCAAACCTGTGGATTGTAACATCAACAGTATAAAATGTAACAAAATTGGAATTTTTAATTTTTTTTAAGCTTTTAAAGATAATAGTCCAGGCTATAAAACTATATAAGCATTGAATAAGAAATGTTAAAGTCAACAAGTCTACAACAGATACATCTTGTAAAAACTCAATAAATTATATATATATTTATAATATCTAGTAACATTTAAAATCATGCACAGTTTTGTACATTTTCTTTTTTCAGTACAGGAAAACTCATTGCTTCGAGTACTTGGAATGTACACAATTAGCAGACATTTGTAAGAAAATACCAAAAAATTCTTTTCTTTTTATTTCAACAAAACAAAAATCTATAGAAATCTACCTTCTCAAACTTCCATTGAAGTAACCTCAAACTATAAATTATTTATTTTAGGATAAGGATTTTGTGGCTCTAAGAAGAAAAAAAAAATCTTAAAATGAGATGCTGTCATCCTGTTATTCTGCAACGTTGATATGTAATATGCACCAGAGAAAAATGGAAAGAATTCAGGATGCAATTTGCCTTCCCTCTTTGTAGTAGTACATAAAGTCTAATGGACAAAAAAAAAAACCTCCGACAAAAAATCCTCCGCCCAAACCTCCCCCACTGTCAGCTTGATCCATGCTAACATTCCGTAGTTCACTCCTGTACTTTTATTAAACATTGAGGAACAAAATAGCATAGCATTTAAACACCAAATATCAGGCGTCACTGGCATTTTCCAAAGTGTTAGATGCAAAAGAAATACGCAGCTGTAGCAGCTCTCCTGCAAACAGTGTCACTATTTTGCTCACATGGCATTTCTGAAGCCCAAAATACAACAGTACTGGCAAAGGGGAAAAAAAAACCCCTACCCCACATCATCCAAAGTCAACATTTCACTTTGCTGCATACTTGTTATTAAATCGACCACAAAGAATACCTTCATTTGAAAATAGAAAAATAAACACCCACACCCCCTTAATGCACAGTGGTTAAACTGATGGAAGAATTCTTGGCCTTGTTTTTCTGAAATATGTAAAAATCATCTCTCTGCTGCTATTTGTTTGGTTTTAACCACTGGTGATGTATTGAAAAATAAACGTACCTTTGCTCACTGCAATCCAGGATAAACTAATATTTTTTTAATGAATACATATATATATTTATAACATTAAATGTAATTTGTTAAAGGACTGTACATCTATACATTCTTTCAATATTTCCCATAAACACAAAGGAAAAACTTGATTAATATATTTTTTCTCCACTTTTAATAAGTTAAAAAAACACCCTTAAACTTGGTGAAATTTAAAGTTTACAGTAACACTATGCTATTTAAACCAATGAACAGATATGTTAATGTCTATAAATAACTTTACAAATATACACGTTAAGGTACAATTTTTAAAACAAAACTGTGAAGATATAAAACAATCAAAAACATCTTTTCCTTTGCCCAGATCAGTATATCCTAGATTGCAATGCTCATATTTTGAGACTCTCTCTCAGTACTGCTTTATGTTGCATTAGTATTATACATTCTTTTTTTTTTTTTAATATATTTATTTATATATATACATGATATATTTATAGATATATACACAAATTCTCTGGAATAAACCTTTTTGATATAAGTTAAAGGCTCTTGCCTACAGGTACCCGTAACTTCTTTCTCCAAGTCACTGCATGTAGATGGAGCCAAACCGCTGGCGTCGAGGGGTGGGTGGAGGAGCTGCTCCCCCCACTCACCCTTGGCAAGTGAAAACAGGCAAACCCCAAAGGAGAGACTTTTTTCCCCCAAAAACGGCTGTTCTCAAAGGTCAGGATGTGACTTGAGATGCTGTGTGGGCACCCAGGATCCTGGTCTCAGATGGGTGGTGCTCTCTTCCCAAGGGACCCCACGGCCACCACGGGGTCTCTGCTCATCTCTGAGGTCTGCTCCTGCCTTGGCACAGCCCCATCGCTCCCAGCCCAATGCAAGGGCCAAAGCACTGACAACTTCAGGTGGCTTGACCGCCTCTTTTTATAATTTTTATTTTCATTTCTCCATGACAATTTGCATTTTACTTGATTTTTTTTTTCTTTTCTTCTTCCAAAAAAGGATTCCTTCTATGCAGCTGGGTAGTACGATCATGAAGCTATAAAAACGACGACAACAAAAATATAGATATTTTTATAAATATATGAATCCCTGCAGGCAACGTGGCTTTTCAGCTCCACCAAAAAGGTTCATGTACAGATTGCATAAGCCAAGAATTTCCACATTCTTTACACATTTTTTGTGTGTGTTTTTTGTTTGTTTGTTTGTTTTTTTAATAGGAGGATTCCTTTTTTCCTCTTCTTCTTATTGCAGGCACAGAACGGTTACTCTGGCACTCGAAACGCAAGCGCGGAGGCTGGGAGGTCAGCACCCCCCAGGTTCAACATTCTGCGTAGTAAAGATAAAAACCCCCAAAAATGAAAAATAAACAAAACAAAACAAAACAAATCATCTAGGATAGATCATCTTGGCAAGAGATTAGTTCCTTCAGGCCAAACAGTGCTTCTTGACTTTTCATACAGCAATAGGGAAAAAGGAAAAAAAAAAAAAATTTACATAAAAAAGTTAATTTTTCTTTTTAACCCTGAACAGCTCATCAACAACACAAATCTCCGGGCACCAGCACGTAGTTCCACTGGAAGATCCTTCACTATGGTTTCACCCTCGGCGCCCCACGCTTGCGCCTCCGTGGGCACACTCCCCATCTGTCTGTCCGTCCATCCGTCCGTCCTTCTGCCTGCCCCACGGGGTCCTCACGTCCGGATGACGCCGTTGCAAGGCGGGTGCTTGGGCAGGCAGGGCTCGTCGGGCAGCAGGTCATGTGCAAAGACCGAGTCATCTCCTGAGGAGCAGGTGCTGTGGGTGTCCTGGCCGGCCGGCGAGTACTGCTCGAAGGGCACTGAGAGGTCCAGGTACTCCTGCCAGGGCGACAGACCCATCAATGGGTGCCCCACACCAGGATACCGAGAGATCCCTTCCCACGCCCACCCCACCACACTCACATCGGTGGACGTCACGGTGAGGACCCTGTCCAGGTCTTCCACCAGCTGCTTGAAGGTGGGTCGCTGCGATGGGACGGCGTGCCAGCACTCCCGCATGATCATGTACCTGCACGAGAGGGCAGATGGAACAGTCACCCTTGGTGGGGCTACACGGCACCCACCTGCCTGCCCACCCACCCCCAAATTCCCTGAGAGAACAGCTAAAGGCCAGTGCAACACCAGCTGTGGTGGCCTTGGTGCATGGCCAGCTGGGGGAAGAGGGTTTTGTGGAGCTGTGATGCTCACTATGGATCATCTTATGCATAATTGTGGTCTCCAAGCAGGAGGAGGACCTGTCCTGATGATGATACCCCCAACCACCACCGGCCAAATGATGGCAGGTGCCTTATGTTGATCAGTAGTCATTGGCTGCACCAAACTGAGTTGGGATAGGTGTGTCTAACTGGAGATGCTGCACAATTTCAAAGTGGGGATGACCCAATAGCCTAAACCACAGCTGAGATAGTATTTGGCCTTAAGAGGAAGGGGGCTTGGTGCAAGGAGGTCAGACCCCACCACACACTCACAAATCATGGGTGCAGTTTGCAGGTTTGTCCATCCGATGACCTTCTTTCAAGAGTTTGAAGAGTTCCTCAACGGGAATTCCTGGGTATGGAGACCCTCCCAAAGTGAAGATCTCCCATAGTAGCACTCCAAAGGACCAGCTGGAAACCAAAGAAAGATCTTTAAAATTCAATGAGGCTTTTTTTCCAAGCACCCCCCATATCCCGCTTCCCTGGCTTGGCTTTATTTCTGTGCAGCCATGCATAGCTAACAAAGTCATCAATAGCATGACTAATTGCCTAGGCCATTTTTACTAGTTACTTGGAGATCTCTGCTGATCCAACTCAATAGCAAAGAAATCCCAGGCACCAAGTCTGAAATTGAAATGAGCATTTAATCAGATAGGTGACAGCCCATCTATCACCCCCAGCTCTTTGTTAGGTCTTCCACCAACTCCACTGAATGGAACAAATCAAATTATTCATGCACGGCTTCACTGAATTGCAGGCTTGGAACCACAGGCCACTAATTGTGCAAGCTGATACCAAAACTTGCTTGTTACAACACTCATTTCACTGGCCAAGCTGGGGGAAAAATACCCCAACAAAAATCAGCAGATCACTAATGTTACACACTCCAGTCCTGCAGCTGTGCTCTGGTTAAAAGTCCTCTTTTTCAAAAATATCTTTTGCCTTCTTCTTGATTTTCTTTTTAAAAACAGGGATTATCTGTCTCTGTTTTGCTTTCATGCACACTTGCTCTCCTGTTCTCTAGCTTTGATTTATCTGTCATGCCTTCTGCAGCATTACCTAAGCATGGAAACTATGATTTAAGATCAATAAAAGCCAAAGTATGGGAAAACTACAGAAATAGAATAGATTCATTTGTCCAATTGCAAGCGGTGAGCTCTGGGGAACAGGCAGGCTGGCTGGCTGTAAAAATGCCATTATTATTGACCAAATATTGCAATAAAAACGCTAGTGTGCATTGTGGAGCTTGCAAAATTCAGATGTCATACCAATTTACACAGAAGGTGGGCTCTGCTGTTTGCTTACTGTGCAGAGGCACTAAAAAACTAGACAGGATTGGGAAAAATAAAGGAAATAAAAGTGGCAGAAGTAATCTGAGCATATATTTGCTGAATGCTCTCTGATCAATTCTAACAGCAGAAGGAGCATTTCAAGCTCATTCCATGTACTCAACTGAAGTGTAACTGTCTGGGGCAAAGTGTGGAGGGCACCAAGGGTAGGGTTTTTTTTTCATGGAGATTCTTTTTAGCACAGTATTTTTCAGCTGCCGGATGGATCACCTCATCTGTAAGCTGGACAAGAAATACCTGCCTGCTTTCCAGTAATTTTTCAGCAGCTCACTAGAGATCCTCAGATGAAAGCAACCAGATAACGGCAAAATAAAACCATGTGTGCGAAGATGCAGCTTGGAATTGATTCCTGTGCTTTTGCATCCCCAGGCACTCCAGCAGTGAACAAGACCTGGTCATGCTTAGCAGTACTTCTGTCTGTAAGATACTATAGGTGTCTATTTCCCTGTCATTTTAGGTTTTTTAAAAAAGCATGGGTTTGCTTACACATCGCTCTGGTGAGTATAGACCCGGTCAAACAAGGCTTCTGGAGCCATCCATTTCACAGGCAGCCGACCCTGTAATTAGGAAGACAATGGGAACATCCCATCAGCATATTCCCCCAGCCACAACGGCACCATCTGAATCTTCTTTTCTAATCCAGTTTGAAACATTTTCATTAACAACCACATCTGCCTTCCTGGTCACTGGGCAAAGCAGCAGTGGCCACGTATAAACAGATTAGAGCATTTGATCCCTGGATCTTCACTGACAATCTTTGCAGTAAATGCTCTCTGCTGAGGACTGTATAGCACTGCCAAGGCAGGTTTAACGTATCAGTGCATCCAAATCTTTTCATGGGAACAGCATCCACTGCTCATAGTTGCAGAACATGGGACAAGGTTTTCTGTCTCTTTGGTTAGAAGAAACAGTTGACTCTAAGTCCAAACCCATCTTAAGCTCAACTTGAAGGGAAACTTCCAAGGAGTGAAGGCAGGGGCCAGCTCCTCTAAGAAACCAGTTCTGATCCTGCTGGAGGCTAAAGGAGGAGGTCTGATCCCATCCTGCGTGAGGGCCATAAACACAGGCTGTCACATGAGAAATATGAAATGAATAAGACTAGATTAATTATAATTCTCTGAGGCTTTGCGAGGCCCCTGGAGGGAGTCAGAAAGGACTGTTTTGTGTTTGAGCCATAATTTGGCTATGGGGGAACTTTGTCCTCTTCTGACCCACTGTCTCACTGAGGGAGACAACTGGAGATGCGACACAGGCAGGATACACAAACGGGATTATGCTCTCAGCTGTCCAATGCAGCTCAAACAAGGAAAATCCATCTGATCTCTGATTAAAATTCCCAAAAATTGTTATTAATTTACAATTAAGAAATCCTGGCAATTAAGAAAGATTTCTGACATGCTATTGGAGTGGATGAGTATGGGCATGGTGGGCTTCAAAGGACTGTCTGGACATTTAAACCCCTTGCAATCCCCAAGACCCTCAGGTTCTGCCATTCCCTCAACCTCTTTCACTGCTATCTCCATACTCTGTCCTAGTTAGGACTTTTCCCCAGGGCTGAACATCCTGCTACAGGCTCTGAATCAAGAGAGAGGGCTTCTCTCCAGCCCTTCATTCGCAAATTCATCTCTGCAAAAAATATAAACAACTCCAGGACTCAACCCTTGTCTGGGACCCCCTTTTCATTCTTGGCAGTGGAGTCAAGGAGCTCAGATGTAAAAAAAGAGAGAAATATATGAAATCCAGGTATCTCCAGGTATACAAGTAATGGCTCTGTCAAGGGCTCTAGTGAGAGAGAGGTTGGCTCTTTGGGACCTTTATGAACAGTAGTGGAGTGGACTTGGAAGGGCTCCATTCCCCTTCGTGAGAAACTTCAGTTTCTCTGAGTCTAAAGCTTCATGGCCTAAGCTGAGACCTCACAACCAGCTGCAAGCAGAAGCAGGATCTGTCAAGAAGAATACACATGGTGGAGAGACTCCCTGGACCAGCCTAGCTATGGTCCCTCACTAGGTGAGATCTCCATCAAATTTCTTCCTTCTAAGCCCCGCTAGAAAGGGACATGTGGGACAAGGGCCACTTTCTGCAGGGATGACTGAGTTCCCTGCCGGGCGAAGAACTGCTTGTGCTCGGCAGCTCTGTACTTACATTGGTGGTTTTCTTGTAATAGTCAATGTTGTGAACGTCTCTAGCGAGGCCAAAATCAGCTATTTTCATCACATTATCTTCAGTGACTAACACATTCCTGGCTGCCAAGTCACGATGAATGCACTGTGAAAGGTGAGCAAGTCAATAAATTAGGGCTCGTTAGCTGCTCGCGCCTGGAACCAACAGCACCGTGTGGTTTATGAGCTGCCGTTTCATTGACTCCCGAGCTCATAAAGCTGTGGGCACTGCTTCACTCCTGGCTTTCTGTGTCACCGCCCCATCATGCACGCTCAGTGGGAACCACCTCTTAGCAACACCTAATCAGCAGCCTCAGTGCTGACATGGCCATGCACGTGCCTTTTCTCTCCAAAGGGGATGCATAGATGAGAAAGCAAACCCTCCACTTCTGTGGGCATTTACTGGGATGTGAATCTGTCTTTCTGTGCTTCTTCCTCCAGGAAGAGGAGTGCAGGCTGATGTTTGAGGGGGAAAAAGAAAATCTCAAATTAAGGTAACCTCAATACATCCAAAATATATAGTCATAGAATGGTTTGGGTTGGAAGGGACTTTCAAAATGCATTAGTCCAATCCCCACCATCATAGTTGTCAGCTAAGAAAGCAGCTAAATCAGTCTGCACTGTGCAGAAAGGGAGTTTAAAGCCACCATGAACCATCCACCCTGAACTGCAGACAGAGGACAAATATCTGAAACTGAACTTCTCTTGCCATAATACTCCCTTGCCTACAGAAAGACCATGCTGGCTGGTGCACAGCTTGGTGAACCAAAACTTGATTCTCCACTTGCTGATGTCAGGGTAAATCAGGACTAATCCCAGGGTATGATGTAAGCAAACATAGCAGCTGGCTCAGCACCAGCAAAGTGCTCCCCTGGGAGCATCCCAGGCGCAGCCATGCATCGAGCCAAATCCACTGCCAGCTCTGCTCCCACTGGGCCTACACGTGCTGGTGACAGCTGCAAACACGTGAGTTACTCAAGATCTCAGCTTCCCTGTGAGTGCTCTGCATCTTTAATGATCGCAGAAGGGAGGTGAGGGGAACAGGGCTGCACACAGCTTCGCACTGCTGTCTAGCCTCACGTCTGCTGTAGTGGAAGCCCACGACCCGGCTTGACACTCGCCCTGACCACTGCTGCCTGAGCCTCAGAATGGCACAACTCAGTTACCTGTACTAGTGGTAGAGGTTGAACTGGTGAGGCAAGGCTCCCAGGAGTGGGTTGCTTGTGTTTTTATAGGCACTCTGGGGATGATAATGGTCCTTCAGATGACAGCAAGGGCTGTACAGCTGCATGGTTCATTAATGCAGCCAGCATACAGGGACTTCTGCATATGGATAAAGCATCCAGCAAAAGCCCCAAGATACTTCATAGGGCAAAACATGGTCTCTAAAGGGAGAAGTCTGCAACATTTTGCTTGTGGTTGTCTCCCACACACGACATTGCCTGCCTTTGAACACATGGCTTCGACCAAAACTTCAACCAAATGAGGTTTTTCAACTCACTTTCTGAGATGCCAAGTACTCCATGCCCCGTGCCACCTGGTAGGCGCAGGAAACCAGGTCCTTAAATGTCAGCTGCTCCTCAGGCAGCTTGCAGGTGTCGAAGGAATAGTCCATGCCCGGTGGGCGACGTGCCCTGAGGTATTCCCGCAAGTTCCCCTTTGATGCGTATTCCACCAACACGTAGAGTGGTCCTGCAAAGAAGAGCACATCAACATCCAGCAACCACCCAAATCTCATCTGGCATATTTTGTGCAGCCAGTGAGAAATTATACAGAAGGGACAGCCAAACCTCAGCCTCCCACGATCCTGTGAGCACTGGGCTGCTCTGCTACGTACCATCCTGTGTGCAGGCACCGAGGAGGTTAATAATGTTTTTATGCTTCCCAATCATTTTCATCATTTCCATCTCAGAGACCAGGTCGGACAGGTCCTTGTCTGTGGCATCATCTGGAGAAGGTAGGAGAGGAAATCAAAAAGGTGTTAGAAGAAATTAAGTGTTTAGGGAAGTAGTTACTACTAAGAGTAGTTAAAACTGCTGTGCAGCCATGTGGGGCTTTGGTGTGGGAACAAAACTCAAAATATCGCTGTATTTGGTTTTGTTCTACTTTGCAAAGAAGAATCAAATAAAAACAAAACCTACTACCACGTTAACAAAAAAAAAAAAGAAGAAAGAACAAATAAATGGAGATAAATGTTTATATGAAAATTAATAATGCCTTTCATCTTCTGTTTCATCCTGACAAGTATTACACAATAAAAAGTCAGATTTTGGTACATGCTTTTCTGATAGTTTCTCCAGGGGCAAAGAGTAAATGATGGCGGAAGGGCTGGCAGAGCGGCTACAGGAAGGACTGTACTTTTTGTATGGAAAACTGCAATTTTTCTACAAAAGTAGAAAAATCTTTTTAAAAAAGTAGAAAAAATGGGGGGAAACCTCCCCAAAAAAATGCTTTGGTTTAAAAAGATGCAAATGTTCCTACTTCCAAAACCAGCTTCATAACGGACTGAAGGAAATGTAAATTAAACAAATCCTTTTCTGATAAGACATAATTTTTTTTTACAATGTTACCCCATGTAACCTCAAGCCCTGGCTGCTCACTGCTCACTGCTTGAGCACCTGCCCTGCTTGCTCCAGCTGAACTCCTCGGGGTGATTTTGCTGGTGTTGCCTGTGGTTACTGTGTCTGGAGGCAGGATGGGAAATGGAGACTTATCCAGTGGTGCCCAGTGACTCCCCTGTTTTTTGTCTCCCTTCAACCTCTTAGCAGTATGGGATCAAGTTCCTCAAGGAGTTTGTCAACTGAAGTTCTGCAAACTCCATCTGAGTTTTGCTGCATAAGCCTTTGGTAGAACAGGCAGCGCTGGTTATGGGAGGAGTAAGGAGTGGGTTGATTCATGGAGCTGGCTAGAGGTGAAGGGGGTTCCCCTTCTTCTCAGGGATGCTATTACCCCTTGGCAGAGAACGGGGTTAACTCCCAGTCCCCCTTCCTTGATGGGATTTGCACTTTTACCTGCTCTCCAAGGACGGCCCTCACCCTCAGGCTATGTGGGTGAAGGGAAAGAGAGGCTGTTCTTGCTTTTGTCTATTTTATCTGTTCGTATAAAAGACTTAAAAGAGAGGCAAAGAGAGGAAATCCCTGCTGTTCTACATTCTGTGGACTCTGCATACCTTTTAACATCTTGACAGCAACTGTGATGGCCTTGTTTGGCTTGTCCTTGTCAATCCCAATTGCTTCTGCCATCACCACTTGGCCAAAACACCCCTCGCCAAGCGGCTTCCCCAAGGTCAGGCTGCAGGGAGGAACAAACAGGCATGTTATGGGGGTACTGCTGTGGTGACCCTAGCAGCAGGCACAGAGATCCCAACGCATGGGTTTGACTGACCGAGAACGTGTCAATTCCCACTTGGGATCTGGAGGCAGTTCCAGCTCAGAAACGTTGGCCAGCATCGGCCCATCGCTGGAGGAGAGACGTGTAATCCGGACCAGGGGCGTGTTGGAATTCATGGAAGAGTTGGACTCCAGCGACACCTGCTTGGGTAGAGCAAATGAAGTGTTATTGCCAACTGTATTCCCAGAGCAGGCAGTGCCCGAGACGAATCACTGAGGAGGTTTGAGATCGCTTTGCTCATGGACACATTTGTGGCAACTTTGAACTGGGAAGTGCCCCCACCCTTACAGAAATGCACTCATTTAGGCACCTGTTGTCAGGTTTTTTAGCTTGTTGAAAGGAGGGACGGGTCAGCCAGTGCCCTCCAGCATCAGGGGGTATAATCCATTCAGCTGTTCTTTGTGCATATTCACAGCACATACAGGCTATGAAATGACTTCTCCCATTCTGGCACTGTAAATGCCCACCAGGGGCTTGCAGCCAAAGCTTGGAATCCATATCCTTCACTGTGGCATTTCATGCGATGTCTTTTGCTCCTGGCCCCTCTGCAATTCTATGCAGCAGAATGTCTCTAACTGCACAGAGGACCCTCTGCCACCTCCATGAGAAACGCTTTGGGTTCACCAGTGATCTCTGTGAAAGCAGGAAAGAGCACAACTAGATGTGCTCTTTCTCTCCAGATCCCTGATCCACCAGGGAGCCTGGAGTGAACTGCTCCCCTGCCAGATGTGCTGTCTGTGGCACCCACAGCTGCACTGCCAGACCCTCTTGCAGCTGCTTGGGGGCTGCTCATGAATCTGAGTCAGCTGCCACCTGCCACTGGCACAGAAATTAATAAATGGGGGTGACACTTTTAGGCTGTAGCCAACTTAAGTCCCTCTTGGGCAATGTTTTTCTGGTGGAGCTTCTCACCTAGAGAGAAAATTTCAAAGAGGAGGAATATAAAAAAAAAATAGGGATACCATAGAGGGGAATAGGAATCTTGTATCTACTTTCTGTTACCTGTCTCTTGAGTGGAAATTTGGAGACTTTCTGTACAGTGGGGGTGTTCATGGCTTTTTTGTTTGGCAATTTCATCCTCCAGACAATCACAAGGACCAGCACCAGGAGAAGGAAAAAAAACCCAGTGCCATAACTGAGAATGCCAGTGTACACTGAGCCTGAATCATCCATTTCCATGAGCTCCTCGGCTGCAGGGTGACAAGAAACAGCAGTCAGGACAGGGCAGGCAGCTGCCCACAGACAACCACACACATGCAGCACAAAGAATTTTGGAAGGACTTGCTCAGTTATGCCAATCTGATGAGTGACTTCAGTGAGGGGACTCTCCCAGGCCAGTGGTTTTCTGCCTGTGGCTGTAGCTAAAAGTTGTTTGCCCTCTTTGGGGCTCATTTTACTGCCCTTTGATGCAGTCCTTTGGTTTCTAAGAGCCTTCAGACCACAGACTGAAAACCACTGCTCCAGGCTGAAGGAATCTTCACACATCTGTACTGTCCCTCTGACTCAGATCTTGCCTTCCCTGCACATCCACATCATGCAGCTGGATGCCCCAGATGTGCAGAAGCTGCAGGAATGGGGTTTGCTGCACTTTGCTGACTCAGATTCTCTAGCAAAGATTTCCACTGGGCCAGTGCCTGCCCTGAGGGACCAAGGGGCTCAAAGGGCATCCAGCAAGAAGGCACCACATAGGGAAAAAGCCTCAAGGCAACAGTCTGCTTAATTATTTAATTAAAATTTTGTTTTGCTGGGAAGAGAATGGAAGGGTCTAGCTCATCAGCAGTAGCTACCTGCTAGCGAGACTTTTTAGAGATCAGGAAAGCTTAGCTGTGTTTCCCCTCTTGTTCCTTTCAGGACAGGCATGTAGACCAGAGAAAGGGACCATGGTGGGACTGGTTTTCTGTCCCCCAAAGGCATGCTGGCATCAGAGGAACAGTCAGCAGTGGGAAACTTTATAATGAAGTCATGCTGGTGTGGGTAGCTCACTGATGGATCATGTCCATCACTGAGCAGCCCCTTCAGCAAGCAGCAGGAGCCTTTCCCTGGCAGCAGCAGGCTCCGTGTCAGGTCATTGATGGTTGTGTCCAGGGGGACATGGGGATAGGGCTGTCGGTGACAGTGCAGGCTGCACCAGCCTGTGTGCCAGCTGTGGAGGGCCTGATCCTGCCAAATGGCCATCTCCTCCTGTGAGAAAGGGGTACCAGACCTCCTGAGACCAGGCGCCACGGTTGGTGCCACATCTCTGCTGCCTTGGCTCACACTGTCTCTGCTCCATGTTCCTTCTCCTGTAGCGTGGACAGGGTTTTACAAACTCTGAGGCTCCCCAGATGGGCTGTATCCTGAACCCTCTCTGTGGGGGCCTGCTGCTGCACAGATGGCTGTCCTTCACTCTTGACTTCAAAATAAAGTTCTGCTTCAGGTTTTTGGTGGGTTTTCGTCTGCTTATTCTTTGATAAAATAAGATGTGTAAAATTCATACATTGTAAAAACAGAGTATCAGTCGGATGAGACAATATCATAAGATTCTTAAAGGAACAGAAACATTAGTCTTCTAACCAAAGGAAATTATTTCTCATCCAGCAGATGTCAGAAGTAGAAACAGGATCAGATCAGCTATTACAGAGCTGGCAAATAAACAGGAAAGATCAGCAGATCCCACCAGCAGCAGAGGATACCTTCTTAAGTCCCAGTAAAAGCGATTACATCCAAATCACCCGCACAGATAAAGTCAAGATTAGAAATGCCAAAGTTTCCAGTTCCTAAACACATCCTGAAATGGATGTGTTGTGAGGTGGACCCAAATGTGGTCTATGACTGGATGAGTCAAAGCGGGCTGTATAGGACTCGGTGCGTCTTTTCATTAAAGGTCTATTGAACATACACTCCAAGTGTGTTACTGTACCCTCTGCAAGGCACAGGACATATGAGATTCAACATGAATATTGCTAGTGTTTCCCTGGACCATGCTCAAGCCTGCCCTATAGCTGGAGGCAGATTCTGCAGGTGAAGAATCAGCAGACTCATTCCCCCTTTTGGAGAGCAGATCCCTCTGTTGCATATTCTGTGTTGGCTTCATTGTCAACAAGAGCTTTGCACATGAAAGGGCCACAAAATTGAGGTCACTCTGGCCTCGGGTTTCAAGCCCACTGCAGCTTTCATCGATCCCAGCTGGAGCAGGCAGCACGCAATGCCCCTGGGAGTCAGGACTCCTGTGCTCTGTTTACAGATGACTCTCCTTGACCTTCTGTTTGAGATCACTATCTTGGTCTACTCATCCGTGAAGTGGAAATAATGCTACAGGCAGGGAAGGGTGTACTCACACCAGACACTTATGCATCTAATTTTAGGTTAAGATATGAGGTCAGACAGAAAGGATCCTTCATAAGATGATCCACAATCCATGTCCAATTTAGGTGCCTTGGATCATCAGATGGGGAGGTTTCCTTCTCCCACTGGCAGTGTAAGAAGATAAAGCTCCTTATTTTGGCATCTAATATTGTCCTAACAAAGCGGCTGTGAACACCCCCCTGTTACTCAGATCAAAAGAAGATACTGTGCATTTTGTATCATTGCTGTGATCACTTAAATTTTGATATACAATGCAAAAAAGAGTCAGCTGTGAGTATGCAACAGGGGTCTGCAAAAAATCCCAGAGAAAAGCTGACCCTGGAAAACACCCCTCTTCCGAGCAAGGGGCAGTCTGTGGAAACTTGGCATTTCCAAAGCAAAACATCAAGGCATCCTGGAGAAGGAAGGAGAAGCCAGCACAGATGGAAATACCTGGTAGCACCGTCAGCCAAGCAGAGTGATGTGAGAACCCAATAGAATTCCCTGCGAGACAAGTATATTCCCCAGCATCCTCAAAAGTAACATTTCGCAAGTACAGAATCTCTAGCTCCTTATCCGTTGTGTTAACACCTGCTGTCTACAGGGGAAAAAAAACACACACATATAGAAAGAGGGAAAACAGAGAATAAGCCACATTCCCAGCAAGTGTGAGGACACCACAGGCAAATTTCAAAAGCAGATTAAGGTGGTTCTTTTTTTTTATTATTTTCCAATGGCCCATCTTCCACATTTATTTATTCATTCCCCTCTGCAACCTGTAGTCAAAAGCAAAAAAAAAAGTTCCCTTCACCAGGTTCTTACTCTGTCCCACTAAAGAAGCATGCAAGCAAAAGCATCCAAATGAAAAATTGCCCCCACAATATGACTGCCTTTGGGTTAGTAGGGTGAGTATAGGGGTGGGGAAAGAAAGACAAGGAAAGAGGAGAGGAAAGAGAGAAAGAAAGGAGAATGGAGGGGAGATGTAGTGGGGAAAGATTCAAGTGCTGATCAGAGGAACAAATAAATATTTTGGTTCATGAGTTCGTTGGAAAATATAGAATTTTAGAATTCTTTAGAATTTCCTCAGTGGGCATCTCAAAGCCATATATTGATTACCCAGCCCTCAATACTGCAGTGTAACTCTGGTCAATAACCAGAAGATGCCTGGAAAGAACTTTCCTGCAGTGGCACTGAACAACATAGCAGCCAAACCCCCACGGCCCACGAGATTGCTGCTGCTTTCTAGTTAACATGTTTGTTTTGCATGAGCCAATGTTGATACTTATTTCTCCATTACTTCTCCAAGCAACTCAGTTTATCAGTTTTATGGGTGAAAAACTTGAAACAGCTTGGTTTTCAAGAGCTTTGAACATCACAGGTCGTTAACATGGAATTCTGTTATCAGCACTCAATTGTAAGGAAGGGAAAGGAATTAAAGAATGAACAGTTGATAGCAAAATTTGACAGTCATTTTATTGTGGGAATTTTTCCACGGCAATTGCTGTATAGGCATTACATTCTTGTAAAAAAAATAAAAAATTAGCAAGAAAATAAGATAAAGCCATTCAGCATCAGTTGACAGGGTATAATACAAAATGAATAGTAATTTTAAACACTAGATTCTTAAAAATGTTATAGCTCATTCTTGCAGTTGCCAGGGCCTTGGGACAGAGTCTGTGGTTTACCTGGTTTTGGTTTGCGAATGTGGAGCCAAAATGGCTTTTCGGCTATGCCTACGAAATTGTTGGCTCTACACAGATATTCTCCTTCATCTTGTTCTGTCACATTGAACAGATTTAGGTTAGCATCGGCTTCAGGGTTTTTACTGATCCAAGACTGCAGGAATAGACAGAAACCTGAACTTCAGTAAACCAAACAATACCTCCATCGCACCTACATCAGCTAGGATTGACCGTGCACAGCTGGTTTCCTTTCAGCTGTGGCAAAATCCCCAGCTCACCCTGTGGTGAGACACCTAACCCAGGACCTGAGTCATGAAAAGAGGTTGCATCTGGTCCCCAAACCACGTGCAGGTGAACTCCCTTCCCTTCACACAAGTGATTCCTTTTGTAAAACAGACCAGTTTTCCCCTTCTCCATCTCCTCGGTTTCTTAGTAACTCTGCAGACAGGAGCACCAGAGAAAGGGCTTAAGCAGAGATTTGTGCTTGCAACTCAGTTCAGCAAATACTGTTTCAATTATCAGATTCCAAAATAGAATTTGGAAACAAAATATAAGCAGTGGCGGTCTGAAACTCGCTGCTGACTTTGCCTTTCAGAAATTAGCTGTAATTTTTTCCACTGCTTATAGGAGCCTCTTCTTTACTAAATAAAGTGGTGCATATAAATCAAACAAACTTCAGACTCTTAAGTAAGGGGTTTATTTATCTTCTTCCATTCTGCCACAACAGCACATCAGTTTTTTCCCTAAACACTAAACAGTTGTTTTTATTTTGGCTGAAAATGCATAACTGTTTTAAGTGGCCTCAGAAGAAGCTTCAGTTCTGGAAATGCAAATAAAGCAAATATCTTCTCAGTTCTGGTCTTATGCTTCCCAGCCCAGTCTTGATGCCTTCCATGTCAAGGTCTGATCCTGCCAATGTGACTTGCAGCCCTTTATAATCATCAGGGCAGCCAGCTCTGATAGGTGATTAAGAACTGAACCCAGAGGAGGCACCAGAGCAGCTCCAGCATCCATGGCTGATGACAAACACCACAGGTTTTGACCTGATCTCATCTCTAAGGCTTATGTGCTGGCAAGTCTGTCTGCCCTGACTAGTGGGGAAACGTGCCTGCCTGCTGTTGCTGCCTTGTTTATAATTAAACTGGGCATGTTTCAATGAAGAATGTACAATTTAGCCTTTGACAAAGCCTGGGCACAGTGTTGCCAGCCCCCCCTCTGTAACTGGAATGCATTTACTGCTCTTCTGCAAAGAAAAAGGGGTTTTCTTTGATCACAAATTAGCCCAGGCTTTCAGGAACTGATGAAGGTGATGGCTTGGTTTTGTCAGGCTGTTTGAAACACGGGTTGCACGTACAACATTCAACTTATCCATCTGGACTCGGGTGGGGTTTGACCCCCCACTTTAGGTATCAGTGGGAATTTCACGTGCTGGGCACCTCTCAGTCCCCCTTGCTGCAATGGAGACTGGGATATTCCCTATATAAACTGTCTGAAAGCAGCTTCTACACTCCACAAAATCTTCTGAAAGCAGAAGGGAAGGGTAGGCTGATAAAAAAAAAAGCCTTATCTCCCTGAAGGCAGCACAGCATGGAGCAGGAGAGAGCCTGTTCTACAGCAGCTGTGGGGAGGGGAAGGCTATGAACAGCACCCTGCTCCGGCAGCAGGGCCGGGATGCTGGGGCAAGGCAGCAGGGGAATAAGTCCATAAAGCCAATGGATTGGCCCCAAGATGACAGTGAGATCATTTTATCAGATCTTTATTTATAAAAAACAAGCACACACACTTAAAAAAAAAAATAAATCCCTGCAAAGCTGGGCCTGACACAGCTCTGTGGAGGCCCAGTACTAGCGCACAAAAGATGCATCCCAAAATGGAAATGCTCCGTGCCCCAGTGCTGATGCCGGCATTAATACAATTCAAAGCATTCCTGATTAACCAGAAGTAGTAAATAGACGTGTGCTGGTCCTATTCAGCAAAAAACATAAAACCAAACAAAACTTGTGCTTTCAAACGCCTGCCTGTGCTCCCCTTCGAGGAATGCAGAGCCTTTGCCGTTCACAGAAGAGAAGGTATTTGGCAATTCTAATTACCTAGCCACCCCGGTGCCGCTCCAACTTAATTTTAAAACACTATTTATACGACTATTTATATGTTCTTTGCCACAGCAAAATGGGAGCTTGTGCTTGTGACACAAGGCACTGTTCGCAGCGGCTCTGCAAACTTCCAAAAGGTAGCACTTTATCCCACGGGGACCACACACAGAGCTCGGAGACTATACGAGATGGCATGTGACACAACCAGCTATTCAGAGCTTGGTACTGGGCTGTGAAACCAGGGGGAAATTCAAATATGCATAATTCAAACACATTGGGAGAGATGGCGAGAAATAAAAAGTTTTATCAACTTGCGAGAAGCACATGTTGCCAGTCCTGAAGAACTGACTCCAACCATTTCTTCCAACCAATCTGTTATTTCAATCTGTGTAATTATTTCCAGGGTCTCTGGCTTTTATTACCATGTATCTGGCTGAGTTACAGTTTTGTAGATACTCTCTGATAAGTGTTTGTTTTTTTTAAACTTCATACAAAGAGAAGAAGGGTGTGTGCAGTAGGATGAGCATGGGGAATGTCCACACACAGGACAACCTCAGCTTGAAACTGCAGAGATAAAATCTGCTTTCAGCACTAACTGCAGAGTGTGAAAAACTCCATTTCACCCCCCATATTTTAATACACACTAACACATTTAGTTATTTAAAAAGAATTTTGGAAGTCCAACATGCTTTACACTCTCTATTCTCTACTTCTTATATTTACATTGGTTGAGGGCAACCAGACCCTCTGGCTTTGTTCTGGCTGTAATCTGCAAATTCCCTTTTAAGAAAGTGTTTCAGCAAAGTCAAGTCTCACTGTGTGAGTTTGTACTCAAAAAAAAAAAAGAAGCTTTTCTGAGCATGGATAAATGGATAATAGCAATGTTCACAGATGTTAGTGGAGGAACAAGATTATCTTGGCTCTCAGGTGCTGGTTGTTCAGCATTATTTAGTACATATATGCTGCAGTGTGTTTACTTGGAAAAGGAACAATGTGGTTTAGTTGGGAGCCTTTTATTTTACTAAGCCCTGAAAATACCTCTACTGAAGATGTAAAATAAAGGTTATTTTCACAATTTTAGGTCAAATGCAATCTGACAGCTCTTGCATTACGCTGCATTTCTCACAATTGCCTCAGCTCATACAACTACTTTGCTTATCTCTCCACTACAGTAGTAGTGTTATCTCTGGCAAACGGAAGAGTTTGGAACATAGATTTTAGGATATTTTTGCTGTATCCCCTCCAAACAGCAGAGTATTCCACTGTGCGGGCTTACAGAAGGACTGCCCTGAGTGTGAGAAGAAGAAGCAGGTACCAACCTTCAGCACCGTGACATATGGGGTCCCATCAGGTCCATACTTGCTGCCATTGACTTCCACGTGTTTCAGCCACTGGATATGAGGCTGGGCATCGCTGTAGACCTTGCAGTGGAACTCCACATTGCTCCCCACCACCACGGTCTGGTTGGCAGGGAGCCCTGCTTGCAGGATTGGTCGGTGGGGTGACCTTTCTGAGGAACAAAAAAGCGGATAAATGCTTTTGTGTCCTTCTTCCAGCAAGTATTCTCTTCTGAAACCTTCATGTCCTGACTTTTCTGTGGAAAGGGTGCAAAAGCTTGTCCCCCACAGGTATCCTGATCATTGCTCTACCCAGTGATTTTCAAGCCAAACAGAGAAGAACCACCAGGGAAAAGAAGAGGCACTTCAGCCCTGCCATTCCTTTTCTGGTCCCTCTGTAGATTACCTAAGTAATTTTCTGATCACAGAGCTGAGCCTGAATTGTTGGACAAGAAGAAGCTTGTTGTTGGTTTTAGAAGACACACAATCCAGCACTTGGGGAGAGAAACCAAGCTCCTGCTTCCCAAATACTATCATGCAGTTATTCAACACCACCACCAATAGCTGCTGAGAGAAAACAGTGAAATCTCACCTAATACATCAAGCTGGTATGTGTGCCTAATGTTTCCATATTTGTTCTCCACAACACAAGTGTAATTTCCTCGATCTGATGGCACAACACTCTCCATCACCAGGCTCCACTGCTGGTGTCGCAACTAGAAAAAGAAGTCAAATCATCAAGTTCGTGGTCAAGTACCCTCATCACCAGACCTTTCAAACTAACGAAAAACTAGTGACCTTCTAGACACCTGGCCAGCATGAATGAACCACAGACTAGGCCTGAACATCACAAGGACCCCCTAAAAGGGTCATTAAAGTCTTAATGAGACAAGGCATTAAGACCAATGCAAAAATGAGGCAACACAACATAAACACACTGAGATTTCAAGAGGGGTTTCTATATGCTTCCACAATAACCACAATCATGAAACCAGATGACAGCTGAATGTGGCACATCTCATTAGAATAAAGACTTCAGAAGGCAACAGGTAATAGAACTCCTCTCTGCTGGTCCCCTCTGCCAGTCTGGTGCAGAGCTTCTCTTAGCTCAAAACATTGTACTCTCAGTTGTAAAGATTTATCAACTGGTACATATAATCCATAAGATGATAAACAATAAAATCATACTTCTTACCCCATCTATAACATTTTAAAATGTGTGAGCTACGGAGGCAACAGGTCATGGCATCTGTCTGAACAGAAGTGGTTGTCTATAACTGAGTTAATTTGTCCCCTAAATTTCCTATAACAATCAGGAGGAAACATACCCAGCCTCAAGTTCAGTCCCTAGGATGCTTGGTCAGCCCTTCTGTTTTGGCACTGAGTTCTATACTTAGTTGGCTTTCTGGATGTGGTTCGTATTAAGAACTGGTGGTTATTCAGTAGTAGAAGAGAAAGCATAACCCATGTCTCCAACCTGACCTGCTGCCCTGTGATCTCAGCTAGAATGTTTGTTTCTAATGATTATAAAGGAAATAACAGATAGAGAAAACAAATCTTGAATTAATACAGAAAAGCAACCAACAGTAACAAAGATGACTTCAGGGAGCATAGCATATGAAAGCTCTCCAAATCTCTGGATATTAATTTGATGCCTTCTGCCGCCCAAAGCAGAACATTTAACTTTATTAAACATTTTGAAGGTGACCCCAAGGACACAGAAGCAGGAGATTACAATAGGACTGTGCTCTAATATGTCAAGGGCTGATGGAAAAAAACAAGGGTGTAATTGCTCCTGGAGGTTTCTTGCTGCAGCAGGTGAACTCAAATATGAAGTCATTTAACCTCTTTTGTTACACATAAATTGCATCCACATGCTTCCCTTTAAAGGGCCAAGTTGCAATCAGAAACAGAATTTTTCAAAGACAAGGTTTAAAATCATAGGACTAGACAGCTTAGTTGCAAGAAACGCAAACAAAAGTCATTTTAACAAAGCTATGTAAATCTCTGCATCCCTGAAAACAGCCCTGCTGAGCATCCCAGTTTTCAAAGACCATTGAATATAGCATTTCCTTTCATGTCAGGTTACAGGTAACAGGGAAGCTGTGGCTAAACAGTCTGAACAGACATGTCAGCTGTGGTAGATCTCTGGTCAGGTCTGCCTGCACCTCTGCCCACCCAGGACAGCACAAACAGAGCTGCTCAATGCAGGACTAACATAACTCCTTTTGCAAAGCAACATCCCACTTGCTGCACCTCTGTAACTGCGTGGCAATGCCAGGGTAAGAGAAGCTCTGAGAACAGAGAGCCTGGAACCCCAAGTTCACAGCTGAACATACCAGACTGCTGTGAAGTTTCAATGCAAATTTATGGCTGCTCAGTGGCTCCTTTCCATACTGGCTTGTCTCATAGTTGTGTCTAAAGGCTTCTTTTAATTTACTCTTCAGCATTGCAAAATGTTTGTATCTGGAACCCCTAGGAGCTACTTCAAGGAAATGGGGTTCCAGACACATGGATGACTCCCTAGTCTGATCTGTATTATAGAATCAGGTCCAAATTAGGTGTTTTATTAAGGATGCGCTTTCAAAGACACTTATATGACACTTTCAAAGAACTTCATCAGGTTTGTGATGGGAACTTTGCACTCTGAACAGAGAGAAGAATCTAGGTGCACAGACTCATGGGGCAGAACTTGTTTGGAAACCCTTCAGAAAGCAACAAATTTGGGGTTTTTTTTAAAGGTTGAGACTGACAGCTAGATTTAAGAGATAATAAAAAGGGATGCTCTCAAGTTAGGATACTCACTGCACTCGAAAGAATACTACAAACATGAAGTGACTTAGTGCAAGCATTAATCAAGTGAGATACTGGAAATCCCTCTGGTTTATTTGGTGTTGTCATTCTTGGCTCCTTGTGAAACAAACATTTGCAGACACACTTGGAACCTCGTGCTTGCCAGACTGGTATGCAAGCCAGTGCAATGGTCTGGGGAAGGGATAATCCTCCCCTCCCCCTCAATCCTCCCTTCTAGGGTCATTTAACACACACAGGCTTACGATATTAGAGATTCCAACAAGGATTTAACCATTAATGCTCTTTGGGAAATTTCATATGATAAGTCATATGAATTTCTTTTCTTTATCAGTTAAGGATGAACTATAACAAAACTAGGTTAGCCTGCCATTCATGTTTTCAACACTCACCCTTCTCTCTTGTAGGCTTTACACCCAGCACTCACACAGGGTCTAAATGCCATGTGCAAGCGTCAGATGTGGAAGAGTGGTCAGCTTTCATTTGCTAACAAATGAAATTTCTCACAATCAACATTTAAACTCTTCCACACACTGAAAACTAGTGTGAACATTCCCAGTTCAGGGATTTCTGGGTTAAGACCACATCTCAAGATGAAGTAAGCCAACCAAACTCTGCCAGATCTGGATCTTGCCCATTCTTTTCAAGCTGCCTAATCCTGTTATGAAGTTAAGTTGTAACAGGGAATTTAAATCTTAAATTCATGAGATACCAAGCAGGTTTTCAATCTCCTTTTGTGGTTCAAATCTCAGCTGATACCTAGCAGTATATTTATACTGGATGAGATTTACACTACACTATTCACATCTAACTGTGGTTCACAAGCAAAAGCAAGCAAATAAAGGCAGGAAAATTACAGAGAGAGAAAAATGTCTTTATATCAAGAATGGGACAAAGAACTACACCTAGACAGATAGAGAGCTTAAACCAATCTTCCTGTAATTGGCCTGACATTGCCTTCAATAGTTCTTTTAAGCATTGGCTTGTTGCTGGAAAGTGCCCCTAGAGAAACAAAGCACAGCGATGCCAAAGACTCACTACTGTGTTGCAAGGGATGAAACGTGTCAATTTAAACTCAAAGATAGATTAAAACTACCAGAAAGTGGGTCGGGGAATTGCTTTCAGCTTTAGATTTTATTCTGCAAGCATAATTTAGTGCAGCTGATGTCACATAGTTTAGTAAAAAGCCTTTGGAATGGCGCACGCAAGCCTGAAAACACTTCATGACGATCCTTACAGTCTGCAATTAGTAAAAGATGCTCGTGCTTTGTGAATGTCATCTGCTGAAAAGCAGTGTACCCACAGGAGTTTCCTCCCCCCTTCTTTTCCTTCCATAACTTTTCAGAAGATCCAAACCTGAGAGTGTTCTCAGCCTCATCCAGCCTGGAGCAGGGACAGGACTGAGGAGGGAGCTTCAAAGGCTTCACTGAAGCAATCACAAAAGGCTCTTTCAGGAACAGGTCTGAGCTAACAGGAAAGAAACAGCCCAAAACTGTGGGGAGGGAGGACTTTTTTGAATCCTTCTCTGGTTTCTGGAGCACAGCACGCTTTGCACGCCTGGTTCCCCTTCAAAGCACTACGGATGTGGCAGGCATCAGCACACAGCTATTCCAGGCACTGATGAAGGTGCTTTCCTGCAAGTCACCTTCTCTCCTTAGCAGCCATGGGGTACATCAGGGCTGGCCGAGTGTAGGCAAAAATTGCTGCCCAGGAGTCCTTCCTGCTATCATGACTTTGTTATAATCAGCTGCTGCCAGCTTTGTTCTCCCCAAATAAATCCAGAAAACAGTAAAAGAGTCTTACCGTGACCTCCAGTAATAACAACAACAACAAGCAGCTGATTTTCCTTTTTAAATCCTGCCATAATTTGTCATAAACAGGAGCACAGAAACTTCTGGCTAATTAAATAGTTTGACTGCAGTAGGGTTTTGCGTACCTGAGCTCTATCTATAAATATAAGCCAGAGCATTTTCCAGAACACCTCATGGAAGGAAGGAAGGAGAGAAAAGAAACCAGTCAAGGAGCAGATGCTATTACTCTGGCTACAAGGGAATGCAACACTTGACCAAGGGTCAGTGATTTATACCACAAGAATGTTAATGACTACCAGCATGAGTGTCCAGCATTTGGATGAGGTCCTAGCTCTTTGGTGAGGTCCTTCCTATACCTTTAAAGAACACTGAATAGGTTTTCCTTGAAAGCTGGGAGTAGCTACAGCTTGGTCTAACACATCTTAACGCACTGAGTTGATCTCAAGAAATTAGGACAGAAGTTTCTGCACCTGCATTTTCACCACTGTTCACAATGAAACCATAAACCCAGCCCTATTTTTACCTACTCTCCAAATGACCACTATAGACAAACTCAGAGGGAATTAGCAGTCCTTTTTAAAACTTTGGTGTCAAGCAATTCCTGAGGGTGCAGGAACCACCCTCACTCCTACACAGTCAGGACAGTGCTCTTACACCTACCAATGTTAATCACTGTGAAATACCATTTTCTGGTTGTTAGAAAACTACTAATAAAAACTGAGATCCAAACCAAGTCCTTACCTTAATGCCCCCAATCCTGTGCTCCCCTCTGAACTCCTTGCCGTTTTTCAGCCAGTAGATGGAAGGAGTTGGGTTGCCACCCGCCGGACATCGGAAGCGAACGGTGTTGGCGGCGGGGACTGCCAGCAGCTTCTTCTCCATCTTATCTGGCCTGGTCCAGAAGGGGACACCTGAGAAAGGAAAAACCAAGATGAAGAGGCCCCTTTCTGCCACAGAGGGTATCAGCTGGTGAGCAGATGCATTTGAGGAGGCTTTGACATGAGCAGAGTGACAGTTAAATTGCTACCTGCTGCAGTGAAGATAAATGACACAGAAATGCTTTCCAGTTAAATGACTCTCATAGACATAGACAGGGTGTTTGCATTTCGGTTTTGTGATGAAAGGTTCATGACCAGGTTCTTGTCTTGGTAATGCCAGTATAAATCTAAAGTGGCTGCTTTAAAATCAGCAAGTAGTTATCCCAGATCAAGATGAGAATCTGGCCTCTGTGTGTAAAAAGATACAGACAATAGTAGCCAAGGAGCATAAACAGCAGAAAGATGTTAGAACTGTTAAAGAATGTTGATGGGCCAGCAAGGGAGCAGAGAAGAAGTGTGAGCTGAGTGCACTGGAAAATGTTCCTCCTCAGTGAGTACAAATGTAGTGTAGCCTCCTTAAGGGAAGGAAAGAAAAAACACACCAGTGCCAAACTGGTTTATCATGTTTATGTTCTTTAAGTACAAGTGATTTTAGTTTTAAAGATTCATGTTACCTTTGAACAGGCATAAGTTTTAAAACACCAGTGTTAGCATGAGATACTTTTTATAATCTGCCTCAAGTACAGCGATGTTCCTTGGCTGCAGTACAAACATTACATATTAACTCCAAATTAAGGCACCAGCAGCAGCAAACTCATTATACTGTGAAGAAAGAAAAAGTTTTTACAAAAAGCCTTCCAACCTTTCATTTCTGCTTAAGGAAACACTGTGTTTCCCCTGCCACAGTGGGGCCTCATCCTGCCCCCCAGATCTGTGCTCCTCACCGAGGCCAGAGGGAGATGGAGGCAAACAGTGTTTGGGCTATAAAACAGCAAAAAGGAGGCCAAGGAGTGTAAAGGGCACCTCCTCCAGCTGGGTAGGAAGCACTCAGAGACACGGAGCACCCAAACCCACCAGCTGCAGAGACCTATGTGCTTCTGGCCAAGACAAACTGAAAGTGCTGATTCCACAAGAAGTGTCTTGGAGAGCACGACGGCTGCCAAAGCTGTTGGGAAAGCATCACTGCTGGTCTCTCCTGCATCAGTGGCGGTGCTCAGAATCACTACCCAGCATCACAGCCCTATCTCAGTGCTACTCTGTAGCCTCTGTAATCTCCTTCCCCTTAAGACAAGGATGTACAAAGTTTTCCCTCTTGCTGCATCCCTTTGAGATGCATACAAGCTCCTCCCTCTCTCCAGAACTCCCCAGTGTACTTGGCTCCATTGCATTTGGCTCCATGATACATAGCCAGCTGCAATTCTAGCTATGTCAGTGATGATCCCCACCTTGGTGTAAAAGTCCTCAGTGTCCCCCACACAGGCTCCTTGCTGCATTCCCACTCAGCCAAGGCCATCCATGCAGCCACAGATTTTTAGCACCTGCTAACACCCTCCTCATGGTCCCCTCTCCCTGCAAAGCCTAGCTGACCACGAGGAACTGGATGTTAGGAGCCACATCCAGAAGACTCTCCATTTACCAGAGACAGCCCTGCTGGGCACACTGCTCTCATGTCTCATCTGCTTTCACACCTCTGCAACTGGAGGTAGGCGCCTCAGCAACGCTGTCCCAGAAGGGAAATCCAGTACTGAGGGTTTGCATCTGCCCTCAGCCTGCCTTGCACAATGTGCTGCGATGCCTATCAGAGTCAGCCCCACGTATCAGAGGGATCTGTGCTCACCCATCCCGCGTACGCCTCATTTTTCTACACAACGAAACTGCTTAAGGCCCTTTTCTCGCCGAGATGGCACCGGATACGGCAGGAGAATGGCTGGCACAAACAACAGCCAAAGGAGGAATCCCCACAATTCCCATGCTCCTGCAAAATCCCAGCTACAGACTTTGCTGCAAACGCATGGCACATCCAGGGGAGGTCTCAGACACTACATGGTAATGTGCACTAAAATGGGACATCACACAGACATCTACTGTTCCAAAAGGTGGAACAGCACAAAAAGGGGGAATATTCAAAAAAATGTTACAAGAGTGGGTGCAAACCCTAAAGCAAGAGAAGACCTTGATGGCAAAATGATGCTGCTTGCTATCAGATGAGCTGGAAGGCACAGAAACCAAGCCATGGCTCGGCAAAACCCCAGGCAGCAGCAGGGGAATGAATGTGGAGGAGGACACTCATGGTGGTGTTGGGAAGTCTAAACAGGAGGGAGCTTCAGAAACCATGTTGGGAGACATCTGGTCCTTGGTTTCCAAAGCATGGGCTGTGTTCCGGCTGAATGCTTTCTTTTGGCAACGCATCCTGATTTCCCAGGGACTTTACAAGAAGTTAACAGGGCTCCAGGGGAGAGTTAATGGGAAAGGCCAGGCAGGGATGGAAAAGTCCCCCTTTGCTGCCACTAAGGAGACTAAGGAGGGCAGACAAACAACCTGCTGTTTGTTGTTAGATTAATATATCTGCCTACAATAAATTCCATCTTATGGTGTTAGCGACACTCATCTGGGCCCTGGGGTCACCCTGCCAGGACCACGCTCTATTTTGTGCTGTGCTTTTTGGGGCTCTTCTTTCCACCCCAGCTGCATGTGCTGGAGGGTGATGTTTCACCACGTTTTCTCACTCAAAAGACAAGTTTGAATCTCACAGGAGACCCATCAACTCACTGGCTGCAAATGCTGTCACTGAAGCCAAGGGGGATTTTGCTATCGGACATTAGAGGGAAGTAAGATGGAGCCCAGGAAAGTTTTCAGCTGGGGATATTCTCCATATGGAGCAAAGGCAGGATTCACTCCTGCAATTAGACACAGCTTCTCCCCTGAGTGCTCTCCCTTCATTTGGGTGCTCTTCTGTAAGATTCAGGGCTTGCCAGAGCTGGACACCCCTGGATTCATGTGCTAAGACTCAAACAGGGAATTGCTCTCAAGTCAGACTGGAACTGGAAGAAAGCGTCTACACGTCAAAAACAGTGCCTTTGTTCTCACTTGCAGGAGCAGTGAACAAAACATCCCTGCTTTCGGTTTGCTCTGCCCCCTGAGTCCTTTCATTACCACTTTTTAAGGGGCTGAAAATGTTGCTAACTCTTCTTTTCAAGCAAAGCCTGCAAAGCTCCAGAGAGTTTTGGAAGCGGGAAAGAAGGAAGGATGAAAGACAGGAAAAATTTCAAGACCTGCTCTCTCTAAATTAATTACCAGCAACGATTTTGCATGTGCAGGTGTAAAAAAAAAGAAGAGGGGGGGGGGACAGGACTGGCAAACATTATCACAGGCCCTTTCCCATCATCAAACACTAAGCCTGACGGTCCATTTTGTTCGTCAAAGACACCGGCCACCCATCCAACTGGAATGACCAATTAAAAAAAAACTGAGAGCAATACTTGGAATAATTAATACAACCGAGCCCTCATTTAGCAATTAGGAGCTGCCACCAAATTCTGTGGCAGACAAAATCAACCCTAATTGTGTAATTTCCGCAGCTGACGCCTCCTAGGACACAGCCAGATTTAATTGGAGATTATAGGGGCTCTTTGAAGGTGCTGGGGCTGCACAGCGGGGGCTCCAAACAAACAGATACAGAGGGGTAGTGAGCACTGGGGCAGAAGTGCAGTGTGTGAAAAGGGAGTTTTGTTTTTGTTCCGGGGCCAGGAAAAACAGCTGTAGAGAACAGAGGTATTGGAAAGCCTCCTTTTGCAAAGGCGGATCACGGTTTGTGACAAGGTTGTAACAAACCAGCCAATGATTTGAAAATGCTCAAGTTCCTCCTTATGGTTTTCTGCTGTCCACTGCTAAGGGATGTTGCATTTCTGTATGGCCCTTCAGAGAGGAAACTTGAGGGAGGGTAAGCAGAGCAGGGTACTCTAGGTGGAGGGCCTGTCTCCATACTCTCCAAGAGTTTTTGAATAAAATATTAAATTCTTTTAGGACAAATTTTCCCTCATCCTCCTACTTTAGTATTTCCAGTTCATCAAAACCTTAAAATTAACAAGATTGGCTTCAAATTCATGATGCTGTAGGAACCAGTTTTCCAATCTCTCCATGATATGAGGATAAAAAACTCTCTTCAGTAACAACAATTAAGCTAGAAAAGTAACTTATCATCGCAAAGGGCCAGGACACGAAGATTTTATTCAGTGATGTGCTGTATGGCAACACCAAATAAGCCAGTCCTGGATGAATTACCTATCAATTATATTGACTAGATGATCTTTAAGGTCCCTTCCAACCCTAAGCATCCTATGAGTCTATGACATTTTTTGCATGAAAGAATATTTATTGCCTTTCCTCCTCTAACTACTGACTGGATATGTCTGAAGGCCAAGCAGGGGCTCATACACCTCATTCATAGGGCACTTTTTTGCCACAGGACATGGGGGACCCAGGCCTTTGGGCTGTCCACAGGACATGACACTGGTTACACTGTGTCTGACTGCCTGGGGTGGTCCTGTAGTCCCTGTTCCTGGTGGGATGTCCCAACAGCAGTGCCACCAGGGTTAACAACACAGCTCCCCAGGCTCAAGAGATCTGTGAAGGTCAAGTGGAGGATCTGATGTCAAAGTAAGCAACATGAAACACATTTACGTCACGAAATGCCATGAGGTTTCACCACACAGACACGGTAAGCAAATCAACCGTTTTTAGAGCAGAACAGAATCCAAATTTTTATAATGAGATCTTTAAGCAAAGCCAGTCACTACCTCTGGGTCTAAAAAAGGAGACAGCAGCGAAGTCAAGAAGACCCAGAAAACAGGCTATAAATACATGCGAAGAAACATGTGTTTTCCTTTTGAGTGAAGAAAAACGTCTTTCTGTACCATAAACCAGCTGATGTTTTGTGATACCTGTTGCTAAGAGATCGAGTTCTCTACAAACCACATAAAAAAATGTACAGAACGATTAGCTGTGCTCATCAGAAGCTGCTCTGCAGCAGGAACAAATTCTGACCACACCAGACCTTCCCTATGCCTGTACCACGTTTCAGCAGGCACCAGGAGCCCTGAGCACCTCTGCAAAGGTCCTTGTCACCTCAGAGGGTCCAGGCCTTAATTAGAAGCTGTCAGAAAACCACTAACTGCTGCTGGTGGGTTGCCTGGCACTCTAACTCACCATTACTGTCCACATACTGTATGACAGAGCACTATCAACTTATTACAGCAGGAGACCTGTTTGAAAGAGTCCTGCATGTCCAACACTACGGGCAGGAGAGATTTTCCAGTCATGTTGAACTTCTGCCAATGTACATAGCTGATTAGGAGTTCAAATACAAGACACTTATTTATTAAAAACACATACACACAGGCAGCTCACTTTACAGAAATATAGAGCAGAATAAAACACCACACTAATGCCTCTGAAGCATGTAATGATCCTGATTAATGCTATTGCACTTAAAGAAACCACCACCGGGACTGAGATTCAGAGTAAAAGCCCTGAGAGGCTGAGACTCCCATCCCCATATAAATGAAAGAAAAAGCCAGTAAATTCAAAGGGAATGCTCTCGCTTATCGCACCAGTAAATCTGGCCCTTGGCTAGTGTAAATTTTATGCTTTGACTTCAGTCAAGATACTGGTAGGTATCAGAAAAGTTAAAAGTAAAGCAGTCCAAGGTGTGAAAAGTTGTAACACTGGTGTAACATCAGTGCAGTAAAAAAGAAATATGGTAAGTGGGTTTCTCTGGATTTGCATGCAAGGAGAATTTATAACTATTCCTCAATTCAGATTTGCAGCATCAAGTCTCCAAAATACTCTACACTGCTGCTGTAGGATTCTATAGCAGCGATACCACTCTGACAGCTATTTCTAAACTTTTAGATAAACATCATCATGGTATCATCCTAAGGTCACTGATTTCAACACAGACAAAGAGCTGCTGTCCACCCACATGAACATCCCAATCATGATCCCAAGCACTGCTCGGGAGCCACATGTCCTTGAGAGAAAAGGCTTCTGTATCCCAGAGAAACAAATTACCTGTATCTTCTGACTCATCGTCGTCATCTTCATCATCACCCGACGAAGGGGAATCTAGTAGGAGACAGAAAGAGAAGTGAAGCAGTATGCAGGGACACCATGCTGGGCGAGGCTGCTGGTCTCATAGTGTACGGGAGGACATCCAACTGATGGGTCACCCTTCCCTGCAGCCCCACCACCCTACTCTTCTGATGTTGCTGGGCCAGGGACAACTGGCCAGGAACTTTCTGAACTGGGAGAGGTGTTGTGAGTTTGCCAGTGCTCTGCTACCAGAAACTGGGGTCCAATGCCAAATACTTCTCTCTGTCATAAATACTCTTCAAGTAAATACAAAAGATACTCCAAAAGGGAAAGTTTCTTTTTGCAGAACGAACTCTCTGCCTGCCTTTATTTTTTATTTTTTTTCCCCTCTAGCACTCACTCTGAAGACTTTTTCTTTCACCATGTCTCAGAGCTACAGGTCAGCATTTCTAATTCACTTTCCCTGCATTTTTCTTTTAACTCAATATACCCCTGCCATGTCTCACTTCATTAACTCCTTGTTCAACCACTAAGACCAAAACTTTCGAACTTCTACTCGCAGTCAAACTCTTTCTCCATTGACACTTCGATGGCTACTCTGTGAACCAGTTCCCTTGGGTTATACTCCTCCCACGGAGACGTCTCAAGGCTGTAACTGAATACAGGTTAACAGGTGGGAATTTTCCATCTGTATCTTTCCAAAACATCCTGGACTGTTTTCTTTTTATGTGGCCTAACATCTCACCTTCTCCAAGCTGTCAACAATGAAGTCTCAGTCCCTCTTTCCTCCACCAAATGACTACTGTAAATGTAAACCCCATTATTAAATAGCAGCTTAGTGTTTGATTTGATTTATGCTATTTGGTACAGTTTCGTACAGTACTCAGTCTTGAAGATTTAGCATCACTGACTTTATATAATCTCCAGGAATTTCTCTTTTAAATAAAGGCAAAATGCTATCAACCCAGCAGCCTTTATATTCTGAGACAGTGCTAAAAGAACTTGGCCTTAAACACTAGAAAACAGGAAACTTTCTGAGCACTCAGCACATGGCCAGAAATGTGAAGCACTGCTTTAGATCAAGCCAGGCAGAACACCCTTTATTTCAAGATGCACTTGAGTTTTCTACTGTTCTCTGACCAGCCCAGTGGAGGTAAAAATGGAAAGGAAAGAAGGAAAGGTAACAACAATATTTCTCTGCAGAATCTGGAAGGACGGTCCAGATGTATTCACCATCCACAGAAGCAAGTTAGACAGGAATCATCTCGTTGCCTTAGACTGCAAGGGCACATTGTGCTTTGCGCCTTCTCTTTGGCAAAGTCTCAAGGACAACTTCAAGCATGTATCTAACTGCAAACCCACAGCTGAGGTCCTGCTGGCAGCAGAACGAGGGAAATGCCATGGGGCTTGCTGAAACTGAAGTGGATGTTTAGGTGTTTTGGCTGATCCAGCAGGTTTACTCAAGTCCTGGCAAAGGCAGACACCGAGCCAAATCCCCACCAGCACCAACAGAGAAACAACCACATTCTCAGCTCTGCACTCTCAGATCTGGTTACCCATATATTAACATGTGATTATAGTTTACTCCTGCTTTCTAATGAATCCATTGTGACCAGGCAGTAGAATAAATTTTTAAATTAATTCAAAACCATTTTCACAGGATTGAAGAAGTCTTTGACCTTGCTGGTGTTTAAGATAAGAGGTGCAGCTTAGATTTTAAAACCAAATATCCCATGTTCATAGCTGCTGTCCTATTCAGGTTACTGTAACATCATCTTTTTCAAAAGATGACTAAAAATTAAAAGCCATTACTTTATCATTTACTTAAATAGTAATGATTTACAGAAGCTGTCAAGTATTGGCATCAGCAAAACTGTTAGATGATATTCTCAAAAGGGCCTTAATTATGAATGGAAAGGGGCTTAATTTGTTTAGTCACCTGCTTTGCAATGTTTAGCCTTGGGTATTTTGGCTGGTACCAGCCTGTATTGCATGCTCATCACAGGGATGCTGCTCAACCACTAAATCCAAAGGCTGTTCTGTGCATGAAATGGTTGCAGAAATGGAGCTTCTGCCAACAGGGCTGGAGATCGGTTTGGGCATGCAGCCTCTACTTGTGATCCTCTCCAAGTGCTCAGGTTTTAAGGGGACAGTATGTTTCTTTTTGTAAACTAGCAAAACACTCAAGCCCTTGTCTGTCAAGGGAGGGATTTTAAAGAGATAAAAAATTTTAAAGACATTAATCAATCTGGTTCTCAGCCCTGAAATGCCAGTTCCAGCTTCTCCTTGATCAACTTCCAGCCTCAAGCATCTCACTGTGCTCAATGCAGAACAGCCAATCTGTTGCAGACTAAAATCTCATGGCTCTGTGTAGAAAAATCCTGACATGCCCCTAGAATCTGGAAGTATGTATAAAAATGGAACTTATGTGTAGATCAGCTATTCCAAATACACTTAGCTAGTTTTGCTCACTTAAGAATACAGATTATACAATTCCAGTTTGCAAGTGCAGATTTAAACCAGTTTAACAAAGAGAACAACTCCAGCCCCAAACATCAGGTATCCACATAAACACCCAACCAGATACCTGAGCTAATTGCTGGCGTTACCTTCAAGAATTGGGAACACAAACCACAAATCTCTGATAACTATCTCATCTCTGCAGTGCCACGCTGAGCAATCAATACCAATTATGAAGAAATATCTGAGCATATGAGAGGCGCCACTATTGCCACATAAAGCAGGGCTTCAAAGTTCAAAACGAGTGCTGCTGACAGCTAAAACAGAGACTCTCCCACATTACCAGCACTTTGGTGGTAATGACAGTGGGCTAATAGAATCAAAGACTCATAATGCTGTCAGAAAGCAGGTTCAGGTTACTCTCTAGTTCTTAAGCTGTTATTAGCTATTATTAGCAAAGAGGAAAAATACAGGGGCTTAAACTTTTTAAAAGCAGAGGATTATCAGTCCTTCCACTATTAAAAACAATTTCTCACTTTACAAACTTTTGGGGCTGGCAGCTGTTTCATTTGAGTGTGTAACCAGCTGCCCTCTCCTGCCTCCCTGCTGCCCCTTGAACTCAAAAGCATTTTAATGTCACTTCGAAAAAAACAGAGAGAGTAACATTTCTAACAACCTGCAGTTCCTTGGATAGTTCCAATAATCGTACCTAGTTAAAGAAAGCCTTTCAAGGGCCAAATACTTCTTTAACTATTTAATTGATATGACCTCGAAGCATTCACAGCAATCTCCAGTAACATTCAATGAAAAGCAGATGTTGGGAAAGGTTTGCTAAAACAAGCTTTTATTCTCACGATGGTTTGATTCTCTCACTTACACAAAATCCTACTGCTGGCACGAGAAAGCTCTTTATGGAGTGGATGTGATTCACAATCGCAAACATCTCTGTGTATGGTTTTCAGACAGAGACCATTACTTTTTGAGGGAACTCAACTTTTGGAGGAGGGACCTACTATTCAAGGACGCTTGTAAAAGCTCCCAAGATCACAAGGGCAAAGGAAAGTTTTCAAAATCTTAGATTCACAAGGGTCTAATTCTTCTGAAAATTCAGGCTTTTAATCTGTGTGATCAGAAGGTTTTCTATCTGCTCACAGATGCAGAGGATGCAGGTGATGAGTATCCATCTACGAATGCATCAGCCTGAAATCATGGAGAAGACCTTATTGCTGGTGGTTAGCTATCTGGAAACAATAGACTTTTCTGGCACTCTCTGTTTAGTGATCCAGGCTTGGATAGCTTGTAGCTGTTCTGTCCTATCATCCTGATGATGAAAAACATGGCCAAGCAAATGACAGCATGTGCTTTGCTAATACAGCACTTGTTTGCAACATATGAATCTCAATAAGTAACTTTGATGACGAACATATTTGAGATATACACAGTTTAGAGACAAGCTACTTCCGAAGAAAACTAGCAATTTGTGATAACCAGGATGGAGGGCAGAGATTTATCAGTTACAACAGAGAAACAGTTTTCAGGAACCTCTGGCTTTTACATAGTTCTGTCACTGATCTGTCACATACAGTAGAAAATGTCATTTAACCTCCCTGAACCATAGTTCATTCACTCACAAAAGACTTCAAAGGTACGTGTAGCATTGCATCTATTTGAATGTTAAGGGGGATTTGGGGTTTAATCTGACTAGCACCGTTCCTAAGTCTCTCTCAGTATTAACATCAGGCTTTAACATTTGGTATGGACACACAAGAATTCTTCAGTTGGTTTGTTTTGTCAGCCTAATCACTGTCAGGAGTTACCAGAGAGGTAGAGTCCTACCAAGTACAGACAAACACCCCAAACTGCCATCTGTGCTGAACATGTGAAAGGGCAAAAAAAATTAAAATTAAAAAAATCCCCGAGACAGCTGTAATTTTGCACATACCTGTAACTCTGACTGTAAAGTTTCCCAGGACTTCATTGGAATGCCTTGGCTTGCAACTGTACAGTCCCGAGTCATCATATGACACATTGATTATCTTCAACAATTTTTGTCCAATATGAGTTCTGTTGGTAGGTGCAATCCCGACACCATCTTTAAACCAGAAAACAGACACAGAAGAGCCTTGGGTGTTACAGGAAAGTTCAATGGTATCTCCATTTCCAAACACCAATTCTTCCAGAAAGGCGGTCTCGCTCCTCAAGTATTCTGCAAAGGAAGAAATGGAAATGAATAAATAAGAGCAGTTATCAATAGACAGACAGAGTATTTTAAAAAGAAACATATATTTGCCCTACTGATGCTTCTATGTGCCCAGACCTTCTCTTTGTCAGAAGTAAGCCTTGCCTGCCCCAGGCAGGTTGCAATGCAAAGTGGCAACTGTGACACTACAGTCAGGTCTCTGCTTGATCTACAAGAACAGCTTTAACCTTGTAGTGACCAAAACATGGCCACCCCACCAGGTGCATCACAACAAACAGCACAGAGCTCTGCAGAGGGTCATAGCAACACCCAGTGCTGCGTGGGGAGGGTGTGATCTGGCAGAAATAAGTGTCTGCTGGTAAGTTCACAGTTCAATCTCAAGACCTCCATTTGTTTGTTCCTGTGAGTCCATCTATAAACCCTATGAGACCCAGCCAGGACAGGATACAGGAGCAGAACGGGGGATAAACCAAATTTTCTCATCTGACTCTGGGTGACCCAAAGGCAACATCTGTGGGCTGAATGAAACACGTGGAATGATGGACAGAAACACAGGTTGGAATAACTAAAATAAATGAAAGCACCGCTATTTCCATGCTGAAGTTACTCTCCGTGCAACAAAGTGCAGAACTGAAGATACGTTCATAGATTATGACTCGGTTGTGAAACCACAGCAGCTCCAAATACCTGAGAAAGCAGCATTTGCTTCAAGCTGCTCTTCTGCCTTAAAGTGAGAGCTAGAGCAGGCTATAAGAGAAAACTGTGTTGCTTTTCTCTGCTTGTCATGCACGCTTTTATTTTTGAGTAAATGTAAAGATTAAAAATATAAAAATGTTTCAGTCAATAGCCTTGCAGTGTAGAAATAAAGAATTCTGGGAGCCTGAAAATGTGGTATTTCATGGGAGGTATCGTCTCACAGGAGGCAAAGCCCACACTCATTGGGGTTACAAAGAACCTTTCCTCTGATACCTTGGCAGCAATTCCAACTCAAATATCTTAGGGTTTGGCCAGAATTTTGAGGTATTCATACAGTCAAATGTTTAGGGTGGTTTTGGTTTTCTTCTTTCCTTTAAATAAAAGATTTTCCCTGAAAGCATACACCCTTAGTAAATCCAAAAAGAAGACTAAGCTTCATTCAGCAACTCCTTTGTATTAGACCAGCACTCATTTCGCCACTGAGTTTTCACCCATGGTCTCTTCCCAACTGGGCTATATTCTTGGAGGAAAGATGGTTGAGAAATATTCGGGTTTAACTGTTCACGTTCTTTTTTATTCTTTCTTCCAGGCTATACAGGTTTTTTCATGGTACCAACTTTGGCTTCAAATTAAAAAGCCCTGTGTACAGCTTTATACTTCCAGGACTGGGTATTGATCTAACTTTACTGACTCTGATGAAACCTTTTGCTAATTTAATCTACTGGAAAACAAACTCCACATAACCGAACAACCTCTCCACATAAAACACACAGTTTTACCAAAGCTGTTTGCCAAATGATGAAGATCTGTATATTTTAACTTTTGTATTATAAACCTACCAAACAGGAACAAGCCCAGACTAAGCACAAGCCAAACTACTGCTTAGCCATTTAAAAGGAAGCAACTCTTTTTTCAAAACCATAACGAACCTGAGCTAATGACAAAGCAACAAATTATTTTTATAAAATATATATATAGAGAATGCTGAAATGAAGAGGAAAGTCACTTTAGACTCAGCAGATTGACTGGGGTCTCAAGATTCTTCTGTGGAATGAAGCAACATTACTTGTTTCTGACAAGTTTATTTTGGCATTTCTACCCTCAGTCATCCCAGTTAGTCTCCAGCACATATTGTGATGCAAAGTTTGGTCCTAGAGACTATATTCCTACTGACTGGGAATAATACAAGGAAAGATGTACTGGTGAGTTAAAAGGAGAATGTTACAAATGGTCTTAATCTCAATTCTTTAAAGTGGTTTTCAAATTTTAGTTTATATGCTTGCTTATATAATAAAAAATAAACAGGACCCAAACTGGAGACCTCCACAAAGTGGAGTCAAATGCTTTTAAGCACTTTGTCCAACTGTGACCTTGGAGAACAAGATCATTCCTTATATAGCTTTTGAATACAAAGATAAATCCAAAAGCACAGACAGGCGCATCTCCATGCCGAAAACAGCTGGAGTTTAGAGCAGAGAGCCAGAGCTCACATCTCTCACGGGGTGCCCAGAGTCCAGCACTTCCTTCCTGCCTTCCAGCTGCAAGTGCCTCATGTTTCCAATACCTCTTTCAACAAGAGACACCAAGATATGAAGGAGCCATGACGTTGCCCCCTTCTGAGGCCAAATATCCAGCCACAAGGAACTGGGAGAGGACACAGCCAGGACAGTTGACCCCAACTGACCCGAGGATGTTCTGGACGATATGACATCATATTCATGGGGAAAAGAGGAGGGAGGGGAGGATGTTCAGAGTGATGGCATTTGTCTTTCCAATGCCTACTTATGTATGATGGAACCCTGTTGTCCTGGGGATGGCCGAGCACCTGGCCAGCCTATCTGAAGTGGTGAATTAATTTATTGTTCTGCTTTGCCTGTGTATGCAGCTTTTGCTTTTCTTATTAAACTGTCTATATCTCAACACATAAGTTTTCTCACTTTTACTTTTCAAATTCTCTCCTCTATCCCACCGAGGTGGGGTGAGCAGCACTGTGAGGCTAAGTTGCTGGATGGTGTGAAACCATGACAGACAGGTATAAATTACCAGGGAATTAATTCATGTAAGGGTTACAGGAGCTCTCTCTGCTGCTTGCCAGCAGAGCAGGGATTAACACGTTTGCATCTTTACCAGGTTCTTCGAGAGAAGGAGGCAAACTAGGTTGTGGGCTCCCAGGATATTACTAAAATTCAACCATTTATTAGTTTAGCCAAGGCAGTTAATGAGTTCAGAATCACCAAGAGACACAACTGATGGAGATCAGCATTTGCAGCATCATCACTGCTGCTGGTAGCAAACATATGACAGAGAAATAGGCAATTTTTAAGCTGTTCAGAGGAACAAAAAGGCAGCAACCAGCCAGGAAACACCTTCCACAATGAGGAACAGTTGACCCAGCAATGCTAAAATGCTTTTGTAAGTATTCACTTATAAGGATAAGATACTTCATCTCTGTAGCTGCTTGGCTCATCCCAGCGATAATTCACTTTCTGGTTCGCAGCTCCAAGTGCTTAAGTGTGTCAGTATTTCCATCAGCTGTCTGCTCCTCTTAGACATCAATACTTGTTTCTGGCTGAGCCTGGAAAAGTTTTGTTTTTGTTCTAATGCATGCAGCTCTCAAGGTATTTGTTTTTCAGGCATGAAAGGATGGGGAGGGGGAGGCTGGTGAGCTACTACTGGGCTGCATATGGCCCCAAAAAACTCCAAGCCAACTTGAAGCCTAATGGTGCCCTCCTCAGTGTCAGGGACTGCTTTCAGGTGCTGCTGGGGACTGCTCCCAGGCAGCAACGGCCCACGGTGCCTTTGCCACCTCGCAGGGTTCCGCATCCTGGCTTCAGGACACTCCATCCATTTATATCTCTGCACCCGCGTTTTTTCCTCTGGAATACCTTCCCACAATCCTAGTTTTCCAAACACCAAGTGTTTGAGAGCCTCCCAAGGAACTGCTCTGGTGGGGTGCATGCATTCCCCATGACCACCCTTTTTCTCCATCCTGCAGCAGTGGAACATTCACCGGACAACTAAAATCCCACTGGGACACCTCCTCCACAGAGGGCTTGAGGCACATGACTTTCAGTATCACCAGCAAGAGATTTCTCACACCACCCTGAACCCTGGCAATCTCCAAGAGGCTTTTCAGGATTGCTTCACAGCCTGGTGCTGGAATGGACTAAGGCTCATTTCTAAGCGGATCATATTTTTCCCCTTTCAAGCTGGACAAGCTGCATTTGGCATGTTAACAAGCAGAGAGACAGCAGTGCTCCATGCATTTCTCTCTTCAGGTTAATTTGAAAACGTTTCTTGTTCTATGTATTTTATTGCACCAAATCCACCGTGACAGGATACATTATAGGATCACAGAGCAACAGCCATGCCAGAGCTTTCTCCTGTTGAGTTTGTTATCCTGTTCCCAGGGGGATCATGGGAATTCAGCCACTGAGCAGGCAAATAACTGCTGGAGGGGTATGGAAACCTCCAGCACTGGTGGGATGAACACAGTCATGATGACAAAGAGTGTGTAAACTACCTGCCCTTTCAAACCAGCACTGTGTCCTACATACCTAGCCCTGGTTTATTCTACATAAGTGTCCCACCTGTGTTAACAGAGGCCCATAGTATTATTCAACCAATGAATAATATTCTAGTGTTTTTTCACAATACCTGTGTGGCTGTTCCTGTGATGGGAGTTGCTTCCTCACCTCAGGACGTCTGTACTGGGAAGAGCAAACTCCGAAAGGGAAACAAAACACTTTTCTTGCCAAACATTGTTCATTTAGGACCAGTTTAAATTTAAGAAGGAGCCAGGAAGGATGACAGGTGACCGCAGTGCCACCTCCCCACAAGAACCATGCCATGAATGAACAGTGCCACAATCCCACTCCCTCTGTCTCCACAGAGAGGCAGATGGGCCCTGGGGGAATACTAAAACCCACCAAACCAACCCCAGGCCCCTGCACCTCTGCAGCCCCTGTGAGAGGTGGGTATGATAAGATCATGGGGTCACTTATTTACCCAAGAACCTGCCTTCTTGGGGCAGATAAGATTGAGGGAGTGGCCTTGAAGCCAAGAGAGTTCGCCTCAAGTCACTGCATGCCCTCACTCCACTGCAGGGAGCTGACGGGGTATTTTTCATATATATCTTTTCAATTATATTTCATAAATAAAATAGAAAGTATTATAAAAAATACACATCTTGTCTTCTCTCTTCCCCTCCCTTTTCCCCCTTTCCGAGGACAAGACCCCTTTCACAGCACACTTCCCAGCATCAGCCTGAACCCGTTCTGGGAAGAAAGGGCTTGCTCTGGCCATCACAGCAGCACAGGACACTTTGTCGAAGCAGTATCATCTCCCAGAATGGTGTTCTGCTGCTTTATCTCCCCTGCTTAGTGGGACTCACACCCAGAAATAAAATAGTTAAAAAATAAAACACCTGTTTGCATCTGCAAGAGCCGAAACTGTGATAGAAAAATATGTCTTTAGGAAATTGTATCTGAAAAAGGGTTTGCCTCCATTATTTCACAGAATCTTAGAACCACAGGATGGTTTGGGTTGGAAGGAACTTTAAAGATCAACTAGCTCCAAACCTCCCTATAGGCAAGGATGCCTTTCAATATACCAGGTCACTCAAAGGTGTCTCTTTATCTTTCACCTCATGCACTGCGTTTGCTTGTGGGAAGGTAGTTCTCCTGGGAAAGCTTAAAACAGCTTTCCTAATAACAATAATAATAATAATAATGGTGCAAAGTAAACTGTCTACACTGTATTACCACTGCAGTGGCCTATGCAATTGTTACCAGAAAATATTCCTTCTGAAGAAATTAACAACTAAGTGCGCTGCACTGTGTTACAACCCTGTGGGGGTTTTCTTCTATTCTAGAAGAAAAGCAAACTTTTTTCCTAGAGATTTAGCAGAACAATAACCAGGTTTAGTGCTGTCATATGCAGCTTTCTTTATAAACAAGAGATTATGGAAAGGAATAAAAAAAAAATCTCTAGTGTTTAGCTTGGCTATCCCCGACAGCGACTTTGGAAGAGCTTCCAGAATGGAAAAAGCAGATGTTGCAAATCTGCCTTATCTTCAGAGCAACTGTTGACTCTGTTGTGCAAATCCTAATTTACATCTGCATGAAAGGTTTCAGAGATTAAATGGCATTCAAGGAGGAATATTAGCTTTTCTCCCTCCCTCCAGCCCTCCTTTGAATGGATTTACTACTGGCAATTAGCTTTCTGTTCCATCGGCCAAGTAGAAAACAGGATTCATCAGGACTCTACAGTATCCTCCTTTTGATGGACTGTTTTCTCAGATCACCCAATTCAGATGCTGAGAAGTAGAAGAAACAGTCACAAAATTAAAACAGTTACAAAAACACTTCGGCCAGGAGGATTTCCCTCTGTCACTTGGAAAGTCCTGAGGAGGACAAAAACATGACAGAGAACAAATCAAAGGGGTCTCCCAGTTACACCCAAAAAAATGAGAATGTAAACCCCCTCAAGGAGACACAAAGTTTTGGTTGCTGCTGAGAGCCCAGAGCCAGTCCCAAGGACAGCCTTCTGCTGGGGCTTTGCTAGCTTAAAGGAACAGACAATGATGGGGAATTTTTCTTGAAATCTGGGCAGACTACAATTAAACACTTTCCTTGGTTCTCCACTCAGGGAAGCAATCACCACTCTTGCGTATCTAGTGAGCTCAGAGTTCTGCACTTCATCTTTTTAACAGAAACAACTGATACGAAAGGTCCCCCACTTCATCAATGGTCCCTAAAGACACGGATCAGCAGATGGGAGGCAGCATGGGGATGATGAGGTCCCCAGGCTATGAGAGCTTCTGCTCAAGGATGCCCATGCAGGCCCAGCTCTCCCAGGTGCTTTCCTCAAGGAGGAACAGGAGCAATGAGCTGTATCAGTTCTCAGCAGCCCACACTCACGGTGGGGATGACATCAGTGCCAGCCTGGCACGATGAGCACACCCCTGCAGCTGTCTGTCCACATGTCACACAGCCCACCTCACCCAACTGCAGTAACCACACGTGGCCAGCCCAGACCACTCTCTTCTCAAGGCAGTGACAGGACACTCATTGGGCTGATCCCTGGTGTAGCACAAGAGACTGTGTTGTCATCCTTTTGGTGTCTTCCTTTTGTCGCTTCTGAAGAACGGTGGCCAACTTGGCCTCAGCTTTTGCACAGCACAGCAGGGGCATCCCAGCTTGATGTTGACAGACAGATCCCACCACAGAATGGCTGATGTTTTACATTCCTGCTCCACATGCCTAAGGAAGTCCAAAAAAACCTCAGCGTTGCAACAACCAAGCAACTCCCACAAGCCCTTTCAAAGCCAGTGGCAGCAGCCATGGAAACCAAGGCATAGAATGAGGTTTCCCAGTATCCCAGGGGGCTGGGCAAAGCTTGTCCCCAGACTCCATCAGAGCAGAACCTGGTCTTGCTAAACTGTGGAGGCCCCGAGAAAACCTCCGCTCTTCAGCATCCATGCACTACACCCTCCCTCCTGCTTTGCTGGACCAGGTTACTTGGAGGGGTTTTGTACATGACAGGTGCCCAACAACTAGCAAAGTTTGCAACTGTGTAGCAAATGAGTGCTTCACAAAGCATAAGGAAAGGAGAGCAACAGTATCTTTGAAAATAATTTTTAAACTTTCTTATAAACACTTAAAAGAATAAGAGCACATTATAGAAAAATTTTTATTTTCCCTGGGATTTTCCTCTACACCATCACTTGCTTCTTAAAAATCCTTCAAAAATTAAATACTGTTGGAGTTTTGACCTTTGAAGTCTATCTAACGTTCACCATCTCTTAAGTGTTCTCCCAGATGAATTTTTAAGCAATACATAAGTTCACCAGGCCCAGAAGTTTAGGTTTACCTCAGAGTAACTCTTTAAGGGATGCCAATGTTCCTGTTCCCTTTACAACTCCCAGGTCAGCTTTGCCCCGGCAGCTACTTGTGATGCCTTTCTGGTACTTGTGATGCTTTTCTGAAGTGGGCTTTAAGATCACATGGCACCAGAAAAAAATTGCCATAGAGCCCCAACCTTTCCCCTTCGGTTCACAGCTATGCAGCTCCCAAAACCCAGGTCCTCTGCACTTCCCCTGCACTTTTAATGTGCACTCCTCTAATCTTCATTTAATGCAGGCAGCTGGCTGTAAATACCCCCAAACAATGACTTTAATCCTAAGTATCCTGAAGCCCCCCCCCCCTTCCTTCCCACACCAAAACTGAAGCAAAAAAATAAAAAGAACAGCCTCAAGATAGCAAGATGGAGAAATCCAAGCTATCCACTGGGCCAAAGGAGGAGAAAGACACAATGAGCTAAATTTTGCCCAGTTTGCTAATTAAAAACGGAAGCTACCCCACTCCGGAGCCAAGGCGGGGAGGTGGGGGGACTTTTCATGCTATTCAAAAAATCGGCTTCCAACTGGGACCATATTCACTCCACATTAATTGTCATTCCAACTACGAGTGTCCTAGTTTCAAAATGAAAACTACTCTCCAGTGTAGCTAGTGAAAACTAACACCAGTTTCGAGGCATTAAACAAAATTTATTGATTGCATTTTCCCACCCACTAAAACTTTAATAAGCATTAAACCTCAAACTCCTGGCCCCGTTTCCTCCTTCTACCCTCTCTCTCCATAAAAGGGGTCAGGCTCCTCTATATGGAGATTAGGACTTAATGTTTGGTATTTGTTTATGAGCCTATCAATTGCCTTTATTTTGGGGGGCAGGAGAGGGGGAAAGTACATCCTAAAAAGAAAAAAAACACTCTCTTGTACAGGGATTAAGAGAGGGCAAAGGTTTAGGGTAGTTTGGGTGTTTTTTTCCCCAACTGGTTGTGGGGTTTAGATATATGATGGATCATGTTCATGTGAATGAAAATAAGTAAATATTCCCCTTTTAGCAAGTTTCCCGTGAGTAATATAAAATGCTATTTTTCAAAGATCTCTATTTCTCAGTAACAAGATGCAGAATGCCACTCCTCTCTGCTGGCCGTTTTCAGCTGTGTAAAAGGGAAAAATAATAATAATTTGGGGGCCTGCATACTTAGTGAAGAAAACAAAGGTCAAACATCTGAAATGCAAAGGTTGGTGATCAAGCTCAGAAATCCATATCTAGGCATCAAAATGAAAAGCCAGATTTTGAGAGTGCTTAAGGGATTTAAATGCAGAGCCTGACCTGGCTCAGCATCTTTCAAAATCAAGCCTGTTATTTCTGAGTCTCAAGCAAGATTTTGGTGCCAGGTACCCAAGTTGGAGAAATTTAACAGTAATCTTCTTTTGGGAAGTCTGATCCACTTTAATCTGAAGTTGTGAATGACAAATGAAGATTCTCTTATTTAGAAAATGCATCTAACTACAGCTACAACACTTTGTCCTTGTGCTAAAATCAAGTCTTAGCCTTCAACATTATTAAAAAGAGTTTAGAGCAATAGCAAAAAAATGTAATGCTAAAAATTCTTTTACTTCTTCTCTTTAAAGAAGTCTGCTAAAGGGATTAGACAGCTTTGAGTTCACTGCTCTGTTAAATCAACCTTACAATATTTTTTCAGCTTGTTTGACTTGCTGTTTGTGTATACATTGGTGTTTTCACCTTTCTACATTCAAATCCCACACTTAGCGTTTGTTCTGTGTTTCTCACAGGAAACTTAGTCAGTTCTTTATTTGTATTACGACTACAGAGTTATAGAAAACAGACTTGGAAAACAATCCCTAAATTAGCAGGACTTACAGGCTTCCCTGCATACGCGCATACACACAGAGCATCACATACCATCCAACACAAATGCAGAGGTTTATCATTTCCAGCAGCAACAGAAGGGCATCAGGTTCACCAGAAGAGACCTTTTAATGGTCTCCTGTAACCATATCTATTACATCAGGGTTTGGACTCCACATTACAAATTAAGAGAGAGTTCAAGGAAGTCATGCGTGTCTCGGTTCCCACTGCCTTCAAGCAGTTTTAATGCCCCTGAATAATTATCTTCTACAAACTGCATTGTGTTAGGATCCAGTAATGGCAGAAGCAGGTTAGACACCTCTAAGCAAAGCTATTTTAATGTTGCTGTAAGGAAATGCAGACACTCAGCAGGGGGTCTTTTCTAGCTTCTTACAAGGAGACATGGCTGGTCCTACATGCATGAACCATGGACCTTCCACAGGCACTTTGGGATACCTCCCCCATCCTCCAAAATCTGATTTTTCCAGCTTTTCCCTTCCTTTCCCCACCAGAAACACTTCTAAAAGTGAAGGAGTATCAAAGTGTCCAAATTAGTTGGGTGCTGTTGCAACAGAAAGGATGGCCCCTGCAGCAGGCAAGCCAAGAAAGAAAACAGCCACTTCTCTCTGGCAGATGGTAAATATAGATGGCAGAAACTGAGCCCAGCAGCCATCAGTGGGCTGGATTTGGCTGAAAGTTAGGGACCACAGCTAAGCCCCTGTCATGCTCTCTCGGGTGGGATGAATCACCACCCCGTACCACTAGTGGAGACATGAAGTTGAACAACCTCCCTTGATATATAACCCATAAATGGAGCAAGAGCTGCCCCCAGCATTGTGGACGCTGCACTCCCTTTCCAAGGGTGGGTGGCTAATTCAGGGTCATCTCTTCTTCCTGCCTGCCCTGAGACAACATATATTGCTCCTCCAACTGCTCCTTCTCACCCTTAAAACAGCCAGGCTCAAGCAGTGGGTGAAGTTATTCCTGCAAAGACTGCACTTCTTGTCTGCACTTTCTTTGCTATGCACTGGAAGGAGGGGGCAGAGGGGGAAAAAGCCTCTACTTCAAACATTTACATGTCTTTTGAAAGCACCTTTTTGCCAGAACTAACACATTCCACCCATATGATGACCTTGTTCAGAGCATGTAGAGGCTCCTCAAGGTAGGATTTGCATTGCATGGGGTCACCAGATCCAGGATCAGGTGGGCAGTCCAGGCAGTGACCCACCACTGAGACCAGAGTGGTGGATACAAACCTGGCCCTCTTTGCTCCTGCCCTGAGGGAAACAGGGCAAAGGAAAAGACAAACCCTGACATTCCCCTCTGCCACCTCTGTGCTTCCCCATCCCTTCACTAAGACTTTCATGATAGAGAAGCCCGCTGCCTTCTCAAATCCCAAGATACCAGCATGCCTACACATAAAAACAAGACAGAAATTTCATTCCTTCACTAAATAGTTCACAGACTGGAGGCCCAGAACATCTCAATAATGCTTTCCAGGCATTATTTTCCCTTTTTGATTGGGCAGATCACAAACCACTCCTGGGGCAGAAGGCTTCAGGTTTGTATTTCCTTTGCCTCCTAGTTCAAATTTGAACTACCGGGCAAAAGAAAATTGAGGGTGACCTTTTGGTCAATACTCTGTGAGTTCCCATTTTCTCCCACAGCTCTCTCCTCTACCTGGAACAAGGGCAGAAGAAGGTGCTGATGTCAAGATGTTCCCACTTCAAGACATCCAATGCTGAAAGAAAGTATCCGTAACACAGCATATACAGTACTCTGTATGTATTTAAACTCCACAGTATCTACTGCATTTCTATTGTGTCCCAGCTAGGATGGCAGTTGGGGGTGTTTTACCCAGTGTCTTAAAGGCTAATACCAGCATTCCCCAGTAGCCACTTAGAGCCTTCTTCCCAAGCCAGGGGAACCAGAAGCCTGCAAAGTCTGAAATGTATTTTTTTTATGCTTAATTACAGATTTCAAGTGCCTGACACCAGGCTCTCCTCACTATGTTCTGACATTGATGACTTTGGGCTGAGATGGAATAAACACTTTGCACTCACTCATCACTCACTACATCCACCAGTGTGGTGGCATGTAACTGGAAAGAAGGTGAGTGATGGATTTGTAGGAACTTTGGGCAGGGATGCAGAGAGGACACCATCTGCTGTTTCTTACTTTTCTTTGCCCCCACTTCCTCTCTATAATTAATCAATTCATAAATCAGGAGACAGAGTTTCCTTGTGGTCTCCTCTTGCGATCACCCCTGCGAGGCAAAGGCTAAGGACACGGCAGGGTGGCTGCAAGGTCTAAGTGCTGCCTGTGGAGCATGGAGCAGCATTTTGGCTGGTCAGTGGGAGCACTGGGCTCTCAGCCCTGTGGCTCATCCCACCCAGGGGCCTCCCAGGGCTCAACCCACCACATGCTGAAAGAAAGAGGCTTTCTGAATTTTCTTTGGGGGAAAAAAAAAAAAATTAAAAAAAAATTATGCTTTCACAGAAAGGTGTGAAATCATGCATAACACACCCGCTGTAAAAATGAAAGAATTTTTAATTTATCTTTTTCCCCCAATTGCATTCAGCCCTAACCCTAACCCTACTGGAGGCTGAAACAAGGTGATCTTTAAGGTCACTTCCAGACCAAACCATGACTCTATGGTACTAAACACCAGCTAATTTATGTACCTCCGTTTACCAGATTCTCTCACTTCTGCATGAATCCCCAGCTTATTAACATAACTATTTAAACTGGACATGTTTTCTTAAACATTCTTCTTTCATAAACTGCCAAGTGACAGTTGTTTACTGTCAACAAGCCTGGGTACTCCAAGACAGGGAGAAATATGCCCTTTCAAAAGGCAGACATCGGCTACCAAAGAAAGATTAAAATCTGGTGTTTTTCTTTTCTCCCTCCCCAAAAATGCTTTATTCGTACAGATACTCATGATACAGATCAGGAGAGATGGTACTATGCCTAATTCCAATCATTCTTTTAATTAAAGACAGGCTCATGAAGGATTTATCTTCACTTGCACATGCTAGTTTGTCAGGGAACACTCAGAACTCCCTAATCTTCCCACTGCAACTGGTTTTTCCTCTTCACTTTCAGCTGCGATACCCCCACCTCCCAAGGCACATCTCGGCTCATCTCACACAGATCCTGCTACCGGGCTAGAAACAAAATGCTTGCCTGGGGGAAACCTAGAGAGAGAAGTTAAAAAAATTTAAACACAAATGAAATCACCACTTGGTTCAGGCCCTACAGTCTCCAAACAAGCTGCTGAAGTATTTCGCTGCGAGGAAATTGCTCGTACTTGAGCCTTGCACATGAAAGCAGGGATATGAAAAAAAAAAGGGGAGGGGAAAAAAAAAGCAAACCAGAATCCTATGGGAAAACTTTCTCCCGTCGTCTGTCCGCCCACTAAGTGCCAAGAAAGCTCCTCTGCTGGGTCCTGTCCGGTGCAGGGTCCCGGGGCTCCTCGCTCACCCCCCAGCCCCGGCTCGCCTGCAGATCCCCGCGGGGGATTATTAACACTTTCTCCGGCGCATTGTGCGGCTCGCAGCTATTATCAGGGCTGGGGCTAATGCCGGCCGACACCGATACAACAGCAACGAGGATGGGCCACGAGGGGACGGCAGCCGGGGCTGCGGCTCCTCTCCACGCTGGACTGGCGACAGAGTCACGGGGGGCGCGGGTGGCCCCCGCCCCACCACCCCCGCCTGCGGCGCTCGCCTTTAGGCGGTGATACTGCCGCTGGCCCGCATCAAAGCCGGAGTTATAAAAGCAAGATGGGAAGCGAAGGTCTGTGTTACGGCGGGTTAGAGAGGAACGGGAGGTCATGGAAAGCCAGCTCCAGGGATCCCCACCCCCAAACCGGGAGACCTTCTACTCGCCAGAGTTTCCTCTGCTTGTTAAAATGTTTGGGTCATTAGAAAACTTTCCAAACAATCCCTGCTTATGCTAAATAGCTGCTCCCACCACGATCTGTGCAGGGCTTCAGCCTGCTCTCTTGGAAATCAATGGGGGCTTTTTTTTGCCTAGGATTCAATAGGCGCAAGATCAGGACCTCATTATTATTTTTACAGGACTACAGGCAGCAGAGAATGGCGAAGCCTCCCAAAGAAAGCAATGACCCTCCAAACCGGCAGCCAAATTTGCTATGAAGGATCTTTACAAGCTCTGTCAAGCATCAAAATAAAATTAAAAATCCAATTCTTGGGAGCTTTTCAGTTTTTTGACAGGGAAAGCATAAGGTTGAGAAAGGCTGGCCTCATCATTTGGATTCAGGGCCATTTCCCATCGCTCCCTTCTACTCAAAAGAAAAGCCTTCATAGAAGTGTGTTTTACCTTGCCCAGAGGGAGTGAGCAAGAGGGGATGAGCTGTCAGTTCAGGGTGATGCCAGTTACGCTGTGGTACCCCATGCAATAGAAACACCTTCGGGGCTTCACATGACCTCCTCTGCCACAGGACACAAGGAAACCCCTCAAGTAAGTCCCCTCTGCAGAGCTGCCACCACCAGCAATAGAGGACCAGAAGGCTCCTGGGACAAGGGTCCTGCTACAAGGGATGCAGTTCTGCACTCCACCTTCACAGAAGCCAGGTGTCACCTGCCTTTGGTGAGAGGAACCTCAGAGATGCTCCCGTCCTTAGCACCCTCCTCGGAGCCCTCTGACAGTCAAGTTCTCCACTTCTTGACTGTTACTGTACATCACTCCTCCCTCCTGGCATCAGTGAGAACTCACCTACGCATCACATCATCACCACCACAAGGCTGGGCCCCTAAGCAATACCCAGCTATTTTGCTGACTCCTCTACACCCAACTCATCCCAGGACAAACCCAAAATGCTTCAAATAAATTACTTCTGCGTACTAGTCCAATTCCTATAAACCAACAGTCATCTGGTCTCCAAAGCTTTACTGATTTAACTACAACATCAGTTGAGCTAATTTAGTGAGATTCCTTGCAAACAGCACAAGATAGTTCAGTGCAAATCAAGACACAGCTACAGAACACTCTGCTTTCCAGGGCAAAAGCATTAGATGAAGATAAGCTGATGAACACTTTTATCAGTTATCAAGAAGCAGCAGTTGGGAAGCCACCCCTGAAGGTTTCTGACATGCCACACTGCACTATCGCTGTCTGCTACCACCTTTCCCTAAAAGCCTTATACTCAAGTTAAGGAACATAGTGATGGCTTGGCTCTTTGGGTGAAAACAAAAAGAGGGGGAAAAAAACCCCTAACCAACATGCTGACATAGGTCATATGACATTTGCAGGTACTTCAGTAGCACAGAGTACAAACCCTGGGTGCAAACACCAGTGTTGGGGTCCTGGGACTGTGGTGGTCCCAAGGACGAGCCTTCAGCACACACAACAGCCTGCGGAGTGGTGCCTGCTACCAGAGAGGGATCCCAGGCTGAGTCCTTTCCTCACCTGAAAACTTGGAACGCTTCTCAATTGAGTCATTAATTCTTTTAACCCCTCACAACCTGCAGAAATGGCACAACCCCAAAATCTCACCGAGGCTAAACGTGTAAGCACACGGCAATTGTTTTGCATACAGTTCTGCGTGATAAAGAAATCTGCTTCCAAGTTTTAATAGAACTTTTTTATTTAACCAACTCATTACCTTCCTCTACTCTCTGGATTTGGGAAAGCAAGGCCAACACATCAGACCTACTTCCCACTCCACAATAAATTCTGCCCCTTTTTTTAGATGAATACATATGAAACTGAAGCAGTTACTGGAGGAATGTTTTCTTACATGACTGGGCTGCTATTCTTCAAAAATAGCATTGTGTAACCTGAGTGCCACAGCAAAAAAAAAAAAAAAAATTGATTTAACTACCTCCTGCCTAGTTTCTATCCACCTGAACACAAAAAACCCCAATAGCCTATCAGAATAATAGGGCTGGTTTACATCTGATTACCTTTCACATTTTAACTATTAAGTTTACTAAAGGTTTTACTCAGCCCATATCTCACAGTTCTTGTTTGCTTTTGATACTATAGAAACTTCCTGGTCATTCAAGTCAAGGACCAGATACTTTAGGGGTAAGCACACCAGGAATATTGCATTCACCACACGAATAAAAGCCCTTCTTCACACATACAGGGCTTTAAATCATATCTATGTCACTTGGCAATCCGATCTGAATGCATGAGAAAGGGGGCACTGAGGGAGTCAGCTCTTCTCTGGAGAAGTGTATTTTTTTAACAAGATCACCAGATAAACATGCAAAAGAGGGTCAATTGCTAAACTGATAAGATATGTAAGAGACCAAGGAAAAAAATCAGGGTGTAACAAGGTATTTTATGATGCTTTCAGCATTGTACACATCTTCTGACATGGTTTTAGCCCAGAATTTGCATAGAGGTGCTTTCAGATGTACTGCCTGCTGCCACATACCATGAACGGCTGTGCTGAGCCACAGCCTCATTTGGTGCAAAAATAAAAAAGAAAAAAAAGGACATAAGGCAAATTTGTACCAGCCACCATCCTCTCTGGCATACAGCTTGGTACATGGAGAATAAAGTTTATTACCAACCACTACTAAAAGAGATGAAAAGGCAAACACTGGAACAGCTACATGAAACCACTCAATTGGAGGATGCTGAGTCAGCAGGCAATTTCAAGTTTGGGGGACTTTTCAAGGGTAAGAAAAAGAGAAGAAACAGGTATGCAGAGCCAGACAAAGTCACAGGGTGTATTAAATGAGAAAAATACATTCAAATAGGGAAACATAACAGAAATTAAGTAAGTTTCATTGTTTAACTGTATATCAGATTCAGCCTAGCTGGGAAAAACTTGTCAAGCTCCAGAGGGAATTCAACTGTATTTTCAGTAGAAATATCCGAATTTGTTAATTTTTTTGCTGGGTCTACTTTATCTACAGCAAAAATTCCAAAAGCTAAACTATGAGGACAACACAGCCACTTCTCCATGAAGCCTTTCAGCTCAGGCTCAGGCACTGCATCCTATGCACTTCAATGACCTGCCAGAAAAACCCACCAGCAGGCCATGCCCTAACCTTAGCTAAAACTAAGGTTCAGCAAACACCTTCAGTCACAGCTCTGCGTGCCAGCCGACAGATCACTGTCAGAAACACCTTGGTCCAACGCTTCTGTAAACACAGATTTTATTAACTGCACAGAAACCAGGCTGTTTCCCTGTCTTTTAGGGTCTCTTAAGTGAGCAGCAGATGTATACAGTAAGTGTTCAGGGAGGACAGCTTTCTAAGTGTGTAGCTGGATATCAGAATTCACTTTTATTGACCATGTTTTAAAAGGAGATGTTCTATTTCTCAGCCTTACAGAAAGGGGGGGAAACCTCCTCCAGCTTCATGAAAAACTTCAGCTTTTTCCAGGCAACAGACTGGGTCCCACTGGATGGGAACACTCCAGAAACAGTGGGAATACCACAATCAAGACTTAGTGTTCACCCAGCTTCAAAACCCACTCTCAGTCAGACTTCAGGAAAGGTAAACTTTCCCAAACAGCAGTGAAGATTTTTTGCAGGAAGTCGTAAAAGTTAACATGCCAGTCAGAGTAGCTCACTTTAATTACATGATTTAATGAGCAGATCAACACTTTGCTACACAATTTTCAGTTTTACTTTCATCACATTCTCTACTCAGTGGTTGCTAATAAAGTCTTAATTAAAGGAAAAAAACTCCCATTTAATTGGAGTGACCCTTGTCAATATGTGTAGAAGATCTGATGTTATACAGCTAGTACTGAATACAGAGTTCATCTCTGCACTGAACAGACTTCCTAGTTCACTATTTGCTAGGTAAGAAATATATTTTTTTAGAAAGAAGACATATTTCATCTTTTATTTCTGTCCTCTTATTTTACTGCTTAGTACAACATGCTAGTCTCAACATTAAAGATTTAATTAGTTCTTTTAGATGCTGCTGAGAACAAATGGATCAACTTTTAATCTCAAAACTATCACTTGTAGCTGCCCACTGAATCTAAAGCACTTCTGGTCTAGGGCACAAAGTGTGCTTCACCATCAATGTATGAGAGACTCTTGTAGAGGGTTTGACCGCATAAAGCCCAAGGCCAGCTCCAGGAACAGTCAGTGCCATTTGGCACTCACTTCAGTACCCTTATAATTTCAGGATGAACTTTGAAACTCTAAGATACACAAAGCAGAACGACACAGATCACTGTACCCTACACCTTGGACCTCTCATGCCCATTCAGCATGGGCACATGCTGAATAGCTACAACAGCCTAGTTGCCGTTAGCTGCATAAAAAACACCTCAAACCACAAATCACCAGTTCTTCCCAAGCAAAAAAGTCACAGGAATTGGTACATGCCCTCCCATTCAATTTAAGAAAAATCCCAAAACGGCCTTTCTTCCATTCTTCTGGCTAGAAAAATACCTGTGCAGCATTAACTCTGGGTGACAACTCCACTCCAGTGATGAACAAGAAAACTTCGGTTCTCATTCCTGACAGATTGGGAGAGCTCTCCCCTCCCCTTCCCGCACAAATCTGATCAAACATTAGCAGCTCTCTATACAACTCTTTCAATGCTCCCAGACAGCCTCAGCAACACAAATCCTAAAAAGCCCAGAAATTGCCTTTTCCACGCATACCGCACACAGACACACACACACACACACACAAACCAGCTACAGGAGACAGGCTGGTTATCACAAGTTTTCAAAAGTGAAATGCTGCTGTTTCAGTTGGTCTGCTCTCTAAGAAAACAGCCAGCGTTACTTGACATTCACAAATCGTACGAAGTAATATCTTTATCTGAATACTAATGCAAATTGGACGGGCTTTTTTATATTGATGTCTATTCTGTGGCTGCTGAATAGAGTGACCGCATGCTCAAGGCTGCAAAGGAGTTCACTGACCTCCCTAATCATCTCTGTCATAGCCCCTGAATGACATACACATTCAATCCTGCCTCGCCTCTCCACTTTCATTCA